>OY979716.1:83900231-84317731 GCA_963855995.1 Muricea muricata
GTATTTACACTCATCGAGCGCCGACTCTCGAGTTATGCTTTTCCAATTCCATGCCGCAATATTCCCGCAACTACATATATAGCTGATCAGTTTGGATTCTTATGCCTTATGGCTTTTAAATTAAAATGGAAGAGCTGTTAAGGTAAATTACTTTACGATTTTTCTTCCAGCTTTTTCAAATTCTATTTTGCGCGTAGGAAACTTGAATTCTCAGCTTTTACAGTCTATACCAGAACCATTTGATACTTTCTCGCTTTTGGACGTACTTGCGCGATCCCAGGAGACTTTAAAACAGTTAGAAAATATTCGCACAAATGATGATGGTGGTAATATAGCGCTTGGCATAGGAAAAATAATAGGTAGCACGTTGTCAGGCATATCTTCTGGTGGTAGCCACATTATTAAAGCTGTAGGTTCTGCGTTGCATGGCGGATTAACGGGTCTCGCAAATTTAGTTAAAAAAGTTGTTACGAGTTTTGGGAAAGCTACTGGGAACATCATAGATTCGTCTGGCAGGGCATTTGAACACGCTTCCCGTGGTGCGGGTGGGTTTTTCCATGACGTATTGGGTGGATTAAGTGGTTCGTTGCTCTGGGGTGCTCTATTACTGTTGACGATTTTTTGTCTCCATCAGTACGTACAAAACCGACGTATCTCTTGTCTCGACAAGAGCGACACGATATCGCACATTTCCAATGACGACACAAATTACAATGACGTAGACATCACTCAACATGACGACTGTGTAGACTGTGGGTTGCCCCGTTGCCCGTCCAATTCTAACCAGTTACCCCAGGCGACATCAGTTTAGGAAGGCAAGCTGTTTCGCCTCTGCTTTCACCAATATGTCTTGGTTTTAGCCTATTTTGTGTTATGTTCATTAGATCAAGTGACCGCAGATTACCCCTGAGGTGCATTTAGACATAAGAAAACTATACTTAGATTCAATATCTTATTTATAATCTCTTATGGAAGTGTTAACATGTAAATATTATTCAACATACTAGATGCATGGTTTCAGTTATTAGGCAATCGGTAATTTGCTCGTGGTAAGCCACGCCGAGCTTAAAATATAGTCTTTGTTATATATATATAAAAAAATCATGTTATTGTAAAAATATTAAAGCTGAGGACAGCTTAATCCAAGTGGGGAGGATTGTTAGGAAACCGTATATTAAAATAAAGAATAGCCAAGTTAAGTTCTCCAGGCAAGATAAACAAAAAAAAAAGTGTCAGTGGGAAAGATAATAGGCTTAGTTCTGTGGCGAGAACAGAGAAAGTAAACAAAGTTTGTAGCTATATTGCACAAACCTGCCAATTATCATTTCCATTTGGGATCAAGAGATAACTGGGCATATTTGAACATGTGAAGGTTTGATACAAAAACCATACCGGAAAATTCCACGTGTATCTAAACGCACGTGTACAGATTTGAGGCATTAACATCAATCATATCCAGGCATATTTCACGCGGTCACGTAATAAAAGCGTTACGTCACAAAAATGTAGTATTGTAAAATTGTAGGAAAGTAAAAGTCAAACATTCAAGTTAAGTTCACATATATGGAGATGTTTAGTTTTACTAAAGAAGTAAACGAAATAAGTTAAATTCTGGGCATTTTTTAAATCATATTGACCGAGCATATAGTTGACTAAGACAGTGCGACAACGCCTTAAACAAATAGAAGAAGAGAGCTGGTACGAAATTTCAGAAACCAACCATCTGAAACCTGATTGGTTTAGCTAACATCTGCCCACCTTTTCGTACACGTGCACAACGAATGTTGCAACCGTTAGTATAAAAGGACCGCCACAGTTGAATTTCAGCAGTAGTTGCAGAGTAGCCAAAGAGAGCGAAAACTCTACACAAAATACTAGACTGAGCAAGACAAGACTGGACAGGACAAGAAAAAACAAAGAAAAACTGGAGCTAGAGACTGTAAAATAAATTGTAAAGATTTCCTACGTCGCGTAGATATAGTCAATAAAAGACTACAAAACAGAATTATGCAAAGTCAATGTCTTAATTATTTTTTAGACGTATATTTTTAATAGTTAAAATATTGCCATATTTGGCACGTCATAAAACACTAACCTTCAGTGAGTAAAAATTTCGCCCTCTTTTTAAATCTTATACGTAAATATATAGGTAATAAGTAAAAATATAAAGCTTATACAACCGATTCCGTTTGACCGTGAAACAACATGCGCCAAGCGATTATCTATATGTTGTTATAAGTTTTCTGATAAAGGTTTTTAGCTAATATACATGATCTTCCGACCTTGTCCATTTGCTGGTTTTGAGTTTATAATAATAACAACAACATGAATATACAAATAAATGGAATTATAAGTCACGCCCAGCAAAGTGCATGTCAAACGTTGAGATGTCAAACATAACATTTTAACTGCACAGGCCAATGTTTAGATGCGTAAAGCCTAAAACAAACCGTAACCTTGAGGCTTGAATGCAAATGGTAATAATGCTAATAATAATACTAGAAATACATGCATGCAGCAACCTCTCGCCATTAACTAGGAGCATGCAACTATATTTTCGGAATTACATGAAGTACTTGCATAGGTTGTTGTCATACCAACACGGCAATTGTTATTCTTTCTGTATATTTTTTCAGAATGACAAAATATCAGTTTTTAATCCTTGTTTTATTGACAATTCTTTTAAATGGCACAACATTTGTCATCAGTATGTTATTACGCCTAATGTAAGCTTAAATTTCGTATAAAATACGACCTATTAATTACATTAGTAATAAGAAGACAGTCTTGCATTTACAAAACATAAACTTACTCTGGAATTTAAACAGTGAATAGACTGGATGAGTACGGCTACGCCGGCCTTTATAAAGTATTAAAACACAAGTATAAATACGCATTATCAACAAACTTGCCTTGGTGTTTCACGCCATAGTCAATTCTTGGCGCTTCTCTGTATTTTCCCCGAATTAATCTCTCTTCACGAGTCTTGTGGCAGTCGTTTTCGTCGTATTTCTCCCCTATTTGGATGCCTTAAGTGTTTGCTACTCCTGATAGTCCGCCATACCCCTGAGATCAGAAATGACCACCCTTCGTTGGTTGTGAAAGTTGCCAAATCTTTTTGAAAAATACGAAATATTGTAGTGCAATATAGTCCGCCATATTTTTGAGATCAGTGATGACCACCCACTCACCGCCATAGAGATTATAAATGAATAGAGGGCATCGTAGGATAAACTCAGTCAAACGAAAGGGACAAATTGAAGCTTGCGAATGGGGGCCAAATTTAAGACCCGGATGTGATTCCCGGATGTATGCTTGGGCGCCTATTGGCTGGGTATCGACTTTACACAACAAGAGATCGAGAAAGCTCGACTAGAAAAACTTTTTTCCGATTTTTTCGCACTCAAAGTTTTTTATGTAAAACAAAGGCGAAAATGCTAAAGATTAGTGCGGGATTGCCTTGAACGTTTTGAATTTTGTGTTTTGAATACAGGATAAAGTTGGGTATGTTTAATATTGAGTATTTGTGAGCGAAAATGCAATTTTTGGATTCGAAACATCAGATGAACACACTAGAAAAGTCCTTAAAGTTTAAATACATCGCAGTATTGTGGTTGAACACCTTGTTGCACCTCTAAAACAATTTTGATAACTGTTTGAAGGCAAATAAGTTCAATTTGTATCCAGATGTGGGATAATTTGGCAGATATTTTACAAAACCTCGCTGCAAAAAGCCGGTCAAAAACTGGTTGCTATGCGTTGCTAAGGAGAACCTAAGGTTGAAAGACTTCAATATTTACACAAAAATTTGGCTGTCTGCACCTAAAATTACAAAAACTAGAAAGCTAAAAACATGTTTTCCTAGTATAGCCAGTATCTGTGTGCATCATGGTCATAAAACAAGCAAAAATTGACAAAAACTGTGTTTTCAGTATACCTCCGGGACTTAAATTCCGGGGCCCCCATTAGATTTGTTCAATTTGTCCCGCGATTCGTCCCGCGATGCCGCCTCTATTCTTTTATAATCTCTATGCTCACCGCCACCCTTGAACCACGCGCCCGCGATATTTGATGAACTTCAGACTTCGCTATGCTTTCCTTTTCCCGGGTGTAAATAGCCGTGCGGTATTAGTACCCTCGCACGGCGCTTCGCGCCGTTGGCTCGGGGATAAAAGGAATGTTATTTGGACGGTAATTGGTCAATTTTAGTGCAGTTAATCCAAAATAGGAGTGCAAAGGGAAGTTCCGACTACTTTACACGTATCTATCGGGGTATTATTATGACGAGGGTAACCCGTGGCAAGATGGCGGACGTTTATTTTTGACAACGTATATATACAATATATAAACAGTGTTGACACCTTTACCTTTGGGTTTTAAAGCAAATTATTGTTGTTCATAGTTAAAATATGACTCAATGCTGCCGGTGTAACGGCAATGGACGGTGTAGAGGATGTATTTGTGCTAAGAACAGCTGGATACCCAACTGCTGGAAATGAACCAAGCCTAAATCAACACTATGTTTGGGTTAATGAAAGAATGAGTATAAGCTAAGATGATCAAAATGTGGAACTGCTTTTGAGACAGAAAACTGCGTAAGAACCAGAATCGCTGCCAGATTTTGTTGTAGCACAGCCTGCCACGTTTAAATGGGGAGAAACTGAAGAAGCATCTTGTCAAGATATTCAAGAAAGTTATAACCAAATAGTCCATTGGAGGCGTAACCTGTTTAAAGTTCCATCTGGACAAGCCGGTAAATCGTTTGTGCGTGAGCTTACTCGAATGTTTAAATCATATGCTGAAGCATCTGCATTTGAGTGTGTGGCTTTACAGGCTGCAATGTTTGTGCTTGCCCTTCTGCTCCAGAAACCACATCCTAAATCCAAGGCAAACGAGCACAGTGTACACTAAAATCGTAAACTTAAGCAATGGATGAATGCGGACGTTATTGATCTCCTAAACGAGAGCCGTGTTATCCAACAACGATTAGACAGACAGCATAAGCAACGATCCTGTGAGCAGCATTATGACCGCCAGAGTAATGAACGCAGCTCTGAGCTATAAGAAAATGATAACTCGCCAACATATTCATAAGTCTTGGCAAGAGAGAGAGAGAGAGAGTTACATCAAATATAGCTCTCTCATGTTAGTTCAAGGAAACGTTAGAAGAGCTATGAAATTGGGTGTGATTATTGGGGAAAGTGGGCGTTGCTTGGGCGTGGTTTGGACACAACTCTCTAAGAAAAATCTCCGCTTGATAACTCTCCCTTTAGTCACACCCAGTGTAGAGGGTCAGATGTCGAGTGTCACATACTCCGGGTAAAAAGTCAATGATAAAAAGTCGAGGGCAAAAAGTCGAGGATCAAGGGTGAATTGTTCATGCTTAACTTCAAACTATTACACGAATACCTTCCGAATTTCAGGCAAGAGACTTTTTAACCCACGGTTTTTAGCCAGAAGTGTCTTTGTGGTGAGGTATTCGCCCTCAATCTTCCAAAAGGTGTTCTTTTCATTGGCTGCAACAGTTCAGATAACGCTCTGAGAACCTGTGTTCGAGAACGTGGAATTGGCTGTAACGGAGTAAAGCTAACGTGCGGTGACAAACAATACATGGGTACACACGTTAGGATAAAAGCATTACCAGATGAACTGCGTGTTGCTCTTGTGAAAGGTATGGTATATTTTTATAATTTTACACAGAATGTGCACGTCATAATAAACGAAACTGTTCATTCAGAAGTGCCTTCTGTTGTCTTTGAGCTTTTGATAATTTGCAAAAATGAAAAATTCAAGTCAAGCACGTTGCAGCAGTATTTTCCCTACAACATCAAACACCAAGGATGATTTTGCATGAAAACTAGCGTTACTTGAAGAATTATTCACATTTTAGGTAAATTGGAGTTGACCAAGGTTCTCGCCGATAACTCCAATTTATATTGCAGTTACAAATGATGAACTTAACAAAAACACAATGTCGACGCTCATGTTGAAGTCGTTTTGAGTGAGGAATTGCAGGATCCTGGGAGTAGAGTTGACAAACCTCCAAAGCACGGTACAAGTTCCAATATTCGGTGTGGCAATACCTTTCTCTCTTTAAAACATCTCAATAAATATGGGCTGATAAATGGTCACAAGTTATGATTAACTATTTAGAAAAATAGTTGGAACTCAACGGTTAGCTTTCTCTTCTTCCAGTGACTTTTCTATGTGAACGCTTTTCTGGTGGCTTTGTTTACGTTTGGTTTAAAGATGACTGGAATCTGTTTGGAATTACAAAATTTTATATTAACTTTCTTGTTCCTAGTCTGCGTTTTCCCCGAGCCGCAGTGCGGAGCGCTGCTCGGACGAAGCCCGGGGCAAGGGTTACCAATTCTGAGATGTGAAAGTCATCCGCCATTATGTGTTGGTTTAGTTTGTACGTTCGACCTTTCAGCTGACGTCATTGAATTCCGGGAGTTTTTTTAAGATAAATGTCATGAAATCTGCAGGGAAACAAATCAAAATCATTAAAAAACAATAAAAATAAATCAAAAATACGGAACAGAAGAAAACAAGAACGAAAATGTACATAAAAGGTAGCCGTATTCAGACTATTCCGTGGCCGTAATGACTTATATTACTATAAATTATGCTTACAGTGTTGCATAAAATAAAAATTAAAGTGTTTAAAATTTGTAGCAATCAATATTCTGATATGAAACTTGTAAGAGAAAGCCTTTGCAAGTTGTTTGATTTGATAATTTTAAATTTTATTTTGTTTGCAGCAAAATATATTATCTTTCACTACTTAAACAATACAAGTGAAGGACATACGCTTGAAACATCAAAGTTCTGCTGGAATAAAAAAGTTTGATATCTGTTCACAGCAAGTTCCTTTTAGGGTTGTATGGGCTGTAATTATTGGGGAACTATGTTTGAAACACAGGCAAATGCTAGAAAATTTTTAGGGACTGTTTGCATGGGCCTTTTTAAAAAGAAATTATGACACCATAAACTCTAATCCCACCCCCCCAAAAATTAAGTAGAATTGTAACTTTCCTCGATGGCAAAAACGGTATAATGCTATTAAAAAGGTCAAAGCAACTTATAATCGGCGCCTTATTGACTCGTCTAAAGATGATCCTAAATGCTTCTGGCGGAATATGAAGAAAATATCACCCGGGAAAAGAAAAGATGCATCCCCGAATATTTCTATCGGTGGAAATCTGACCAGCGACAAAAACTTGATTGCTGGGTTCTTTAAGAAGTTTTTTCGTCTTCTGTAACGCGATTATTGGAGTCTGTACGGTCTTCCTATGATCATGTTCGGAGTTTTGGGCATCGTTAACGGCACGGCGAAAAGGTGGAAGTCTGACAAAACTGCACCAACAACCGTTGTAGACCGTCTTAGTGGGTTATCCAACAATGTGTCAACAGGGGCACCAGTTTTATCGGTGGGAAATCTAAACCCTAAGAACCAATCCAAATTTGCATAATAGAGCTGAAGCGACTTTGTTACAACCACCAATGCCGCCAGTGATCGGTAATACAGCACAGTAACTTCCATCAAGACAATGTTTTTCAACAGCACCATTGAGATACGAGCCACAACATTCTGCAACATCTTCCTGTCCTCGCCCAAATACAACTACCGCTCATGGATTCTCTGTTAATCTGTTACAATTCTGTCCACACTTAGTTCGCTCGTATTACCGTCGCAGACAGCCTTTGAAGCCTGGTGGTGTCATTGCGATCCCTCACTATGATTTAATTTTTATGTCACGGATGAATAGGGAATTTCGTGACCGAGTAACGGGAGCGTCTCGTTCAAAAGAAAGAAATGTTTATTCCCATCTTCACTTAGACTGCTTAAGAAAACAGCCGTATTTTAACCCGCAGATGGCAGTTGTTCCACGCGAACTATTCCAACACCTACGACCAGAGCATTTGTGTCTTTTGCAACAGTTGGGCGCTATTGTGTGATTTGAACAGTTCATGTTAACATTTTAAATTCGTACGTGAGTCGCGCACATGTGAAACTTGCTTTAAATTGCGTTCAGTTTTTTATTAATTATTGTACAGTTTGAAAGTCATGCACACGAAAGTATATGCCAATCGAAATAAAGATTCAAGACAGCAAAGCATTCTATTTTTTGGTTGGCATGTTTGTAAAGCTTGTTATTTGAGTATTCAATGCCCTATAGTTCAGTAAAATGCGAAACAAGGGGTTAGTCATCAGTTTGGATTCAGTTTTCTGATTGGCATCGTATTTCCTCTTTTTATAGTAGGTTTAGTTTACATATAATGTCAATTACGATTGGGACAATTGAGGATCGCAGACAATTGGGTTATAGATATCAGACTTTATTAAAGTTTGTACACTCAATAAAATCGTATGTTTAACGTATCAAAATTTATTTGTAAATACCCTGGAATGCAGTTGATCTTAAGGTTGTAATTTGCCAACCAGGGAATCGTCAACGTTAACTTAACTTGCTCATTTAGGTTTTTATCTGGTCCTTAATTTTTTTGTGCAATTCCACGTTTTATCCTCATTTGCGGATTCCGCTTCCGGAATCCGCGTTTTATCCTCATTTGCGGATTCCGCTTCCGGAATCCGCTTCCGCCATTCCGTTCCGCATTCCGTATAGGCAAGGAAAAGCTTTCTAAGACTGGCTTAATGTTTCCGAAGATTGTGTCTAACAGTCATGAAGTTTTAAAGGAATAAACTATATGAATAAACTCAACTAAATGAATATTTTGTTGTTTTGAAGAGGTGAACTTCATCGCATTTTTTCGGGAAAAAACAAAAGCTGCAGGTAATTTTTCCCGGAAAATCTTTTAGTTATTAGTGATTCAGTCACGTCTGTGTGTTTTTTCAGTATAATATAACATGTCAGTGATTATCCTGGTAACATTTAAAAAGACTTTCAATGGTTTTATAGACCGATCCCGGCTATGCTTGATTGACCGGCAAAACAATGGGTAGTTTTCCCAATGGAATACAGAATGTCCGATCAACAAACTTAAATTTATAAGAAGTTCAAGCTGTTATCGATTCTTTTGCAAATGTACCTTTAGAATGCTTGATTATAGGACCGACATTTGCAAATTTTTAACAATCGGGGTTTTTTCCACTCTGTATATCGAAAACAAATTTTAGCTTGTCCGACGTAGCAACAGTAACTAGGGAGGGAGAACAATAGATGCGGGATCGGTCTATTGGCTGAAAACAGCATGTTTATGTTTTGTACTTTTTTACATTCTTATAACAAGGCGGCTAGAAATGACAGAGTTTTTACTTATTTTAGTATGTTAATTTTTATTTATTTCCACCTTTCCTAGTTTATAAACACTTTTTATACTACTTTACGTTTCTCTGTCCTTGAATACCTCGTTTGATAAAGAATGCTAGCAGTACTGAAGAGTTTAACATTGCTTGCGATTTTGTTGTTTTGCTATGGCGGCAAAAGTGTTTGTCAGAAACCGGTACGACCAAAACCTGCCAAAATACTAAGAAACAAGCTTGTCGTTACAAAAAACAATTACCTAGGATTAGTAAGCAATATATGGACAACAAAATAGCATGATTTTGGGATGCACACATTCATATTTTTTTTTAATTACAAAAACACAAAACTTTGACGTTCTCAAGACGACGTGAAAACTACTGGATTCACGTTCTGGGGCCGGTTGTATAAAACTCTTAATCACTTTTTTTATTACTGTTTTGTAGTTAAATAGTGATTAAGTACTAAATACATTGCCCTGATTGGTTAATGTTGCCACTAATCATGGTTAATTTTAATCACTTTTTTATACAACCGGTCCCTGTTCAGAACGTGGACGACGTCCTAGACGTAACCGGAAGTGTAATTTGGCGGGTCCACGCCATTTTAACGTCGTCTTAACGTCGTCGTCCTCGATCTAAATCTGTCTAGTGTTGCGCTGGAGCGGTAAGCGATTCTCTGGGCATTGGCAATAATTTTTAACTTCTTATACGAGTAACCCTAACGAGATTTTAAACAGCGGCTTATAGATGATTGTGATGGGAAATTTTGTGGTAAACATACATGGCTTTCAAGTAATAGGTTTTGCATCTCGCTAGCATAAATACTTGGTTGTTTTTGTTTACAGTATTCTATATATGTGTACACATCATCCGTTCTTGTAGGTCTTCGCCTATTTCCTCCTTTAAGAGCTTGCACACTTCCACGATCAATAAAGTTGTTGATAATATTACTGACGGTTTGTCGTTTTAGGTTGAGTTCAAACGCTATTTGTGGCGGTTTTGCCCTTCATTCCAAAGGAATATTATCCTGTTTCATACTTCCTCTCAAAAAGCTCGACCTTGTTTAGCGAAAGGATACTGTTTACAGACGTTTTTTAGCTATATGGTAAACAAGAAAGTTCTGAATTTATGAAGTTCGAAAGTTCATTTTAAACTACGGAAATTCACAACGAACTTTCCCACCATATTCGAAAGTTTGCCGGTGAACTTCGGAAGTTCGCAATGTACTTCGGAAGTATTCGGTAGGAGTTTATGAATCAACTGTAATACGTGCTTTGATGTATATTTCATATTGCGAAGCTGGATTTGCAGAATATCTCTAAACACCTCATATTCAGCATTTTCATCATAAGATTGTTATTCACCTTGATATCAGAAAAAGAACCTTCTAGCCAGAAAAAGCAGCACTGACGAATGTTACAACACATCTATTCATATAACGAATGTTGAATACATTACAATATCAGCATAACATTATACATAGTCCATTCACGGTCAATTTAAAACCTTGTTTTTCAAAAGAAATCACCGACCGTAACCTGTTTACATTGCTTGCTCGTTGTCTTTCGAGTAAAATGTAAATCCTTGGAATGTAAATTTTACCGTAAATTGAATTTTCCTTTGTTCATTGTTCGAACCTTGTGAATCGTGTAATAAGTCAGTTAATTACCTCGAACTTCGGCATTTTTTTAAATACGTGTGGCTAATGCCTCGGTCATCGGTAATTAACTCTTACTTGTTTAACTTCTTACATGGTTTTCTGTGAGTAATATGATGTGCTGCATGCGCTGCTTTAATGTGATAAGAAAACGTTTGTTGTATTCAAGTGCATGAACTTTTCTCATGAAGATAATAATAGCAGAAAATAATAATAGATGAAGTCACAACAATGTCTATGTTGTGACATAGGATATTTTAAATGCAGTTCATGCCATAGCTAAAATCAATAGAACCATTTGTGTATCAACACCATTTTTGTGACTCAATTTAAAGATATTTAACTTTGATTATTTGATATGCAAATTACGCAGCTTATGACACAGCCACAGTACGGTGAATAAACAATGGGGACCACTCAGTACAACATGTCCCCTGTTTTTATGCAATTGACTGGCCAGAGTAAAAGCGGAATAGCTAGTTCAACGTTTCTATTGCCCAGAAAATGCAATTGACTGGCCAAAACCTGTATAGGGAAGATGCGTAAAGTGACATGCGTAGGGACACAAACTTTAAAGTTCCTACTCGAGTGGCTCTTCTGTTTATTTTCTATCACAGTTTACGATATAATATGTAGGGTTTGGGTCAGGGATTGGATTATTTAAAATCTTGAAAAGAAAAATCTATTAGTTTTATCAGACACATAGGCTTGAGTTCGAGATCAATGATGCTACTGACTACTTAAGATGCTACGGACTGTCCACGGATTCCAAATCCGCCCCGCCACCATGTCTATGTGATTATGAGCAAAGTCAGTCTGGAAATGGTCTGGAGACTCGGCCAACGTCTTTGTTCTATCTTTTTGTTCGTTTTTATGCATATTTGTACACCGTGAAAATAATGAATTTTTGGTATAATGAAGCAATCGTCCAATACCGTTGCCTTGTCGAAGCACTCTACCGTGCTATTCAAATATTAACAGGCAAAATTTCAAAAGATTCGTGCACGGTGAAGCCTACTCAACATAAAATCGTAGCTCATTATTAACGCTTGTACGTTCGTCGAGTTTCCAGACAATGTCTGGATTGACTGTGCTATGAGCGAGTATGTAGCGCAAAAGCCGGTAAATTACTTGATTTGCAACCGAACTTGCTGACCAAACGGTAAATCCCACAATTCGCAAAGCTTGTACGTATCTTAACAAAGCTTGTACGTATCTTAGCTTGCACATAAGTTGATGATTGTGTCGCACACTTCACTGCATTTCTTTGCTTTGTCTTTTTTTGGGCTTGTGCTTACAGGCGCTGTTACACTGTGCCATTTGTTCGGCAACTTGCATTGAAATTCTGACTCAGGCCGAAGTTATATGAACAGTAGTTACAAGAAATTACAAGTATGGCCCGCTAGCAGACATTTTCACAGCATTCTTGTGATTCAGCTCGTAAAGACGATTGTTTACAAGGTTGGGAACTATAAAGCAGAATGTGAACAAGATTCGGGATTTGTATTAGCACTGCGTTTCAAATAACATCAATAAGCTTAAATATGAATTGTACTGCAAGTTGCAAGACAACTTTTATAGAGTAAAACCACCTTATGTAGCTATAGACGACCAGGATTATCAGCTGAGTCGCCGAGCTCGTTCAAATTTTTTTAAACAGAGTTTGCTTGGAAAATAGGTGTGGGATTCTGTAGCCATACACAGAGAAGCAATAATGTATTATTATTAATTCCAACAAATTACCAAAAAAAGGTACAAAAGGATACAAATTAAACTAACAACGTTAAATAACAATAAAAGAGCTATAGAGTTATTCCAAGCATGTGTTGATTACAATACTATTCTAGTACGTCAAATGCTGCTAATATATAAAAACAATACTTTGACGAGATTTTTAAGATATTTTCGTCTTTCATGGCCAAAACGTAGTGAAAAAGGTCTTGTGTGTTGAATAGCAACAAATATTCATTAATTTTATATAAGTAATCTATAAATTTATTTCTTGCTATTCCTAAACATTGTATTGCCACATGACATTAGGTGATGTTTGTTCATTCCCAATCTCATTTAGGTCACAATGTTTACAAATTCGATCATTGTAAGGAATATTTTTATATCTCCCTGTTTCAACTGGAAGTCAATGTGCTGAAATTTTTAGTTATGTTACCGAGCTTGTCGATGTTTTACATTCTGCACATGTGAAAGATAATGCTCGAAATTAAAGTTCACTTTGACTTTTCTAAATAGTCTTAATTTGCCATTTTCTTTGTTTTGTTTTGTATGTGTAAATGATTTTAAATGGTATATGAAATGACTTTACTGTGCCTTTTGTCATTTATCTATCTTGTATTTCGTTCCTCTATCTTTCTAAACACGTGCCAGCCCCTATTCCCCGCTGACGAGTCCACGAAGGACGAAACGCCGCGTACGGCGATATCTGTTTTACACGCATGAAATTTTCTTCTTTCTTTCCTTCCATGAAATTTTCTTCTTCCTTTCTTTCTTCGGTGCACTGTGAAGACGCATTTGCGGCACACAGAGGAATATTGAAGTAACAAAACAAACGTGGACACAATGATAGCCAAAATAGAAACTTTCAGAGTAAATGCTATCATTGTCAAGAGAAACGGCATTTTGCCAAAAATTGACCACTGAAGACGAAGAATGAATCCGTGTAGACCAGTGAAACAGGAATTAATGCTGCTGGATGTGCAGAAGAAGAACATTCAACTTATGATGATGAACTAGCATAAACTTCAAGTACAACGAATTGAATTCAAGGAACCTTCTGTTGTAAACCTTGGAGATAACCGTTCCATTTTAGCTTATGGTAAAGGAACTTATTGTGTTACAGCTGTTTTTGATGGTAAACTTCAAAATATAGCTCTGCGTGATGTACTATACTTACCAGAATTGGATACGAACTTATCAGTTCGTGCAATGATAAAACGTTGTTTCATTTGAGAATGATCTGTGCAAGATTGCTGTGGGTGTGATTCGAGTGAAACTGTACGCATTAAGGCCATGGAATACCAGGTGAATTTGCTAGTGAAGAGTTTGAATCAGATCTATTTCTATGGCATTGTCGTCTTGGCCACTTAGGCATGGATAATGCTATTAAGATGGCTAATGGGAATATGGTTAAAGGAATTGGACATTTGTCTAGTGAGAACAAACCATTTTGCGAAGGCTGTGTTGGGAAGGCAGCATCGTTGCCCATATCCAAAAGGTACCTTTCTGAAAGACATAGCCAGTTGTGGAATCGTGTTGTCAAATCACCACCCCAATCAGCATCACAATAACCACTCAGAACAGGCTCACTTCCTTCAGGAGTACACAGCAGACCATAGTTTATTGTTCCTTGAATATATCTGAAAATTCTTTTTACTCCTTTCCATTGTTTCACCCTGGGATTTGACA
Source organism: Muricea muricata (assembly GCA_963855995.1). Lineage (NCBI taxonomy): Eukaryota > Metazoa > Cnidaria > Anthozoa > Malacalcyonacea > Plexauridae > Muricea > Muricea muricata. The sequence goes on from OY979716.1 coordinate 83,914,580, forward strand.
TGAACTTGGATAGAACACCAACAGCAACAGCTACATCAGTTTGACTTATGAGAGTAGCATAATTGAGACATCCGATAGCGTTTTGATATGTCTTCACATCAACAGACCTTTTCCTCTTTAGATAGCGTTCTAGATACGTAAACAATCAACGATTTGAGAATACGGAAACATTCATTTGGTGGGAATTCATATGCCTTATTCTACATACACCAAAAGTATGTTTGACAAATATAACATCTCCCCATTGAGATACAACAAAATGTAAATAAATGTTAATAAGCTCAACCTCAAGAGTTGGTATGTTTAACTGTAAAACATGTTCAACTTTAGTCTGTTCAGTTGTTATATCTTGTGGGCTTTCAAATGACTTTTCCAGCTCTTGTTACCTGGTTTGGTGATGATGATGTGGTGGTGTTGTGGCCAGCTTGTGGAATGACATGTGTCGTTGGTTCGACAAGATTATCATCATTATTCAAGACATTGAACTTTTCTTTGCAAGATAGAAGATGTCGGTGGGTTCTTTTTCTTTGGCAGCGAGAGGGGTCATTAATGACCTGTAAATTTTTAATTGCTTTGGGCAAGCTGTGTTGTTTTGGTCTGCAAACAATTATTTCAGCTGCAATTCCCTCTCTGCATGATTTTCTAAACATTTTCACTGTTTCTTGCTTGATTTGCAAGAAAAAAGTGCAAAATTTTATGTTTTGACCATCGTACAATGACCGGCCTTTGTAGCGAAAAATCTGAAAGCAGTGATGAAGATATTTGTGGTGACTTTGAAGACGATGAAGGCTCTCAACATCCATTTATAATTCAAAGTACAAGAACAATACGACCTGATGCTTGTGAACGATAGGATATTTTAGAACACGAGGACGAAATTGTAAGTACTTGCAAAATACTAATATCAGCATATGAATATATTTAGCTGAACTTATTCAAAAAAATATTGTAATGTGGTTTTATGTGTGACTGTTGTTTTGATTGTGTAGGAAATGATAACAGGTGATGTTACAATTACATCTTCAAGCAATGCAGAGGATGTCAACACTTGAGATACAAATTTTACATACGAATCAGAGGGCAGCACCACCTGGAGATCCAAACCCAGCTCGTCTGCAGCAGCATCTGATTCCCTCAAAAAAAAAAAGAAAAAGACAAAGAAAAAAAGATTCCCTCAATATTTTCAAGAGATAGATTCAAACCAATTGCAACATATATCTTCATCTAGCAGATGATGACAAACAACCATCATGTGATTCCCCAGGATACAAGCTATACAAACTTAGTACTTATACCTTGAGTTTTGAAAAACTTATTCAAGACTCTATATGTCCCAACAAGAAACTTGAGTGTAGACGAACAAATGATTGGGACAAAATCCTGTGTAGCCTTCATTCAGTACATGCCTAAAAAACAAAAAAAAAATTGGGATCAAAGTTTGGGCATTCTGTGAAGCTCTAACAGGATATTGCCTCCAATTTCAAATTTATACTGGTAAATCTGATGGAGGACAGAAACCATGGGCTTACCCAGAGTGGTTTTTGACTTGGTAGATCCACATCTTGACAAAGCATATCACATTTTTTTGACAATTTTTATACAAGGCTGAAATTGTTGAAAGATTTGAAGTCCAGAGGAACATTTGCAAGTGGAACAGTTAGAGTAAACGGAGGTGATTTTCCCGAGGCTTTCAAAAAGGAAAAACTTGCCACTGGACAAACACATTTTATGAAGAATGATTCAGTTGTTGCAGTTCATTGGCGTGACAAACAAGATGTTTTTACCATGTCAGTCAACAATGCATGGCAATGCTATGAATGAGATCACCAGACCAAATAAAGAAAAAGTCTTGAAGCCAGAAATAATAACAGAATACAACAAGTATATGAATGGGGTTGATAAATGTGATCAATATATCTAAATTATTATGCTATAGAGCGAAAGTCTATCAAGTGGTGGAAAAAAGGTTTTCTTCTGTGTGTTTGAAACGAGCATAATCAATGCAATGGTTTTGTATTTTACTGCAAATCCAGAATTTGCTAAGAAGCGCCAATCACGTAAGAAGTTCAGGGTAATGTTAGTGCATGAACTTGTGAAGCCTTTGTGGCAGAAAAGAAATGAAAGTACTTCTGCGCCTGGTAGATAGCCTTTATGTGCAAGTCCAAGGCTAAAAGTCAAGTATTTTCCCATTTCACGCCATCCAAAAGAGAAAGATGTACAGTCTGCTCACATGAAAAATCTAATGTTGCTGGAAAGGTCGTTGAAGATCAAATATAACGTTTTTCTTGAGCATATCAAGGAGTGGAGATGTGATCTGGGATATGTTCGGAAAGAATTTACTGAGATAATTCACCATACCCAGGAACTATTGAAAACAGCTTTCGATTTGGGAATAGGCATATTGATAATTGCCTCCATTTTGGTAGGATCGGGAGTAATATCGTCGGCTGATAGGATATGACCAAGGAATGTACGGGATTTAGCCCCGAAGATGCACTTTGCTTGAGTTGAGTTTTAATCCGCTGGTTTGTATTCGAAGAAGTGCGTTTCTCAGGCAGCGATCATGCTCTTGCTTGCTTGCATCCCACCCAATGATATCATCTTGAGAATTTGCACATCCTGGAAGATCGCCGAATGTATGCCAATGGGAAGGTGCTTGAAACGATAACGTTTAAATGGAGTGCCAAAAGCATGTAGGTTTGAGCTTTCTTAGTCCACTCTGATTTGCCAGTAGCCAAAAACAGCATCAAGTTTAGAGAAGTAGCATGCACCAGACATTTCTGCTATGATTTCTTCAGTAGTTGGTAGACGTTTGGTGCTGGCGTTTAATGGCTTTATTAAGTCATCCAGGATCAAGGCCTACTCTTCGTTTTCCATTTGGTTTCAGACGACCAGAGCATTGACCCATTCCGTAGGTTTTTCAACAGGCTCTATTATATCGAGGGTAACAATGTGTTGTAGTTTCTCTTTGAGCTTTGATTTGAAAGCACATGGAATTTTTCTCACTGGAACAACCACAGGCTTTACATCGTCTCTAATCTCTGTGTGGTGAATTTTGTTCAAACAGCCGATTTTGCCAAGACAATCGAAGAATTCATCCTGGATAGAAGCATCGGCGTTGACATCATGTGACATCCGGTAAACCTTTTTTATCAGGTCCAATTTGTGACCTGTATTTCAGTCCAACGATCAGTACAGAGTCTGAATCTACGACCATAAAGAGGATTGGAACTGTTTGCCCCTTGTGCTTGATTCTGGCAATGCATTTGCCAGCAACTTGAATGGGGGTCCCATTGTAGTATGAGCATTGGTTGAGGGGGCATTTTGTGAAGAAGGCTCTTTGGTATGACATTGCACTGGGCACCAGTATCGATTTTGAACGTCACACTTGTGCTGTACATGTTAAGGGTAACCAACCAATCTGATTTGGAGTCATTAACCCTAAAGAGAGTTGATTTGAAGTATTGGCTCCTTGGCTGGACGCAGATGTAGTGACACCTTGAGATGCATTCGAGGGGCTATTTTGGTCAGCTTGTACGGTGTCAATGAAAAACTTGTCATCATTTTCATCACTGGAGGAGGATGAAGTATATTGCCCTGCTACTTGGTTGACCATCTTTTGAGAACATCGAGAAGCAAAGTGATTTTTACAATTACAATTTCTGCAGCGTTTGACCTAGGCTGAACAGTTACCTCGTTGATGTGAGCTGCTACAGAATTTGCATTTCTTGATCATGTCATCAGTGATGAGAACTGTTAGCGAATCTTTACTCTTCGACGTTTTCTCTTGGTCACGTCGGACTCTATTGATTTCCGAGACCTGCTGTTTTTCCAATTCCCAGGCACGACGCTTGGTTTCCTCAGACGCATGACCAGCTTCAATTGCTTGGGCAAATGTTAGATTTGCATTACATCGGAGTCTTTCTAGAAGTGGGAGATCAGCAGTTCTGCAAACTATCATGTCTTTGGTGAGAGTCAGTTCCTAGTTTGCACTCAGCTGCTCATCGCTTAAGCTCTGTCACTTAATCATTAAATGACTGACCTTCCTGTTGCTTGTAGGTAAACACGTTGATGACCAAGTATAGTAATGTTCTTGCAAGGATTGCAGTACTCAGTAAATTTTTTTAATACTGGCTTGAGTTTGTCACTTTCTTGAGGAAACGAGAATGTTTCATAAATTTCACGACCTTTAGAACCAATACAGGTTAACAACATAGAGGTTTTTACCTTGTCAGTCTTGGAGTCAGATTCTGTAGCAGTGAGGAAGAAATTAAAGTGTTTTTCCCATATTTACCATGCCTAGGAGACATTGCCTTCAAAAGAAAATAACAGCGGTGGCCAAAGGTTACCCATAAATGCTAATGTACATTAAAAATCTGCAAAACTTTTGTTTAAAACGCAATTGTAAAGTCGAAAGCGTTTCAGAATTGACTGGATCTGTAAAATTTTTAATGCCGTTGTGTTTTAAATGCGAAAAACCATATTCTAGATAAGTAAACAATCAACGATTTGAGTATACAGAACATGGCCGTAAGAACCACGGGGGCAAGGGGGGCTTGAGCCCCCCTAACTTCAAAGGCAAACGGGCTGAGCCCCCCTAAAAATCATCGTTGAGTCTAGAAGTAAATACACGTTTTTAACGGTTTACAGTCTTACACATGTCTTAATCCAATGATTATGGCAAAAACTAACCTCAAAAGTGCAGAAAAACATGTTTAAGCATGCTAAAAATAGAAAAAAAATTCTGGCGGGCGTGTCCCCGGACCCCCTAGCAGCACTTGTGCCTTCAGCGATCGAAGAGCCCCCCTAACTTTTTTTATCTTCCTACGACCTTGATACAGAATAATTTATTTGGCGGGAATTCATGTGTCTTATTTTACATACACTAAAAGTATGTTTGACAAATATGTAGCAGATAGAGTTTCATACTTCTTACCAAACTCTAATGGAGTAGACACAGATTTACAGTTCTCCATCCCTAACCTCTTGAGAACTCCTTGCAAATATAGGTATTTTGCCTTATTGACAGTGTTTGCTAAATAATAAATTGGCAACCCCTACTGAACAGTATTTTATGGATCCAGAAGTAATTTAAGAACTCAGCGCAAGAATTCATTTTTTGCTTTTGCAAATTCCTTCCTTCATGCCTTTCAATATGCAACAATTTCAATTTCATCTCAGTTTCAACAAGCTCTTCTTTGAGGTCAGTCTTGATCCTTTCTCTTTGAGAACTTGATTTCTCTTGGATAAAACAAGCGATGCCAGAAGTAAGGCACATTCCGCGGCTTCTGATTTCTTGTTATTTCATAAAACCTGTAACCTGCTTCTTGTACTTTTCCACAAGATGAGCAGCACCATACTTGACAATCAACCAACTGTTCTGACTGAATGGTTTTTAATATTTCCCACTTTTCTGAGGTTAAAATATGTACATCCTTAGCTGTCAAAAGGTATCGTTGCCCCACATACGTTGTTACATAAAGATTCTTCACTACGTTGCATTTTTTAGTCTATGTAGTATCAGTTTAGCTACACTGCTATCAATGTTACACTTGTAACAGACAAGCATCTATGACGTAGTTACAAGGTAAGTTGCCACCAATTGTCATTGCAATATCCCCAGTCCTAATATGAGTATGTTCACTACATGCAGCCACAAAGGAAAGTCCACCATTTGAATTCAATACACGCCAATCATCGTCGGCTTCTTAAGATCATTAGCAGCAGAGCTGACTAAAATATAGGCCCACTGTTCTGCAATATTCCCATATTTCCACGAGACATCGAAACACCTTCTCTTGTCGTGAAGTTACATTGGTCAAACGGATCTGTTGGTGCTACTGCAACCTGCTTCTTCCCTTGGGCTCTTTCCACTCGCATAGATTCAACCTCTGCGTGACTTGACTCTTTCGACACGGTCGTGAGGCCTTTATATGGTTCCAGCTTCTATCCCCCTTAATATTCAGTTGACTGTCTTTGATTTTAAATGGTTTGGAGTAAATCTCTCAATTTTATCAAAAGCCGAAGTTATGTCCTCCTCTGGTCGACCCTAAACCTCTAATTTCACGCTCTCTACTGAACTGCCTGCCACAAGTGGAAGGCATGACTTGTGACTAGAAGTATCCATGTCGTAACGGTTTAAGCCACTTGCTGATTGTGCTTGAACAGTTCTTCCTTTACCTTTGTCAAATTTGACCAGCTTGATGTCTTTCAACATCGTTTGTGGATAGTGGAACTGCATTTTTCGAATTCCTGTCTCATAAGATGGAGAACCAAATCTTCAGCAAACCCATGTTTTCCAGTTCCTATCAATGGCATCGCTACAGATTTTGCTAATTTTACATTTAGTCACTCAAGCCTGACCCACTCATGTAAAAAATAATATTTCATATTACATGAAGCTGCCCCATTATGAACAAAGGACTGTTGACTATCGTTTTCAAAATTACAAATGGCAACATGGCAAACACACCTTCAAAACATTGACATGGCCAAAGCAATCCAATTACAGCTGATTTCAACCAAACACATTGCTTCGAATTGAGGATAGTTTGGCTACTTGAGACAGTGCTTGACAAAATGTCTTTTCAACCCACTGATTCGAAAGCTAATGATTCACTTATCAATCGTTGGTCCTGATATCGTCCTCAAAGCCATAGAAGATTTGTATTATAACACAAAAAGAACCGACTTGATTTGTATTATAATATCGAGAAAGATTTGTGTAATAATATCGCAAAGCAGTAGAAATCAGTCAGAGAATCAATAATATGATGACAAGATCGAACAAAATGGCGAAAACACACGACAATGGAGCTGTCCCAACAATATGATTTTTAGTTTTAGCCCAGGAAATATCAATGTTAGTTTAATCAAACTATTAAATGATAAAGAACATTTGATCTATGTTGCACAGCCAATTAAATGGACACAAGTTATGCTCATTGAAGGAATTTGTGGACAATGTTTTTGGTTTGTAAGGGTCATGAAAATCGTCAGGTGGGAACTCAAAACAGTTCACAAGTGTTAACCTGGATTTAACAATTACGTGGCATCTAGGTAAGCAAAACTCTATTTTGCTTTGTGGAAAGAGCGATGACTTGCTTAAACAATTCCTAATATCCACCCTGATGCACATCTTTACAAATTGCCACGATACAACAAACGATAATCTCAGTGCGATAAGCAAAGACCATGATAAGTCAAGTGAAACCGCGATCTTGACTCCAGAGGTTCAAGCCAAGAAACTCTGACAGTATGTACAGGCAATGAAAGTGTCAATCTCGATCAAGTAAATAGTGCACATAAATCTATCGGGAAGTGTTTCGTCGAAGACCATCCAGAAAAATCCCCTTTTAGAGAAAAGTAAAATCGCATGCCCCTTCATACTACGACGTAACCGATGTGCAAAAGAAGATAACTGTGACTTTTCACACTCAAACGTAGATGACACTACTAAAAAATACCAATCAACTACTCTACCTAAGCATATGGTGTTCTGCTCCTTTCTGCAAAAGAAAGATTATGGCAAGACAGGACAGAGATGTGATTTTTGTCATAATATCACTTACCAAACCACTATAAAACACCAATTCCATCTCACCAGTCCAAGGCAACCTGTCGAATTGTACCAGCAGCATAAGGTAGCACACACTTATCAGAATCAACTACCCTACCAAAAGTATTTCTAACAGAATTCTCCACCAATTGTCAGATACCCTTTGTTCACCAGTATTTGAAATGTCTGGATCCGTACCTTCCAGCACTAATGGAGCTACCAACAAGACCTCCCAGATTTTGGCTGTGAACCTTTATACACCTAGTGGAAGCAGAACTCAAAGAAAATAATCAGCCTCAACCGATAAGTGTTAGAATTTCTCCACGTTTAAAAAGTTACTTAAACAACATGAGATGTTGTACCTTCCTTAACTTTATCAAATGTCATGCCCCTTGGCCTAAACTTGATCAATTGCCCCAATTTTCTAAAGATCACAAAGCAGTTGTAATGTGTTTTACTAAACTTGACTAAAGGATACTGTGGACAGCAATGCTATTTCGATTGATCACTATTCACTTATAAGGAAGGATAGCATTCGTGCCCAGCATGGTGGAGTGTGCGTGTATGTTAGAGATTCAATTTCAATGACAATTATGCCAGACCATGACAGGGATGATGTGGAAATATTGTGGTGGAAATTACGACCTAGAAGACTAACTCAAGGGTTTTCTCACCTTATCGTTGCCACCGTCTACCATCCTCCCACTGCTGACGATGCTTCAATAACTAACCATATAATTAATATCCTTTCAAAAATAGAAAGTTCGATGCCAAATGCTGTGATTATTATAGCTGGTGATTTTAACCGCCTCAAGGTCAAACAAATCATTAATTCCGTTTGAAACAGCTTGTAAAACTTCCTACTAGAGGCAATTGTACGTTGGATTTGATTCTTCCTAATCTGGACAAACTTTACCAAAATTCAAAAAAAGATCCGCCTTTGGGCCATCTGACCATTTTACAGTTACCATTTTCCCAAATAGACGACAAAAATCAACAAATACAAAAAAATTTTATATCAGTACGTAACAGGAACAAAAGTTCAGTTGAAGCCCTAGGAAGATTCTCCTTCACTTCTTCTCTGACAAATATTCACAATACTGATGCAGACCGTGCTGCGAGAGGTCTGGATACCACGCATATAAAAATAACTGAATGTCCTCTTCTTATCCCACTTTTATCCTCCTGCTTCGCAAAGGTTGACAGCGTTTACAGCTCTCGTTTAAACCTATTGTCTGGTGTCCTTCCAACCGTGAATTAAGGCTTCTGAGCAAAAGATTGACGTAAGTACTTTGTTCCCCTTGAGGAATTCTGTATGAATGCAATTTTGAATCGAGAAAAAGGCGACTGATAGCCAAACGAACACGTACAGGTTGTTTTGACTTGGCGCGAAAATTGTACTGGTAACTACGTAAAAATTTATGGGTAAAAATTCTCGCACGAGAATGTGGAATACAAGTTGTTTTTTTTTCACCGTTTCACTAGGGTGACGGCCCATATCTTGTTCATACTGTGTGTGCTGTGTCTGGCTTTGTGGCCAGTTGTTGGCTAGTTAGACAGGTTGAGGATTATGCAAGGGATTTATTACAGGATTAAAGAATTTACAGCATGTTACTTGCTTGTTACTACTGCCCAGAGATATGAACCTGAGTGATGGAGGTGTGAAGGTATTGACCACCTTCTGTTATCCTTTAGGATAGCAATGGGCCATTTAACCCTATCCATCAGGAGGGTGGTGGGCCAGGACGGATGTCCCGCCAAGATATTCAAAAAATTGTGGCCGAGAAATCCTTAAACTCAATATTGGCCAGATATCATTAGCCGAAAGGGCATCTTCCCAGGCCCCACCTAATGAGGGGCAGCCACGAGTTCTTGACACTCCTGATACGGGAGGTGGGCATGAGTCTGGCAGAGCCAACACAACAACCCACAGCTCAAGATTTGAGCAGTTTTATATTCCACAAACGAAAGTACGACTATCAAATGAGTTACTTGCTTTGACTACACAGGCATTTGCAAAGTCACTTCCTGGAGATACCTGGAAGGGCTACCTGAAAATTACCCCGAGATTGAGGGCACGGAGTCTGTCCTGGTTGCACCAACTATGGAGACGGGTATGAAACATGATATCTGGAAGAAACATGGCCAGTCCAAGACAAAGGAAGTGTTCTTGTTTTATGATGGCCTTGCAGAGAAACAGGCGGCTTTCCTCCTGGCTGCATGGCCAATCTTAGCAGCGCTTACGACCTTAGACGGGACAGGGGAAGAAGTCGATGAAGATAAAGCCCCTGACCCAGATCTCATCCGGGGCATGTTGGAAGATCCACTCGTGCTCCCAGGGAATGCAAATGCCCTTCTTAATTCCTGGTGCCAGCGTCGGCTTGCTGATTTCCTTACACCACTTGGAAAGCACACCCTGAAGGAGGAGATACCCACTGATAAGCACCTGTTTCCAGACCAACTGGATGAAAGGATTAAAAGTGAACGCAACCATTCTACGACAAACAACAACCTCATCTGCAAACCTCCTGATCGACAGCACTTCTTTGGTAGTAGATCCGCCTTCCAAACTACCTCGATCTAAACTACCTGGTTGAGAAGGCAGATTCATGGGAATTTGCATTAGATATCCACGTCAAGCAGTCACGTCCGAATCACCCTGGTAGGAAGATTTACCTCCCTGCGTACAAGGAATGTCAACTTCTTTGCATAGTACACACTCTTAAAGAGCATAGGAAAAGGACCAAAGAAATTCGGCATTCATCTCTTTCTTCTACCCATGGTGTCTCCACATGAGCCTATTACCAGTCAGTCGGTATCCAGATGGCTATGAGATGCACTAACTAATGCAGGGATTAGTCCTACTTATCGTGCCCACTCAACACGAAGTGCTTCAACGTCAGCAGCAGCTGAAGCGGGAATTCCTCTTGAGCTTCTTCTCAAGGCCGCAGATTCGGCATTGGCCGGGACTTTTAGGATGTTTTACCAGCGGCCGACCACTCAAGGAACCTTTGCATGTTCTGTTATACACTAAAAGTATGTTTGACAAATATGTAACAGATAGAGTTTCATACTTCTTACCAAACTCTAATGGAGTAGACACAGATTTACAGTTCTCCATCCCTAACCTCTTGAGAACTCCTTGCAAATAGGTATTTTGCCTTATTGACAGTGTTTGCTAAATAATAAATTGGCAACCCCTACTGAAGAGTATTTTATGGATCCAGAAGTAATTTAAGGACTCAGGGCAAGAATTCATTTTTCGCTTTTGCAAATTCCTTCCTTCATGCCTTTCAATATGCAACAATTTCAATTTCATCTCAGTTTCAACAAGCTCTTCTTTGAGGTCAGTCTTGATCCTTTCTGTTTGAGAACTTGATTTTTCTTGGATAAAACAAGCGATGCCAGAAGTAAGACACATTCCGCGGCTTCTGATTTCTTGTTATTTCATGAAATCTGTAACCTGCTTCTTGTACTTTTCCACAAGATGAGCAGCACCATACTTGACAATCAACCAACTGTTCTGACTGAATGGTTTTTAATATTTCCCACTTTTCTGAGGTTAAAATATGTACATCCTTAGCTGTCAAAAGGTATCGTTGCCCCACATACGTTGTTACATAAAGATTCTTCACCACGTTGCATTTTTTAGTCTATGTAGTATCAGTTCAGCTACACTGTTATCAATGTTACACTTGTAACAGACAAGCATCTATGACGTAGTTACAAGGTAAGTTGCCACCAATTGTCATTGCAATATCCCCAGTCCTAATATGAATATGTTCACTACATGCAGCCATAAAGGAAAGTCCACCATTTGAATTCAATACACGCCAATCATCGTCGGCTTCTTAAGATCATTAGCAGCAGAGCTGACTAAAATATAGGCCCACTGTTCTGCAATATTCCCATATTTCCACGAGACATCGAAACCTTCTCTTGTCGTGAAGTTGCATTGGTCAAACGGATCTGTTGGTGCTACTGCAACCTGCTTCTTCCCTTGGACTCTTTCCACTCGCATAGATTCAACCTCTGCGTGACTTGACTCTTTCGACACGGTCGTGAGGCCTTTACATGGTTCTAGCTTCTATCCCCCTTAATATTCAGTTGTGACCGTCTTTGATTTTAAATGGTTTGGAGTAAATCTCTCAATTTTATCAAAAGCCGAAGTTATGTCCTCGTCTGGTCGACCCTAAACCTCTAATTTCACGCTCTCTACTGAACTGCCTGCCACAAGTGGAAGGCATGACTTGTGACTAGAAGTATCCATGTCGTAACGGTTTAAGCCACTTGCTGATTGTGCTTGAACAGTTCTTCCTTTACCTTTGTCAAATTTGACCAGCTTGATGTCTTTCAACATCGTTTGTGGATAGTGGAACTGCATTTTTCGAATTCCTGTCTCATAAGATGGAGAACCAAATCTTCAGCAAACCCATGTTTTCCAGTTTCTATCAATGGCATCGCTACAGATTTTGCTGATTTTACATTTAGTCACTCAAGCCTGACCCACTCACGTAAAAAATCATATTTCATATTACATGAAGCTGCCCCATTATGAACAAAGGACTGTTGACTATCGTTTTCAAAATTACAAATGGCAACATGGCAAACACACCTTCAAAACATTGACACGGCCAAAGCAATCCAATTACAGCTGATTTCAACCAAACACATTGCTTCGAATTGAGGATAGTTTGGCTACTTGAGACAGTGCTTGACAAAATGTCTTTTCAACCCACTGATTCGAAAGCTAATGATTCACTTATCAATCGTTGGTCCTGGTATCGTCCTGAAAGCGATACAAGATTTGTATTATAATATCAAAAGAATTGATTTGATTTGTATTATAATATCGAGAAAGATTTGTGTAATAATATCGCAAAGCAGTAGAAATCAGTCAGGGAATCAATAATATGATGACAAGATCGAACAAAATGGCGAAAACACACGACAATGGAGCTGTCCCAACAATATGATTTTTAGTTTTAGCCCAGGAAATATCAATGTTAGTTTAATTAAACTATTAAATGATAAAGAACATTTGATCTATGTTGCACAGCCAATTGAATGGAGACAAGTTATGCTCATTGAAGGAATTTGTGGACAATGTTTTTGGTTTGTAAGGGTCATGAAAATCGTCAGGTGGGAACTCAAAACAGTTCACAAGTGTTAACCTGGATTTGACAATTACGTGGCATCTAGGTAAGCAAAACTCTATTTTGCTTTGTGGAAAGAGCGATGACTTGCTTAAACAATTCCTAATATCCACCCTGATGAACATCTTTACAAATTGCCACGATACAACAAATGATAAGGTCAGTGCGATAAGCAAAGACCATGGTAAGTCAAGTGAAACCGCAATCGTGACTCCAGAGATTCAAGCCAAGAAACTCTGACAGTATGTACAGGCAATGAAAGTGTCAATCTCGATCAAGTAAATAGTGCACATAAATCTATCGGGAAGTGTTTCGTCGAAGACCATCCAGAAAAATCCCCTTTTAGAGAAAAGTAAAATCGCATGCCCCTTCATACTACGACGTAACCGACGTGCAAAAGAAGATAACTGTGACTTTTCACACTCAAACGTAGATGACACCACTAAAAAATACCAATCAACTACTCTACCTAAGCATATGGTGTTCTGCTCCTTTCTGCAAAAGAAAGATTATGGCAAGACAGGACAGAGATGTGATTTTTGTCATAATATCACTTACCAAACCACTATAAAACACCAATTCCATCTCACCAGTCCAAGGCAACCTGTCGAATTGTACCAGCAGCATAAGGTAGCACACACTTATCAGAATCAACTACCCTACCAAAAGTATTTCTAACAGAATTCTCCACCAATTGTCAGATACCCTTTGTTCACCAGTATTTGAAATGTCTGGATCCGTACCTTCCAGCACTAATGGAGCTACCAACAAGACCTCCCAGATTTTGGCTGTGAACCTTTATACACCTAGTGGAAGCAGAACTCAAAGAAAATAATCAGCCTCAACCGATAAGTGTTAGAATTTCTCCACGTTTAAAAAGTTACTTAAACAACATGAGATGTTGTACCTTCCTTAACTTTATCAAATGTCATGCCCCTTGGCCTAAAATTGATCAATTGCCCCAATTTTCTAAAGATCACAAAGCAGTTGTAATGTGTTTTACTAAACTTGACTAAAGGATACTGTGGACAGCAATGCTATTTCGATTGATCACTATTCACTTATAAGGAAGGATAGCATTCGTGCCCAGCATGGTGGAGTGTGCGTGTATGTTAGAGATTCAATTTCAATGACAATTATGCCAGAACATGACAGGGAGGATGTGGAAATATTGTGGTGGAAATTACGACCTAGAAGACTAACTCAAGGGTTTTCTCACCTTATCGTTGCCACCGTCTACCATCCTCCCACTGCTGACGTTGCTTCAATAACTTACCATATAATTAATATCCTTTCAAAAATAGAAAGTTCGATGCCAAATGCTGTGATTATTATAGCTGGTGATTTTAACCGCCTCAAGGTCAAACAAATCATTAATTCCGTTTGAAACAGCTTGTAAAACTTCCTACTAGAGGCAATTGTACGTTGGATTTGATTCTTCCTAATCTGGACAAACTTTACCAAAATCCAAAAAAAGATCCGCCTTTGGGCCATCTGACCATTTTACAGTTACCATTTTCCCAAATAGACGACAAAAATCAACAAATACAAAAAAAATTTATATCAGTACGTAACAGGAACAAAAGTTCAGTTGAAGCCCTAGGAAGATTCTCCTTCACTTCTTCTCTGACAAACACTCACAATACTGATGCAGACCGTGCTGCGAGAGGTCTGGATACCACGCATATAAAAATAACTGAATGTCCTCTTCTTATCCCACTTTTATCCTCGTGCTTCGCAAAGGTTGACAGCGTTTACAGCTCTTGTTTAAATCTATTGTCTGGTGTCCTTCCAACCGTGAATTAAGGCTTCTGAGCAAAAGATTGACGTAAGTACTTTGTTCCCCTTGAGGAATTCTGTATGAATGCAATTTTGAATCGAGAAAAAGGCGACTGATAGCCAAACGAACACGTACAGGTTGTTTTGACTTGGCGCGAAAATTGTACTGGTAACTACGTAAAAATTTATGGGTAAAAATTCTCGCACGAGAATGTGGAATACAAGTTGTTTTTTTTTCACCGTTTCACTAGGGTGACGGCCCATATCTTGTTCATACTGTGTGTGCTGTGTCTGGCTTTGTGGCCAGTTGTTGGCTAGTTAGACAGGTTGAGGATTATGCAAGGGATTTATTACAGGATTAAAGAATTTACAGCATGTTACTTGCTTGTTACTACTGCCCAGAGATATGAACCTGAGTGATGGAGGTGTGAAGGTATTGACCACCTTCTGTTATCCTTTAGGATAGCAATGGGCCATTTAACCCTATCCATCAGGAGGGTGGTGGGCCAGGACGGATGTCCCGCCAAGATATTCAAAAAATTGTGGCCGAGAAATCCTTAAACTCAATATTGGCCAGATATCATTAGCCGAAAGGGCATCTTCCCAGGCCCCACCTAATGAGGGGCAGCCACGAGTTCTTGACACTCCTGATACGGGAGGTGGGCATGAGTCTGGCAGAGCCAACACAACAACCCACAGCTCAAGATTTGAGCAGTTTTATATTCCACAAACGAAAGTACGACTATCAAATGAGTTACTTGCTTTGACTACACAGGCATTTGCAAAGTCACTTCCTGGAGATACCTGGAAGGGCTACCTGAAAATTACCCCGAGATTGAGGGCACGGAGTCTGTCCTGGTTGCACCAACTATGGAGACGGGTATGAAACATGATATCTGGAAGAAACATGGCCAGTCCAAGACAAAGGAAGTGTTCTTGTTTTATGATGGCCTTGCAGAGAAACAGGCGGCTTTCCTCCTGGCTGCATGGCCAATCTTAGCAGCGCTTACGACCTTAGACGGGACAGGGGAAGAAGTCGATGAAGATAAAGCCCCTGACCCAGATCTCATCCGGGGCATGTTGGAAGATCCACTCGTGCTCCCAGGGAATGCAAATGCCCTTCTTAATTCCTGGTGCCAGCGTCGGCTTGCTGATTTCCTTACACCACTTGGAAAGCACACCCTGAAGGAGGAGATACCCACTGATAAGCACCTGTTTCCAGACCAACTGGATGAAAGGATTAAAAGTGAACGCAACCATTCTACGACAAACAACAACCTCATCTGCAAACCTCCTGATCGACAGCACTTCTTTGGTAGTAGATCCGCCTTCCAAACTACCTCGATCTAAACTACCTGGTTGAGAAGGCAGATTCATGGGAATTTGCATTAGATATCCACGTCAAGCAGTCACGTCCGAATCACCCTGGTAGGAAGATTTACCTCCCTGCGTACAAGGAATGTCAACTTCTTTGCATAGTACACACTCTTAAAGAGCATAGGAAAAGGACCAAAGAAATTCGGCATTCATCTCTTTCTTCTACCCATGGTGTCTCCACATGAGCCTATTACCAGTCAGTCGGTATCCAGATGGCTATGAGATGCACTAACTAATGCAGGGATTAGTCCTACTTATCGTGCCCACTCAACACAAAGTGCTTCAACGTCAGCAGCAGCTGAAGCGGGAATTCCTCTTGAGCTTCTTCTCAAGGCCGCAGATTCGGCATTGGCCGGGACTTTTAGGATGTTTTACCAGCGGCCGACCACTCAAGGAACCTTTGCATGTTCTGTTATACACTAAAAGTATGTTTGACAAATATGTAACAGATAGAGTTTCATACTTCTTACCAAACTCTAATGGAGTAGACACAGATTTACAGTTCTCCATCCCTAACCTCTTGAGAACTCCTTGCAAATAGGTATTTTGCCTTATTGACAGTGTTTGCTAAATAATAAATTGGCAACCCCTACTGAAGAGTATTTTGTGGATCCAGAAGTAATTTAAGGACTCAGGGCAAGAATTCATTTTTCGCTTTTGCAAATTCCTTCCTTCATGCCTTTCAATATGCAACAATTTCAATTTCATCTCAGTTTCAACAAGCTCTTCTTTGAGGTCAGTCTTGATCCTTTCTGTTTGAGAACTTGATTTTTCTTGGATAAAACAAGCGATGCCAGAAGTAAGACACATTCCGCGGCTTCTGATTTCTTGTTATTTCATGAAATCTGTAACCTGCTTCTTGTACTTTTCCACAAGATGAGCAGCACCATACTTGACAATCAACCAACTGTTCTGACTGAATGGTTTTTAATATTTCCCACTTTTCTGAGGTTAAAATATGTACATCCTTAGCTGTCAAAAGGTATCGTTGCCCCACATACGTTGTTACATAAAGATTCTTCACCACGTTGCATTTTTTAGTCTATGTAGTATCAGTTCAGCTACACTGTTATCAATGTTACACTTGTAACAGACAAGCATCTATGACGTAGTTACAAGGTAAGTTGCCACCAATTGTCATTGCAATATCCCCAGTCCTAATATGAATATGTTCACTACATGCAGCCATAAAAGAAAGTCCACCATTTGAATTCAATACACGCCAATCATCGTCGGCTTCTTAAGATCATTAGCAGCAGAGCTGACTAAAATATAGGCCCACTGTTCTGCAATATTCCCATATTTCCACGAGACATCGAAACCTTCTCTTGTCGTGAAGTTGCATTGGTCAAACGGATCTGTTGGTGCTACTGCAACCTGCTTCTTCCCTTGGACTCTTTCCACTCGCATAGATTCAACCTCTGCGTGACTTGACTCTTTCGACACGGTCGTGAGGCCTTTACATGGTTCTAGCTTCTATCCCCCTTAATATTCAGTTGTGACCGTCTTTGATTTTAAATGGTTTGGAGTAAATCTCTCAATTTTATCAAAAGCCGAAGTTATGTCCTCGTCTGGTCGACCCTAAACCTCTAATTTCACGCTCTCTACTGAACTGCCTGCCACAAGTGGAAGGCATGACTTGTGACTAGAAGTATCCATGTCGTAACGGTTTAAGCCACTTGCTGATTGTGCTTGAACAGTTCTTCCTTTACCTTTGTCAAATTTGACCAGCTTGATGTCTTTCAACATCGTTTGTGGATAGTGGAACTGCATTTTTCGAATTCCTGTCTCATAAGATGGAGAACCAAATCTTCAGCAAACCCATGTTTTCCAGTTTCTATCAATGGCATCGCTACAGATTTTGCTGATTTTACATTTAGTCACTCAAGCCTGACCCACTCACGTAAAAAATCATATTTCATATTACATGAAGCTGCCCCATTATGAACAAAGGACTGTTGACTATCGTTTTCAAAATTACAAATGGCAACATGGCAAACACACCTTCAAAACATTGACACGGCCAAAGCAATCCAATTACAGCTGATTTCAACCAAACACATTGCTTCGAATTGAGGATAGTTTGGCTACTTGAGACAGTGCTTGACAAAATGTCTTTTCAACCCACTGATTCGAAAGCTAATGATTCACTTATCAATCGTTGGTCCTGGTATCGTCCTGAAAGCGATACAAGATTTGTATTATAATATCAAAAGAATTGATTTGATTTGTATTATAATATCGAGAAAGATTTGTGTAATAATATCGCAAAGCAGTAGAAATCAGTCAGGGAATCAATAATATGATGACAAGATCGAACAAAATGGCGAAAACACACGACAATGGAGCTGTCCCAACAATATGATTTTTAGTTTTAGCCCAGGAAATATCAATGTTAGTTTAATTAAACTATTAAATGATAAAGAACATTTGATCTATGTTGCACAGCCAATTGAATGGAGACAAGTTATGCTCATTGAAGGAATTTGTGGACAATGTTTTTGGTTTGTAAGGGTCATGAAAATCGTCAGGTGGGAACTCAAAACAGTTCACAAGTGTTAACCTGGATTTGACAATTACGTGGCATCTAGGTAAGCAAAACTCTATTTTGCTTTGTGGAAAGAGCGATGACTTGCTTAAACAATTCCTAATATCCACCCTGATGAACATCTTTACAAATTGCCACGATACAACAAATGATAAGGTCAGTGCGATAAGCAAAGACCATGGTAAGTCAAGTGAAACCGCAATCGTGACTCCAGAGATTCAAGCCAAGAAACTCTGACAGTATGTACAGGCAATGAAAGTGTCAATCTCGATCAAGTAAATAGTGCACATAAATCTATCGGGAAGTGTTTCGTCGAAGACCATCCAGAAAAATCCCCTTTTAGAGAAAAGTAAAATCGCATGCCCCTTCATACTACGACGTAACCGACGTGCAAAAGAAGATAACTGTGACTTTTCACACTCAAACGTAGATGACACCACTAAAAAATACCAATCAACTACTCTACCTAAGCATATGGTGTTCTGCTCCTTTCTGCAAAAGAAAGATTATGGCAAGACAGGACAGAGATGTGATTTTTGTCATAATATCACTTACCAAACCACTATAAAACACCAATTCCATCTCACCAGTCCAAGGCAACCTGTCGAATTGTACCAGCAGCATAAGGTAGCACACACTTATCAGAATCAACTACCCTACCAAAAGTATTTCTAACAGAATTCTCCACCAATTGTCAGATACCCTTTGTTCACCAGTATTTGAAATGTCTGGATCCGTACCTTCCAGCACTAATGGAGCTACCAACAAGACCTCCCAGATTTTGGCTGTGAACCTTTATACACCTAGTGGAAGCAGAACTCAAAGAAAATAATCAGCCTCAACCGATAAGTGTTAGAATTTCTCCACGTTTAAAAAGTTACTTAAACAACATGAGATGTTGTACCTTCCTTAACTTTATCAAATGTCATGCCCCTTGGCCTAAAATTGATCAATTGCCCCAATTTTCTAAAGAGCACAAAGCAGTTGTAATGTGTTTTACTAAACTTGACTAAAGGATACTGTGGACAGCAATGCTATTTCGATTGATCACTATTCACTTATAAGGAAGGATAGCATTCGTGCCCAGCATGGTGGAGTGTGCGTGTATGTTAGAGATTCAATTTCAATGACAATTATGCCAGACCATGACAGGGATGATGTGGAAATATTGTGGTGGAAATTACGACCTAGAAGACTAACTCAAGGGTTTTCTCACCTTATCGTTGCCACCGTCTACCATCCTCCCACTGCTGACGATGCTTCAATAACTAACCATATAATTAATATCCTTTCAAAAATAGAAAGTTCGATGCCAAATGCTGTGATTATTATAGCTGGTGATTTTAACCGCCTCAAGGTCAAACAAATCATTAATTCCGTTTGAAACAGCTTGTAAAACTTCCTACTAGAGGCAATTGTACGTTGGATTTGATTCTTCCTAATCTGGACAAACTTTACCAAAATTCAAAAAAAGATCCGCCTTTGGGCCATCTGACCATTTTACAGTTACCATTTTCCCAAATAGACGACAAAAATCAACAAATACAAAAAAAATTTATATCAGTACGTAACAGGAACAAAAGTTCAGTTGAAGCCCTAGGAAGATTCTCCTTCACTTCTTCTCTGACAAACACTCACAATACTGATGCAGACCGTGCTGCGAGAGGTCTGGATACCACGCATATAAAAATAACTGAATGTCCTCTTCTTATCCCACTTTTATCCTCGTGCTTCGCAAAGGTTGACAGCGTTTACAGCTCTTGTTTAAATCTATTGTCTGGTGTCCTTCCAACCGTGAATTAAGGCTTCTGAGCAAAAGATTGACGTAAGCACTTTGTTCCCCTTGAGGAATTCTGTATGAATGCAATTTTGAATCGAGAAAAAGGCGACTGATAGCCAAACGAACACGTACAGGTTGTTTTGACTTGGCGCGAAAATTGTACTGGTAACTACGTAAAAATTTATGGGTAAAAATTCTCGCACGAGAATGTGGAATACGAGTTGTTTTTTTTTCACCGTTTCACTAGGGTGACGGCCCATATCTTGTTCATACTGTGTGTGCTGTGTCTGGCTTTGTGGCCAGTTGTTGGCTAGTTAGACAGGTTGAGGATTATGCAAGGGATTTATTACAGGATTAAAGAATTTACAGCATGTTACTTGCTTGTTACTACTGCCCAGAGATATGAACCTGAGTGATGGAGGTGTGAAGGTATTGACCACCTTCTGTTATCCTTTAGGATAGCAATGGGCCATTTAACCCTATCCATCAGGAGGGTGGTGGGCCAGGACGGATGTCCCGCCAAGATATTCAAAAAATTGTGGCCGAGAAATCCTTAAACTCAATATTGGCCAGATATCATTAGCCGAAAGGGCATCTTCCCAGGCCCCACCTAATGAGGGGCAGCCACGAGTTCTTGACACTCCTGATACGGGAGGTGGGCATGAGTCTGGCAGAGCCAACACAACAACCCACAGCTCAAGATTTGAGCAGTTTTATATTCCACAAACGAAAGTACGACTATCAAATGAGTTACTTGCTTTGACTACACAGGCATTTGCAAAGTCACTTCCTGGAGATACCTGGAAGGGCTACCTGAAAATTACCCCGAGATTGAGGGCACGGAGTCTGTCCTGGTTGCACCAACTATGGAGACGGGTATGAAACATGATATCTGGAAGAAACATGGCCAGTCCAAGACAAAGGAAGTGTTCTTGTTTTATGATGGCCTTGCAGAGAAACAGGCGGCTTTCCTCCTGGCTGCATGGCCAATCTTAGCAGCGCTTACGACCTTAGACGGGACAGGGGAAGAAGTCGATGAAGATAAAGCCCCTGACCCAGATCTCATCCGGGGCATGTTGGAAGATCCACTCGTGCTCCCAGGGAATGCAAATGCCCTTCTTAATTCCTGGTGCCAGCGTCGGCTTGCTGATTTCCTTACACCACTTGGAAAGCACACCCTGAAGGAGGAGATACCCACTGATAAGCACCTGTTTCCAGACCAACTGGATGAAAGGATTAAAAGTGAACGCAACCATTCTACGACAAACAACAACCTCATCTGCAAACCTCCTGATCGACAGCACTTCTTTGGTAGTAGATCCGCCTTCCAAACTACCTCGATCTAAACTACCTGGTTGAGAAGGCAGATTCATGGGAATTTGCATTAGATATCCACGTCAAGCAGTCACGTCCGAATCACCCTGGTAGGAAGATTTACCTCCCTGCGTACAAGGAATGTCAACTTCTTTGCATAGTACACACTCTTAAAGAGCATAGGAAAAGGACCAAAGAAATTCGGCATTCATCTCTTTCTTCTACCCATGGTGTCTCCACATGAGCCTATTACCAGTCAGTCGGTATCCAGATGGCTATGAGATGCACTAACTAATGCAGGGATTAGTCCTACTTATCGTGCCCACTCAACACGAAGTGCTTCAACGTCAGCAGCAGCTGAAGCGGGAATTCCTCTTGAGCTTCTTCTCAAGGCCGCAGATTCGGCATTGGCCGGGACTTTTAGGATGTTTTACCAGCGGCCGACCACTCAAGGAACCTTTGCATGTTCTGTTATACACTAAAAGTATGTTTGACAAATATGTAACAGATAGAGTTTCATACTTCTTACCAAACTCTAATGGAGTAGACACAGATTTACAGTTCTCCATCCCTAACCTCTTGAGAACTCCTTGCAAATAGGTATTTTGCCTTATTGACAGTGTTTGCTAAATAATAAATTGGCAACCCCTACTGAAGAGTATTTTATGGATCCAGAAGTAATTTAAGGACTCAGGGCAAGAATTCATTTTTCGCTTTTGCAAATTCCTTCCTTCATGCCTTTCAATATGCAACAATTTCAATTTCATCTCAGTTTCAACAAGCTCTTCTTTGAGGTCAGTCTTGATCCTTTCTGTTTGAGAACTTGATTTTTCTTGGATAAAACAAGCGATGCCAGAAGTAAGACACATTCCGCGGCTTCTGATTTCTTGTTATTTCATGAAATCTGTAACCTGCTTCTTGTACTTTTCCACAAGATGAGCAGCACCATACTTGACAATCAACCAACTGTTCTGACTGAATGGTTTTTAATATTTCCCACTTTTCTGAGGTTAAAATATGTACATCCTTAGCTGTCAAAAGGTATCGTTGCCCCACATACGTTGTTACATAAAGATTCTTCACCACGTTGCATTTTTTAGTCTATGTAGTATCAGTTCAGCTACACTGTTATCAATGTTACACTTGTAACAGACAAGCATCTATGACGTAGTTACAAGGTAAGTTGCCACCAATTGTCATTGCAATATCCCCAGTCCTAATATGAATATGTTCACTACATGCAGCCATAAAGGAAAGTCCACCATTTGAATTCAATACACGCCAATCATCGTCGGCTTCTTAAGATCATTAGCAGCAGAGCTGACTAAAATATAGGCCCACTGTTCTGCAATATTCCCATATTTCCACGAGACATCGAAACCTTCTCTTGTCGTGAAGTTGCATTGGTCAAACGGATCTGTTGGTGCTACTGCAACCTGCTTCTTCCCTTGGACTCTTTCCACTCGCATAGATTCAACCTCTGCGTGACTTGACTCTTTCGACACGGTCGTGAGGCCTTTACATGGTTCTAGCTTCTATCCCCCTTAATATTCAGTTGTGACCGTCTTTGATTTTAAATGGTTTGGAGTAAATCTCTCAATTTTATCAAAAGCCGAAGTTATGTCCTCGTCTGGTCGACCCTAAACCTCTAATTTCACGCTCTCTACTGAACTGCCTGCCACAAGTGGAAGGCATGACTTGTGACTAGAAGTATCCATGTCGTAACGGTTTAAGCCACTTGCTGATTGTGCTTGAACAGTTCTTCCTTTACCTTTGTCAAATTTGACCAGCTTGATGTCTTTCAACATCGTTTGTGGATAGTGGAACTGCATTTTTCGAATTCCTGTCTCATAAGATGGAGAACCAAATCTTCAGCAAACCCATGTTTTCCAGTTTCTATCAATGGCATCGCTACAGATTTTGCTGATTTTACATTTAGTCACTCAAGCCTGACCCACTCACGTAAAAAATCATATTTCATATTACATGAAGCTGCCCCATTATGAACAAAGGACTGTTGACTATCGTTTTCAAAATTACAAATGGCAACATGGCAAACACACCTTCAAAACATTGACACGGCCAAAGCAATCCAATTACAGCTGATTTCAACCAAACACATTGCTTCGAATTGAGGATAGTTTGGCTACTTGAGACAGTGCTTGACAAAATGTCTTTTCAACCCACTGATTCGAAAGCTAATGATTCACTTATCAATCGTTGGTCCTGGTATCGTCCTGAAAGCGATACAAGATTTGTATTATAATATCAAAAGAATTGATTTGATTTGTATTATAATATCGAGAAAGATTTGTGTAATAATATCGCAAAGCAGTAGAAATCAGTCAGGGAATCAATAATATGATGACAAGATCGAACAAAATGGCGAAAACACACGACAATGGAGCTGTCCCAACAATATGATTTTTAGTTTTAGCCCAGGAAATATCAATGTTAGTTTAATTAAACTATTAAATGATAAAGAACATTTGATCTATGTTGCACAGCCAATTGAATGGAGACAAGTTATGCTCATTGAAGGAATTTGTGGACAATGTTTTTGGTTTGTAAGGGTCATGAAAATCGTCAGGTGGGAACTCAAAACAGTTCACAAGTGTTAACCTGGATTTGACAATTACGTGGCATCTAGGTAAGCAAAACTCTATTTTGCTTTGTGGAAAGAGCGATGACTTGCTTAAACAATTCCTAATATCCACCCTGATGAACATCTTTACAAATTGCCACGATACAACAAATGATAAGGTCAGTGCGATAAGCAAAGACCATGGTAAGTCAAGTGAAACCGCAATCGTGACTCCAGAGATTCAAGCCAAGAAACTCTGACAGTATGTACAGGCAATGAAAGTGTCAATCTCGATCAAGTAAATAGTGCACATAAATCTATCGGGAAGTGTTTCGTCGAAGACCATCCAGAAAAATCCCCTTTTAGAGAAAAGTAAAATCGCATGCCCCTTCATACTACGACGTAACCGACGTGCAAAAGAAGATAACTGTGACTTTTCACACTCAAACGTAGATGACACCACTAAAAAATACCAATCAACTACTCTACCTAAGCATATGGTGTTCTGCTCCTTTCTGCAAAAGAAAGATTATGGCAAGACAGGACAGAGATGTGATTTTTGTCATAATATCACTTACCAAACCACTATAAAACACCAATTCCATCTCACCAGTCCAAGGCAACCTGTCGAATTGTACCAGCAGCATAAGGTAGCACACACTTATCAGAATCAACTACCCTACCAAAAGTATTTCTAACAGAATTCTCCACCAATTGTCAGATACCCTTTGTTCACCAGTATTTGAAATGTCTGGATCCGTACCTTCCAGCACTAATGGAGCTACCAACAAGACCTCCCAGATTTTGGCTGTGAACCTTTATACACCTAGTGGAAGCAGAACTCAAAGAAAATAATCAGCCTCAACCGATAAGTGTTAGAATTTCTCCACGTTTAAAAAGTTACTTAAACAACATGAGATGTTGTACCTTCCTTAACTTTATCAAATGTCATGCCCCTTGGCCTAAAATTGATCAATTGCCCCAATTTTCTAAAGATCACAAAGCAGTTGTAATGTGTTTTACTAAACTTGACTAAAGGATACTGTGGACAGCAATGCTATTTCGATTGATCACTATTCACTTATAAGGAAGGATAGCATTCGTGCCCAGCATGGTGGAGTGTGCGTGTATGTTAGAGATTCAATTTCAATGACAATTATGCCAGAACATGACAGGGAGGATGTGGAAATATTGTGGTGGAAATTACGACCTAGAAGACTAACTCAAGGGTTTTCTCACCTTATCGTTGCCACCGTCTACCATCCTCCCACTGCTGACGTTGCTTCAATAACTTACCATATAATTAATATCCTTTCAAAAATAGAAAGTTCGATGCCAAATGCTGTGATTATTATAGCTGGTGATTTTAACCGCCTCAAGGTCAAACAAATCATTAATTCCGTTTGAAACAGCTTGTAAAACTTCCTACTAGAGGCAATTGTACGTTGGATTTGATTCTTCCTAATCTGGACAAACTTTACCAAAATTCAAAAAAAGATCCGCCTTTGGGCCATCTGACCATTTTACAGTTACCATTTTCCCAAATAGACGACAAAAATCAACAAATACAAAAAAAATTTATATCAGTACGTAACAGGAACAAAAGTTCAGTTGAAGCCCTAGGAAGATTCTCCTTCACTTCTTCTCTGACAAACACTCACAATACTGATGCAGACCGTGCTGCGAGAGGTCTGGATACCACGCATATAAAAATAACTGAATGTCCTCTTCTTATCCCACTTTTATCCTCGTGCTTCGCAAAGGTTGACAGCGTT
The DNA here is from genome assembly GCA_963855995.1 of Muricea muricata. Classification (NCBI taxonomy): domain Eukaryota; kingdom Metazoa; phylum Cnidaria; class Anthozoa; order Malacalcyonacea; family Plexauridae; genus Muricea; species Muricea muricata. Next base: position 83,940,451 of record OY979716.1, read on the forward strand.
TACAGCTCTTGTTTAAATCTATTGTCTGGTGTCCTTCCAACCGTGAATTAAGGCTTCTGAGCAAAAGATTGACGTAAGTACTTTGTTCCCCTTGAAGAATTCTGTATGAATGCAATTTTGAATCGAGAAAAAGGCGACTGATAGCCAAACGAACACGTACAGGTTGTTTTGACTTGGCGCGAAAATTGTACTGGTAACTACGTAAAAATTTATGGGTAAAAATTCTCGCACGAGAATGTGGAATACAAGTTGTTTTTTTTTCACCGTTTCACTAGGGTGACGGCCCATATCTTGTTCATACTGTGTGTGCTGTGTCTGGCTTTGTGGCCAGTTGTTGGCTAGTTAGACAGGTTGAGGATTATGCAAGGGATTTATTACAGGATTAAAGAATTTACAGCATGTTACTTGCTTGTTACTACTGCCCAGAGATATGAACCTGAGTGATGGAGGTGTGAAGGTATTGACCACCTTCTGTTATCCTTTAGGATAGCAATGGGCCATTTAACCCTATCCATCAGGAGGGTGGTGGGCCAGGACGGATGTCCCGCCAAGATATTCAAAAAATTGTGGCCGAGAAATCCTTAAACTCAATATTGGCCAGATATCATTAGCCGAAAGGGCATCTTCCCAGGCCCCACCTAATGAGGGGCAGCCACGAGTTCTTGACACTCCTGATACGGGAGGTGGGCATGAGTCTGGCAGAGCCAACACAACAACCCACAGCTCAAGATTTGAGCAGTTTTATATTCCACAAACGAAAGTACGACTATCAAATGAGTTACTTGCTTTGACTACACAGGCATTTGCAAAGTCACTTCCTGGAGATACCTGGAAGGGCTACCTGAAAATTACCCCGAGATTGAGGGCACGGAGTCTGTCCTGGTTGCACCAACTATGGAGACGGGTATGAAACATGATATCTGGAAGAAACATGGCCAGTCCAAGACAAAGGAAGTGTTCTTGTTTTATGATGGCCTTGCAGAGAAACAGGCGGCTTTCCTCCTGGCTGCATGGCCAATCTTAGCAGCGCTTACGACATTAGACGGGACAGGGGAAGAAGTCGATGAAGATAAAGCCCCTGACCCAGATCTCATCCGGGGCATGTTGGAAGATCCACTCGTGCTCCCAGGGAATGCAAATGCCCTTCTTAATTCCTGGTGCCAGCGTCGGCTTGCTGATTTCCTTACACCACTTGGAAAGCACACCCTGAAGGAGGAGATACCCACTGATAAGCACCTGTTTCCAGACCAACTGGATGAAAGGATTAAAAGTGAACGCAACCATTCTACGACAAACAACAACCTCATCTGCAAACCTCCTGATCGACAGCACTTCTTTGGTAGTAGATCCGCCTTCCAAACTACCTCGATCTAAACTACCTGGTTGAGAAGGCAGATTCATGGGAATTTGCATTAGATATCCACGTCAAGCAGTCACGTCCGAATCACCCTGGTAGGAAGATTTACCTCCCTGCGTACAAGGAATGTCAACTTCTTTGCATAGTACACACTCTTAAAGAGCATAGGAAAAGGACCAAAGAAATTCGGCATTCATCTCTTTCTTCTACCCATGGTGTCTCCACATGAGCCTATTACCAGTCAGTCGGTATCCAGATGGCTATGAGATGCACTAACTAATGCAGGGATTAGAACTACTTATCGTGCCCACTCAACACGAAGTGCTTCAACGTCAGCAGCAGCTGAAGCGGGAATTCCTCTTGAGCTTCTTCTCAAGGCCGCAGATTCGGCATTGGCCGGGACTTTTAGGATGTTTTACCAGCGGCCGACCACTCAAGGAACCTTTGCATGTTCTGTTATACACTAAAAGTATGTTTGACAAATATGTAACAGATAGAGTTTCATACTTCTTACCAAACTCTAATGGAGTAGACACAGATTTACAGTTCTCCATCCCTAACCTCTTGAGAACTCCTTGCAAATAGGTATTTTGCCTTATTGACAGTGTTTGCTAAATAATAAATTGGCAACCCCTACTGAAGAGTATTTTATGGATCCAGAAGTAATTTAAGGACTCAGGGCAAGAATTCATTTTTCGCTTTTGCAAATTCCTTCCTTCATGCCTTTCAATATGCAACAATTTCAATTTCATCTCAGTTTCAACAAGCTCTTCTTTGAGGTCAGTCTTGATCCTTTCTGTTTGAGAACTTGATTTTTCTTGGATAAAACAAGCGATGCCAGAAGTAAGACACATTCCGCGGCTTCTGATTTCTTGTTATTTCATGAAATCTGTAACCTGCTTCTTGTACTTTTCCACAAGATGAGCAGCACCATACTTGACAATCAACCAACTGTTCTGACTGAATGGTTTTTAATATTTCCCACTTTTCTGAGGTTAAAATATGTACATCCTTAGCTGTCAAAAGGTATCGTTGCCCCACATACGTTGTTACATAAAGATTCTTCACCACGTTGCATTTTTTAGTCTATGTAGTATCAGTTCAGCTACACTGTTATCAATGTTACACTTGTAACAGACAAGCATCTATGACGTAGTTACAAGGTAAGTTGCCACCAATTGTCATTGCAATATCCCCAGTCCTAATATGAATATGTTCACTACATGCAGCCATAAAGGAAAGTCCACCATTTGAATTCAATACACGCCAATCATCGTCGGCTTCTTAAGATCATTAGCAGCAGAGCTGACTAAAATATAGGCCCACTGTTCTGCAATATTCCCATATTTCCACGAGACATCGAAACCTTCTCTTGTCGTGAAGTTGCATTGGTCAAACGGATCTGTTGGTGCTACTGCAACCTGCTTCTTCCCTTGGACTCTTTCCACTCGCATAGATTCAACCTCTGCGTGACTTGACTCTTTCGACACGGTCGTGAGGCCTTTACATGGTTCTAGCTTCTATCCCCCTTAATATTCAGTTGTGACCGTCTTTGATTTTAAATGGTTTGGAGTAAATCTCTCAATTTTATCAAAAGCCGAAGTTATGTCCTCGTCTGGTCGACCCTAAACCTCTAATTTCACGCTCTCTACTGAACTGCCTGCCACAAGTGGAAGGCATGACTTGTGACTAGAAGTATCCATGTCGTAACGGTTTAAGCCACTTGCTGATTGTGCTTGAACAGTTCTTCCTTTACCTTTGTCAAATTTGACCAGCTTGATGTCTTTCAACATCGTTTGTGGATAGTGGAACTGCATTTTTCGAATTCCTGTCTCATAAGATGGAGAACCAAATCTTCAGCAAACCCATGTTTTCCAGTTTCTATCAATGGCATCGCTACAGATTTTGCTGATTTTACATTTAGTCACTCAAGCCTGACCCACTCACGTAAAAAATCATATTTCATATTACATGAAGCTGCCCCATTATGAACAAAGGACTGTTGACTATCGTTTTCAAAATTACAAATGGCAACATGGCAAACACACCTTCAAAACATTGACACGGCCAAAGCAATCCAATTACAGCTGATTTCAACCAAACACATTGCTTCGAATTGAGGATAGTTTGGCTACTTGAGACAGTGCTTGACAAAATGTCTTTTCAACCCACTGATTCGAAAGCTAATGATTCACTTATCAATCGTTGGTCCTGGTATCGTCCTGAAAGCGATACAAGATTTGTATTATAATATCAAAAGAATTGATTTGATTTGTATTATAATATCGAGAAAGATTTGTGTAATAATATCGCAAAGCAGTAGAAATCAGTCAGGGAATCAATAATATGATGACAAGATCGAACAAAATGGCGAAAACACACGACAATGGAGCTGTCCCAACAATATGATTTTTAGTTTTAGCCCAGGAAATATCAATGTTAGTTTAATTAAACTATTAAATGATAAAGAACATTTGATCTATGTTGCACAGCCAATTGAATGGAGACAAGTTATGCTCATTGAAGGAATTTGTGGACAATGTTTTTGGTTTGTAAGGGTCATGAAAATCGTCAGGTGGGAACTCAAAACAGTTCACAAGTGTTAACCTGGATTTGACAATTACGTGGCATCTAGGTAAGCAAAACTCTATTTTGCTTTGTGGAAAGAGCGATGACTTGCTTAAACAATTCCTAATATCCACCCTGATGAACATCTTTACAAATTGCCACGATACAACAAATGATAAGGTCAGTGCGATAAGCAAAGACCATGGTAAGTCAAGTGAAACCGCAATCGTGACTCCAGAGATTCAAGCCAAGAAACTCTGACAGTATGTACAGGCAATGAAAGTGTCAATCTCGATCAAGTAAATAGTGCACATAAATCTATCGGGAAGTGTTTCGTCGAAGACCATCCAGAAAAATCCCCTTTTAGAGAAAAGTAAAATCGCATGCCCCTTCATACTACGACGTAACCGACGTGCAAAAGAAGATAACTGTGACTTTTCACACTCAAACGTAGATGACACCACTAAAAAATACCAATCAACTACTCTACCTAAGCATATGGTGTTCTGCTCCTTTCTGCAAAAGAAAGATTATGGCAAGACAGGACAGAGATGTGATTTTTGTCATAATATCACTTACCAAACCACTATAAAACACCAATTCCATCTCACCAGTCCAAGGCAACCTGTCGAATTGTACCAGCAGCATAAGGTAGCACACACTTATCAGAATCAACTACCCTACCAAAAGTATTTCTAACAGAATTCTCCACCAATTGTCAGATACCCTTTGTTCACCAGTATTTGAAATGTCTGGATCCGTACCTTCCAGCACTAATGGAGCTACCAACAAGACCTCCCAGATTTTGGCTGTGAACCTTTATACACCTAGTGGAAGCAGAACTCAAAGAAAATAATCAGCCTCAACCGATAAGTGTTAGAATTTCTCCACGTTTAAAAAGTTACTTAAACAACATGAGATGTTGTACCTTCCTTAACTTTATCAAATGTCATGCCCCTTGGCCTAAAATTGATCAATTGCCCCAATTTTCTAAAGATCACAAAGCAGTTGTAATGTGTTTTACTAAACTTGACTAAAGGATACTGTGGACAGCAATGCTATTTCGATTGATCACTATTCACTTATAAGGAAGGATAGCATTCGTGCCCAGCATGGTGGAGTGTGCGTGTATGTTAGAGATTCAATTTCAATGACAATTATGCCAGAACATGACAGGGAGGATGTGGAAATATTGTGGTGGAAATTACGACCTAGAAGACTAACTCAAGGGTTTTCTCACCTTATCGTTGCCACCGTCTACCATCCTCCCACTGCTGACGTTGCTTCAATAACTTACCATATAATTAATATCCTTTCAAAAATAGAAAGTTCGATGCCAAATGCTGTGATTATTATAGCTGGTGATTTTAACCGCCTCAAGGTCAAACAAATCATTAATTCCGTTTGAAACAGCTTGTAAAACTTCCTACTAGAGGCAATTGTACGTTGGATTTGATTCTTCCTAATCTGGACAAACTTTACCAAAATTCAAAAAAAGATCCGCCTTTGGGCCATCTGACCATTTTACAGTTACCATTTTCCCAAATAGACGACAAAAATCAACAAATACAAAAAAAATTTATATCAGTACGTAACAGGAACAAAAGTTCAGTTGAAGCCCTAGGAAGATTCTCCTTCACTTCTTCTCTGACAAACACTCACAATACTGATGCAGACCGTGCTGCGAGAGGTCTGGATACCACGCATATAAAAATAACTGAATGTCCTCTTCTTATCCCACTTTTATCCTCGTGCTTCGCAAAGGTTGACAGCGTTTACAGCTCTTGTTTAAATCTATTGTCTGGTGTCCTTCCAACCGTGAATTAAGGCTTCTGAGCAAAAGATTGACGTAAGTACTTTGTTCCCCTTGAGGAATTCTGTATGAATGCAATTTTGAATCGAGAAAAAGGCGACTGATAGCCAAACGAACACGTACAGGTTGTTTTGACTTGGCGCGAAAATTGTACTGGTAACTACGTAAAAATTTATGGGTAAAAATTCTCGCACGAGAATGTGGAATACAAGTTGTTTTTTTTTCACCGTTTCACTAGGGTGACGGCCCATATCTTGTTCATACTGTGTGTGCTGTGTCTGGCTTTGTGGCCAGTTGTTGGCTAGTTAGACAGGTTGAGGATTATGCAAGGGATTTATTACAGGATTAAAGAATTTACAGCATGTTACTTGCTTGTTACTACTGCCCAGAGATATGAACCTGAGTGATGGAGGTGTGAAGGTATTGACCACCTTCTGTTATCCTTTAGGATAGCAATGGGCCATTTAACCCTATCCATCAGGAGGGTGGTGGGCCAGGACGGATGTCCCGCCAAGATATTCAAAAAATTGTGGCCGAGAAATCCTTAAACTCAATATTGGCCAGATATCATTAGCCGAAAGGGCATCTTCCCAGGCCCCACCTAATGAGGGGCAGCCACGAGTTCTTGACACTCCTGATACGGGAGGTGGGCATGAGTCTGGCAGAGCCAACACAACAACCCACAGCTCAAGATTTGAGCAGTTTTATATTCCACAAACGAAAGTACGACTATCAAATGAGTTACTTGCTTTGACTACACAGGCATTTGCAAAGTCACTTCCTGGAGATACCTGGAAGGGCTACCTGAAAATTACCCCGAGATTGAGGGCACGGAGTCTGTCCTGGTTGCACCAACTATGGAGACGGGTATGAAACATGATATCTGGAAGAAACATGGCCAGTCCAAGACAAAGGAAGTGTTCTTGTTTTATGATGGCCTTGCAGAGAAACAGGCGGCTTTCCTCCTGGCTGCATGGCCAATCTTAGCAGCGCTTACGACATTAGACGGGACAGGGGAAGAAGTCGATGAAGATAAAGCCCCTGACCCAGATCTCATCCGGGGCATGTTGGAAGATCCACTCGTGCTCCCAGGGAATGCAAATGCCCTTCTTAATTCCTGGTGCCAGCGTCGGCTTGCTGATTTCCTTACACCACTTGGAAAGCACACCCTGAAGGAGGAGATACCCACTGATAAGCACCTGTTTCCAGACCAACTGGATGAAAGGATTAAAAGTGAACGCAACCATTCTACGACAAACAACAACCTCATCTGCAAACCTCCTGATCGACAGCACTTCTTTGGTAGTAGATCCGCCTTCCAAACTACCTCGATCTAAACTACCTGGTTGAGAAGGCAGATTCATGGGAATTTGCATTAGATATCCACGTCAAGCAGTCACGTCCGAATCACCCTGGTAGGAAGATTTACCTCCCTGCGTACAAGGAATGTCAACTTCTTTGCATAGTACACACTCTTAAAGAGCATAGGAAAAGGACCAAAGAAATTCGGCATTCATCTCTTTCTTCTACCCATGGTGTCTCCACATGAGCCTATTACCAGTCAGTCGGTATCCAGATGGCTATGAGATGCACTAACTAATGCAGGGATTAGAACTACTTATCGTGCCCACTCAACACGAAGTGCTTCAACGTCAGCAGCAGCTGAAGCGGGAATTCCTCTTGAGCTTCTTCTCAAGGCCGCAGATTCGGCATTGGCCGGGACTTTTAGGATGTTTTACCAGCGGCCGACCACTCAAGGAACCTTTGCATGTTCTGTTATACACTAAAAGTATGTTTGACAAATATGTAACAGATAGAGTTTCATACTTCTTACCAAACTCTAATGGAGTAGACACAGATTTACAGTTCTCCATCCCTAACCTCTTGAGAACTCCTTGCAAATAGGTATTTTGCCTTATTGACAGTGTTTGCTAAATAATAAATTGGCAACCCCTACTGAAGAGTATTTTATGGATCCAGAAGTAATTTAAGGACTCAGGGCAAGAATTCATTTTTCGCTTTTGCAAATTCCTTCCTTCATGCCTTTCAATATGCAACAATTTCAATTTCATCTCAGTTTCAACAAGCTCTTCTTTGAGGTCAGTCTTGATCCTTTCTGTTTGAGAACTTGATTTTTCTTGGATAAAACAAGCGATGCCAGAAGTAAGACACATTCCGCGGCTTCTGATTTCTTGTTATTTCATGAAATCTGTAACCTGCTTCTTGTACTTTTCCACAAGATGAGCAGCACCATACTTGACAATCAACCAACTGTTCTGACTGAATGGTTTTTAATATTTCCCACTTTTCTGAGGTTAAAATATGTACATCCTTAGCTGTCAAAAGGTATCGTTGCCCCACATACGTTGTTACATAAAGATTCTTCACCACGTTGCATTTTTTAGTCTATGTAGTATCAGTTCAGCTACACTGTTATCAATGTTACACTTGTAACAGACAAGCATCTATGACGTAGTTACAAGGTAAGTTGCCACCAATTGTCATTGCAATATCCCCAGTCCTAATATGAATATGTTCACTACATGCAGCCATAAAGGAAAGTCCACCATTTGAATTCAATACACGCCAATCATCGTCGGCTTCTTAAGATCATTAGCAGCAGAGCTGACTAAAATATAGGCCCACTGTTCTGCAATATTCCCATATTTCCACGAGACATCGAAACCTTCTCTTGTCGTGAAGTTGCATTGGTCAAACGGATCTGTTGGTGCTACTGCAACCTGCTTCTTCCCTTGGACTCTTTCCACTCGCATAGATTCAACCTCTGCGTGACTTGACTCTTTCGACACGGTCGTGAGGCCTTTACATGGTTCTAGCTTCTATCCCCCTTAATATTCAGTTGTGACCGTCTTTGATTTTAAATGGTTTGGAGTAAATCTCTCAATTTTATCAAAAGCCGAAGTTATGTCCTCGTCTGGTCGACCCTAAACCTCTAATTTCACGCTCTCTACTGAACTGCCTGCCACAAGTGGAAGGCATGACTTGTGACTAGAAGTATCCATGTCGTAACGGTTTAAGCCACTTGCTGATTGTGCTTGAACAGTTCTTCCTTTACCTTTGTCAAATTTGACCAGCTTGATGTCTTTCAACATCGTTTGTGGATAGTGGAACTGCATTTTTCGAATTCCTGTCTCATAAGATGGAGAACCAAATCTTCAGCAAACCCATGTTTTCCAGTTTCTATCAATGGCATCGCTACAGATTTTGCTGATTTTACATTTAGTCACTCAAGCCTGACCCACTCACGTAAAAAATCATATTTCATATTACATGAAGCTGCCCCATTATGAACAAAGGACTGTTGACTATCGTTTTCAAAATTACAAATGGCAACATGGCAAACACACCTTCAAAACATTGACACGGCCAAAGCAATCCAATTACAGCTGATTTCAACCAAACACATTGCTTCGAATTGAGGATAGTTTGGCTACTTGAGACAGTGCTTGACAAAATGTCTTTTCAACCCACTGATTCGAAAGCTAATGATTCACTTATCAATCGTTGGTCCTGGTATCGTCCTGAAAGCGATACAAGATTTGTATTATAATATCAAAAGAATTGATTTGATTTGTATTATAATATCGAGAAAGATTTGTGTAATAATATCGCAAAGCAGTAGAAATCAGTCAGGGAATCAATAATATGATGACAAGATCGAACAAAATGGCGAAAACACACGACAATGGAGCTGTCCCAACAATATGATTTTTAGTTTTAGCCCAGGAAATATCAATGTTAGTTTAATTAAACTATTAAATGATAAAGAACATTTGATCTATGTTGCACAGCCAATTGAATGGAGACAAGTTATGCTCATTGAAGGAATTTGTGGACAATGTTTTTGGTTTGTAAGGGTCATGAAAATCGTCAGGTGGGAACTCAAAACAGTTCACAAGTGTTAACCTGGATTTGACAATTACGTGGCATCTAGGTAAGCAAAACTCTATTTTGCTTTGTGGAAAGAGCGATGACTTGCTTAAACAATTCCTAATATCCACCCTGATGAACATCTTTACAAATTGCCACGATACAACAAATGATAAGGTCAGTGCGATAAGCAAAGACCATGGTAAGTCAAGTGAAACCGCAATCGTGACTCCAGAGATTCAAGCCAAGAAACTCTGACAGTATGTACAGGCAATGAAAGTGTCAATCTCGATCAAGTAAATAGTGCACATAAATCTATCGGGAAGTGTTTCGTCGAAGACCATCCAGAAAAATCCCCTTTTAGAGAAAAGTAAAATCGCATGCCCCTTCATACTACGACGTAACCGACGTGCAAAAGAAGATAACTGTGACTTTTCACACTCAAACGTAGATGACACCACTAAAAAATACCAATCAACTACTCTACCTAAGCATATGGTGTTCTGCTCCTTTCTGCAAAAGAAAGATTATGGCAAGACAGGACAGAGATGTGATTTTTGTCATAATATCACTTACCAAACCACTATAAAACACCAATTCCATCTCACCAGTCCAAGGCAACCTGTCGAATTGTACCAGCAGCATAAGGTAGCACACACTTATCAGAATCAACTACCCTACCAAAAGTATTTCTAACAGAATTCTCCACCAATTGTCAGATACCCTTTGTTCACCAGTATTTGAAATGTCTGGATCCGTACCTTCCAGCACTAATGGAGCTACCAACAAGACCTCCCAGATTTTGGCTGTGAACCTTTATACACCTAGTGGAAGCAGAACTCAAAGAAAATAATCAGCCTCAACCGATAAGTGTTAGAATTTCTCCACGTTTAAAAAGTTACTTAAACAACATGAGATGTTGTACCTTCCTTAACTTTATCAAATGTCATGCCCCTTGGCCTAAAATTGATCAATTGCCCCAATTTTCTAAAGATCACAAAGCAGTTGTAATGTGTTTTACTAAACTTGACTAAAGGATACTGTGGACAGCAATGCTATTTCGATTGATCACTATTCACTTATAAGGAAGGATAGCATTCGTGCCCAGCATGGTGGAGTGTGCGTGTATGTTAGAGATTCAATTTCAATGACAATTATGCCAGAACATGACAGGGAGGATGTGGAAATATTGTGGTGGAAATTACGACCTAGAAGACTAACTCAAGGGTTTTCTCACCTTATCGTTGCCACCGTCTACCATCCTCCCACTGCTGACGTTGCTTCAATAACTTACCATATAATTAATATCCTTTCAAAAATAGAAAGTTCGATGCCAAATGCTGTGATTATTATAGCTGGTGATTTTAACCGCCTCAAGGTCAAACAAATCATTAATTCCGTTTGAAACAGCTTGTAAAACTTCCTACTAGAGGCAATTGTACGTTGGATTTGATTCTTCCTAATCTGGACAAACTTTACCAAAATTCAAAAAAAGATCCGCCTTTGGGCCATCTGACCATTTTACAGTTACCATTTTCCCAAATAGACGACAAAAATCAACAAATACAAAAAAAATTTATATCAGTACGTAACAGGAACAAAAGTTCAGTTGAAGCCCTAGGAAGATTCTCCTTCACTTCTTCTCTGACAAACACTCACAATACTGATGCAGACCGTGCTGCGAGAGGTCTGGATACCACGCATATAAAAATAACTGAATGTCCTCTTCTTATCCCACTTTTATCCTCGTGCTTCGCAAAGGTTGACAGCGTTTACAGCTCTTGTTTAAATCTATTGTCTGGTGTCCTTCCAACCGTGAATTAAGGCTTCTGAGCAAAAGATTGACGTAAGTACTTTGTTCCCCTTGAGGAATTCTGTATGAATGCAATTTTGAATCGAGAAAAAGGCGACTGATAGCCAAACGAACACGTACAGGTTGTTTTGACTTGGCGCGAAAATTGTACTGGTAACTACGTAAAAATTTATGGGTAAAAATTCTCGCACGAGAATGTGGAATACAAGTTGTTTTTTTTTCACCGTTTCACTAGGGTGACGGCCCATATCTTGTTCATACTGTGTGTGCTGTGTCTGGCTTTGTGGCCAGTTGTTGGCTAGTTAGACAGGTTGAGGATTATGCAAGGGATTTATTACAGGATTAAAGAATTTACAGCATGTTACTTGCTTGTTACTACTGCCCAGAGATATGAACCTGAGTGATGGAGGTGTGAAGGTATTGACCACCTTCTGTTATCCTTTAGGATAGCAATGGGCCATTTAACCCTATCCATCAGGAGGGTGGTGGGCCAGGACGGATGTCCCGCCAAGATATTCAAAAAATTGTGGCCGAGAAATCCTTAAACTCAATATTGGCCAGATATCATTAGCCGAAAGGGCATCTTCCCAGGCCCCACCTAATGAGGGGCAGCCACGAGTTCTTGACACTCCTGATACGGGAGGTGGGCATGAGTCTGGCAGAGCCAACACAACAACCCACAGCTCAAGATTTGAGCAGTTTTATATTCCACAAACGAAAGTACGACTATCAAATGAGTTACTTGCTTTGACTACACAGGCATTTGCAAAGTCACTTCCTGGAGATACCTGGAAGGGCTACCTGAAAATTACCCCGAGATTGAGGGCACGGAGTCTGTCCTGGTTGCACCAACTATGGAGACGGGTATGAAACATGATATCTGGAAGAAACATGGCCAGTCCAAGACAAAGGAAGTGTTCTTGTTTTATGATGGCCTTGCAGAGAAACAGGCGGCTTTCCTCCTGGCTGCATGGCCAATCTTAGCAGCGCTTACGACCTTAGACGGGACAGGGGAAGAAGTCGATGAAGATAAAGCCCCTGACCCAGATCTCATCCGGGGCATGTTGGAAGATCCACTCGTGCTCCCAGGGAATGCAAATGCCCTTCTTAATTCCTGGTGCCAGCGTCGGCTTGCTGATTTCCTTACACCACTTGGAAAGCACACCCTGAAGGAGGAGATACCCACTGATAAGCACCTGTTTCCAGACCAACTGGATGAAAGGATTAAAAGTGAACGCAACCATTCTACGACAAACAACAACCTCATCTGCAAACCTCCTGATCGACAGCACTTCTTTGGTAGTAGATCCGCCTTCCAAACTACCTCGATCTAAACTACCTGGTTGAGAAGGCAGATTCATGGGAATTTGCATTAGATATCCACGTCAAGCAGTCACGTCCGAATCACCCTGGTAGGAAGATTTACCTCCCTGCGTACAAGGAATGTCAACTTCTTTGCATAGTACACACTCTTAAAGAGCATAGGAAAAGGACCAAAGAAATTCGGCATTCATCTCTTTCTTCTACCCATGGTGTCTCCACATGAGCCTATTACCAGTCAGTCGGTATCCAGATGGCTATGAGATGCACTAACTAATGCAGGGATTAGTCCTACTTATCGTGCCCACTCAACACGAAGTGCTTCAACGTCAGCAGCAGCTGAAGCGGGAATTCCTCTTGAGCTTCTTCTCAAGGCCGCAGATTCGGCATTGGCCGGGACTTTTAGGATGTTTTACCAGCGGCCGACCACTCAAGGAACCTTTGCATGTTCTGTTATACACTAAAAGTATGTTTGACAAATATGTAACAGATAGAGTTTCATACTTCTTACCAAACTCTAATGGAGTAGACACAGATTTACAGTTCTCCATCCCTAACCTCTTGAGAACTCCTTGCAAATAGGTATTTTGCCTTATTGACAGTGTTTGCTAAATAATAAATTGGCAACCCCTACTGAAGAGTATTTTATGGATCCAGAAGTAATTTAAGGACTCAGGGCAAGAATTCATTTTTCGCTTTTGCAAATTCCTTCCTTCATGCCTTTCAATATGCAACAATTTCAATTTCATCTCAGTTTCAACAAGCTCTTCTTTGAGGTCAGTCTTGATCCTTTCTGTTTGAGAACTTGATTTTTCTTGGATAAAACAAGCGATGCCAGAAGTAAGACACATTCCGCGGCTTCTGATTTCTTGTTATTTCATGAAATCTGTAACCTGCTTCTTGTACTTTTCCACAAGATGAGCAGCACCATACTTGACAATCAACCAACTGTTCTGACTGAATGGTTTTTAATATTTCCCACTTTTCTGAGGTTAAAATATGTACATCCTTAGCTGTCAAAAGGTATCGTTGCCCCACATACGTTGTTACATAAAGATTCTTCACCACGTTGCATTTTTTAGTCTATGTAGTATCAGTTCAGCTACACTGTTATCAATGTTACACTTGTAACAGACAAGCATCTATGACGTAGTTACAAGGTAAGTTGCCACCAATTGTCATTGCAATATCCCCAGTCCTAATATGAATATGTTCACTACATGCAGCCATAAAGGAAAGTCCACCATTTGAATTCAATACACGCCAATCATCGTCGGCTTCTTAAGATCATTAGCAGCAGAGCTGACTAAAATATAGGCCCACTGTTCTGCAATATTCCCATATTTCCACGAGACATCGAAACCTTCTCTTGTCGTGAAGTTGCATTGGTCAAACGGATCTGTTGGTGCTACTGCAACCTGCTTCTTCCCTTGGACTCTTTCCACTCGCATAGATTCAACCTCTGCGTGACTTGACTCTTTCGACACGGTCGTGAGGCCTTTACATGGTTCTAGCTTCTATCCCCCTTAATATTCAGTTGTGACCGTCTTTGATTTTAAATGGTTTGGAGTAAATCTCTCAATTTTATCAAAAGCCGAAGTTATGTCCTCGTCTGGTCGACCCTAAACCTCTAATTTCACGCTCTCTACTGAACTGCCTGCCACAAGTGGAAGGCATGACTTGTGACTAGAAGTATCCATGTCGTAACGGTTTAAGCCACTTGCTGATTGTGCTTGAACAGTTCTTCCTTTACCTTTGTCAAATTTGACCAGCTTGATGTCTTTCAACATCGTTTGTGGATAGTGGAACTGCATTTTTCGAATTCCTGTCTCATAAGATGGAGAACCAAATCTTCAGCAAACCCATGTTTTCCAGTTTCTATCAATGGCATCGCTACAGATTTTGCTGATTTTACATTTAGTCACTCAAGCCTGACCCACTCACGTAAAAAATCATATTTCATATTACATGAAGCTGCCCCATTATGAACAAAGGACTGTTGACTATCGTTTTCAAAATTACAAATGGCAACATGGCAAACACACCTTCAAAACATTGACACGGCCAAAGCAATCCAATTACAGCTGATTTCAACCAAACACATTGCTTCGAATTGAGGATAGTTTGGCTACTTGAGACAGTGCTTGACAAAATGTCTTTTCAACCCACTGATTCGAAAGCTAATGATTCACTTATCAATCGTTGGTCCTGGTATCGTCCTGAAAGCGATACAAGATTTGTATTATAATATCAAAAGAATTGATTTGATTTGTATTATAATATCGAGAAAGATTTGTGTAATAATATCGCAAAGCAGTAGAAATCAGTCAGGGAATCAATAATATGATGACAAGATCGAACAAAATGGCGAAAACACACGACAATGGAGCTGTCCCAACAATATGATTTTTAGTTTTAGCCCAGGAAATATCAATGTTAGTTTAATTAAACTATTAAATGATAAAGAACATTTGATTTATGTTGCACAGCCAATTGAATGGAGACAAGTTATGCTCATTGAAGGAATTTGTGGACAATGTTTTTGGTTTGTAAGGGTCATGAAAATCGTCAGGTGGGAACTCAAAACAGTTCACAAGTGTTAACCTGGATTTGACAATTACGTGGCATCTAGGTAAGCAAAACTCTATTTTGCTTTGTGGAAAGAGCGATGACTTGCTTAAACAATTCCTAATATCCACCCTGATGAACATCTTTACAAATTGCCACGATACAACAAATGATAAGGTCAGTGCGATAAGCAAAGACCATGGTAAGTCAAGTGAAACCGCAATCGTGACTCCAGAGATTCAAGCCAAGAAACTCTGACAGTATGTACAGGCAATGAAAGTGTCAATCTCGATCAAGTAAATAGTGCACATAAATCTATCGGGAAGTGTTTCGTCGAAGACCATCCAGAAAAATCCCCTTTTAGAGAAAAGTAAAATCGCATGCCCCTTCATACTACGACGTAACCGACGTGCAAAAGAAGATAACTGTGACTTTTCACACTCAAACGTAGATGACACCACTAAAAAATACCAATCAACTACTCTACCTAAGCATATGGTGTTCTGCTCCTTTCTGCAAAAGAAAGATTATGGCAAGACAGGACAGAGATGTGATTTTTGTCATAATATCACTTACCAAACCACTATAAAACACCAATTCCATCTCACCAGTCCAAGGCAACCTGTCGAATTGTACCAGCAGCATAAGGTAGCACACACTTATCAGAATCAACTACCCTACCAAAAGTATTTCTAACAGAATTCTCCACCAATTGTCAGATACCCTTTGTTCACCAGTATTTGAAATGTCTGGATCCGTACCTTCCAGCACTAATGGAGCTACCAACAAGACCTCCCAGATTTTGGCTGTGAACCTTTATACACCTAGTGGAAGCAGAACTCAAAGAAAATAATCAGCCTCAACCGATAAGTGTTAGAATTTCTCCACGTTTAAAAAGTTACTTAAACAACATGAGATGTTGTACCTTCCTTAACTTTATCAAATGTCATGCCCCTTGGCCTAAAATTGATCAATTGCCCCAATTTTCTAAAGATCACAAAGCAGTTGTAATGTGTTTTACTAAACTTGACTAAAGGATACTGTGGACAGCAATGCTATTTCGATTGATCACTATTCACTTATAAGGAAGGATAGCATTCGTGCCCAGCATGGTGGAGTGTGCGTGTATGTTAGAGATTCAATTTCAATGACAATTATGCCAGAACATGACAGGGAGGATGTGGAAATATTGTGGTGGAAATTACGACCTAGAAGACTAACTCAAGGGTTTTCTCACCTTATCGTTGCCACCGTCTACCATCCTCCCACTGCTGACGTTGCTTCAATAACTTACCATATAATTAATATCCTTTCAAAAATAGAAAGTTCGATGCCAAATGCTGTGATTATTATAGCTGGTGATTTTAACCGCCTCAAGGTCAAACAAATCATTAATTCCGTTTGAAACAGCTTGTAAAACTTCCTACTAGAGGCAATTGTACGTTGGATTTGATTCTTCCTAATCTGGACAAACTTTACCAAAATTCAAAAAAAGATCCGCCTTTGGGCCATCTGACCATTTTACAGTTACCATTTTCCCAAATAGACGACAAAAATCAACAAATACAAAAAAAATTTATATCAGTACGTAACAGGAACAAAAGTTCAGTTGAAGCCCTAGGAAGATTCTCCTTCACTTCTTCTCTGACAAACACTCACAATACTGATGCAGACCGTGCTGCGAGAGGTCTGGATACCACGCATATAAAAATAACTGAATGTCCTCTTCTTATCCCACTTTTATCCTCGTGCTTCGCAAAGGTTGACAGCGTTTACAGCTCTTGTTTAAATCTATTGTCTGGTGTCCTTCCAACCGTGAATTAAGGCTTCTGAGCAAAAGATTGACGTAAGTACTTTGTTCCCCTTGAGGAATTCTGTATGAATGCAATTTTGAATCGAGAAAAAGGCGACTGATAGCCAAACGAACACGTACAGGTTGTTTTGACTTGGCGCGAAAATTGTACTGGTAACTACGTAAAAATTTATGGGTAAAAATTCTCGCACGAGAATGTGGAATACAAGTTGTTTTTTTTTCACCGTTTCACTAGGGTGACGGCCCATATCTTGTTCATACTGTGTGTGCTGTGTCTGGCTTTGTGGCCAGTTGTTGGCTAGTTAGACAGGTTGAGGATTATGCAAGGGATTTATTACAGGATTAAAGAATTTACAGCATGTTACTTGCTTGTTACTACTGCCCAGAGATATGAACCTGAGTGATGGAGGTGTGAAGGTATTGACCACCTTCTGTTATCCTTTAGGATAGCAATGGGCCATTTAACCCTATCCATCAGGAGGGTGGTGGGCCAGGACGGATGTCCCGCCAAGATATTCAAAAAATTGTGGCCGAGAAATCCTTAAACTCAATATTGGCCAGATATCATTAGCCGAAAGGGCATCTTCCCAGGCCCCACCTAATGAGGGGCAGCCACGAGTTCTTGACACTCCTGATACGGGAGGTGGGCATGAGTCTGGCAGAGCCAACACAACAACCCACAGCTCAAGATTTGAGCAGTTTTATATTCCACAAACGAAAGTACGACTATCAAATGAGTTACTTGCTTTGACTACACAGGCATTTGCAAAGTCACTTCCTGGAGATACCTGGAAGGGCTACCTGAAAATTACCCCGAGATTGAGGGCACGGAGTCTGTCCTGGTTGCACCAACTATGGAGACGGGTATGAAACATGATATCTGGAAGAAACATGGCCAGTCCAAGACAAAGGAAGTGTTCTTGTTTTATGATGGCCTTGCAGAGAAACAGGCGGCTTTCCTCCTGGCTGCATGGCCAATCTTAGCAGCGCTTACGACATTAGACGGGACAGGGGAAGAAGTCGATGAAGATAAAGCCCCTGACCCAGATCTCATCCGGGGCATGTTGGAAGATCCACTCGTGCTCCCAGGGAATGCAAATGCCCTTCTTAATTCCTGGTGCCAGCGTCGGCTTGCTGATTTCCTTACACCACTTGGAAAGCACACCCTGAAGGAGGAGATACCCACTGATAAGCACCTGTTTCCAGACCAACTGGATGAAAGGATTAAAAGTGAACGCAACCATTCTACGACAAACAACAACCTCATCTGCAAACCTCCTGATCGACAGCACTTCTTTGGTAGTAGATCCGCCTTCCAAACTACCTCGATCTAAACTACCTGGTTGAGAAGGCAGATTCATGGGAATTTGCATTAGATATCCACGTCAAGCAGTCACGTCCGAATCACCCTGGTAGGAAGATTTACCTCCCTGCGTACAAGGAATGTCAACTTCTTTGCATAGTACACACTCTTAAAGAGCATAGGAAAAGGACCAAAGAAATTCGGCATTCATCTCTTTCTTCTACCCATGGTGTCTCCACATGAGCCTATTACCAGTCAGTCGGTATCCAGATGGCTATGAGATGCACTAACTAATGCAGGGATTAGTCCTACTTATCGTGCCCACTCAACACGAAGTGCTTCAACGTCAGCAGCAGCTGAAGCGGGAATTCCTCTTGAGCTTCTTCTCAAGGCCGCAGATTCGGCATTGGCCGGGACTTTTAGGATGTTTTACCAGCGGCCGACCACTCAAGGAACCTTTGCATGTTCTGTTATACACTAAAAGTATGTTTGACAAATATGTAACAGATAGAGTTTCATACTTCTTACCAAACTCTAATGGAGTAGACACAGATTTACAGTTCTCCATCCCTAACCTCTTGAGAACTCCTTGCAAATAGGTATTTTGCCTTATTGACAGTGTTTGCTAAATAATAAATTGGCAACCCCTACTGAAGAGTATTTTATGGATCCAGAAGTAATTTAAGGACTCAGGGCAAGAATTCATTTTTCGCTTTTGCAAATTCCTTCCTTCATGCCTTTCAATATGCAACAATTTCAATTTCATCTCAGTTTCAACAAGCTCTTCTTTGAGGTCAGTCTTGATCCTTTCTGTTTGAGAACTTGATTTTTCTTGGATAAAACAAGCGATGCCAGAAGTAAGACACATTCCGCGGCTTCTGATTTCTTGTTATTTCATGAAATCTGTAACCTGCTTCTTGTACTTTTCCACAAGATGAGCAGCACCATACTTGACAATCAACCAACTGTTCTGACTGAATGGTTTTTAATATTTCCCACTTTTCTGAGGTTAAAATATGTACATCCTTAGCTGTCAAAAGGTATCGTTGCCCCACATACGTTGTTACATAAAGATTCTTCACCACGTTGCATTTTTTAGTCTATGTAGTATCAGTTCAGCTACACTGTTATCAATGTTACACTTGTAACAGACAAGCATCTATGACGTAGTTACAAGGTAAGTTGCCACCAATTGTCATTGCAATATCCCCAGTCCTAATATGAATATGTTCACTACATGCAGCCATAAAGGAAAGTCCACCATTTGAATTCAATACACGCCAATCATCGTCGGCTTCTTAAGATCATTAGCAGCAGAGCTGACTAAAATATAGGCCCACTGTTCTGCAATATTCCCATATTTCCACGAGACATCGAAACCTTCTCTTGTCGTGAAGTTGCATTGGTCAAACGGATCTGTTGGTGCTACTGCAACCTGCTTCTTCCCTTGGACTCTTTCCACTCGCATAGATTCAACCTCTGCGTGACTTGACTCTTTCGACACGGTCGTGAGGCCTTTACATGGTTCTAGCTTCTATCCCCCTTAATATTCAGTTGTGACCGTCTTTGATTTTAAATGGTTTGGAGTAAATCTCTCAATTTTATCAAAAGCCGAAGTTATGTCCTCGTCTGGTCGACCCTAAACCTCTAATTTCACGCTCTCTACTGAACTGCCTGCCACAAGTGGAAGGCATGACTTGTGACTAGAAGTATCCATGTCGTAACGGTTTAAGCCACTTGCTGATTGTGCTTGAACAGTTCTTCCTTTACCTTTGTCAAATTTGACCAGCTTGATGTCTTTCAACATCGTTTGTGGATAGTGGAACTGCATTTTTCGAATTCCTGTCTCATAAGATGGAGAACCAAATCTTCAGCAAACCCATGTTTTCCAGTTTCTATCAATGGCATCGCTACAGATTTTGCTGATTTTACATTTAGTCACTCAAGCCTGACCCACTCACGTAAAAAATCATATTTCATATTACATGAAGCTGCCCCATTATGAACAAAGGACTGTTGACTATCGTTTTCAAAATTACAAATGGCAACATGGCAAACACACCTTCAAAACATTGACACGGCCAAAGCAATCCAATTACAGCTGATTTCAACCAAACACATTGCTTCGAATTGAGGATAGTTTGGCTACTTGAGACAGTGCTTGACAAAATGTCTTTTCAACCCACTGATTCGAAAGCTAATGATTCACTTATCAATCGTTGGTCCTGGTATCGTCCTGAAAGCGATACAAGATTTGTATTATAATATCAAAAGAATTGATTTGATTTGTATTATAATATCGAGAAAGATTTGTGTAATAATATCGCAAAGCAGTAGAAATCAGTCAGGGAATCAATAATATGATGACAAGATCGAACAAAATGGCGAAAACACACGACAATGGAGCTGTCCCAACAATATGATTTTTAGTTTTAGCCCAGGAAATATCAATGTTAGTTTAATTAAACTATTAAATGATAAAGAACATTTGATCTATGTTGCACAGCCAATTGAATGGAGACAAGTTATGCTCATTGAAGGAATTTGTGGACAATGTTTTTGGTTTGTAAGGGTCATGAAAATCGTCAGGTGGGAACTCAAAACAGTTCACAAGTGTTAACCTGGATTTGACAATTACGTGGCATCTAGGTAAGCAAAACTCTATTTTGCTTTGTGGAAAGAGCGATGACTTGCTTAAACAATTCCTAATATCCACCCTGATGAACATCTTTACAAATTGCCACGATACAACAAATGATAAGGTCAGTGCGATAAGCAAAGACCATGGTAAGTCAAGTGAAACCGCAATCGTGACTCCAGAGATTCAAGCCAAGAAACTCTGACAGTATGTACAGGCAATGAAAGTGTCAATCTCGATCAAGTAAATAGTGCACATAAATCTATCGGGAAGTGTTTCGTCGAAGACCATCCAGAAAAATCCCCTTTTAGAGAAAAGTAAAATCGCATGCCCCTTCATACTACGACGTAACCGACGTGCAAAAGAAGATAACTGTGACTTTTCACACTCAAACGTAGATGACACCACTAAAAAATACCAATCAACTACTCTACCTAAGCATATGGTGTTCTGCTCCTTTCTGCAAAAGAAAGATTATGGCAAGACAGGACAGAGATGTGATTTTTGTCATAATATCACTTACCAAACCACTATAAAACACCAATTCCATCTCACCAGTCCAAGGCAACCTGTCGAATTGTACCAGCAGCATAAGGTAGCACACACTTATCAGAATCAACTACCCTACCAAAAGTATTTCTAACAGAATTCTCCACCAATTGTCAGATACCCTTTGTTCACCAGTATTTGAAATGTCTGGATCCGTACCTTCCAGCACTAATGGAGCTACCAACAAGACCTCCCAGATTTTGGCTGTGAACCTTTATACACCTAGTGGAAGCAGAACTCAAAGAAAATAATCAGCCTCAACCGATAAGTGTTAGAATTTCTCCACGTTTAAAAAGTTACTTAAACAACATGAGATGTTGTACCTTCCTTAACTTTATCAAATGTCATGCCCCTTGGCCTAAAATTGATCAATTGCCCCAATTTTCTAAAGATCACAAAGCAGTTGTAATGTGTTTTACTAAACTTGACTAAAGGATACTGTGGACAGCAATGCTATTTCGATTGATCACTATTCACTTATAAGGAAGGATAGCAATTCGTGCCCAGCATGGTGGAGTGTGCGTGTATGTTAGAGATTCAATTTCAATGACAATTATGCCAGAACATGACAGGGAGGATGTGGAAATATTGTGGTGGAAATTACGACCTAGAAGACTAACTCAAGGGTTTTCTCACCTTATCGTTGCCACCGTCTACCATCCTCCCACTGCTGACGTTGCTTCAATAACTTACCATATAATTAATATCCTTTCAAAAATAGAAAGTTCGATGCCAAATGCTGTGATTATTATAGCTGGTGATTTTAACCGCCTCAAGGTCAAACAAATCATTAATTCCGTTTGAAACAGCTTGTAAAACTTCCTACTAGAGGCAATTGTACGTTGGATTTGATTCTTCCTAATCTGGACAAACTTTACCAAAATCCAAAAAAAGATCCGCCTTTGGGCCATCTGACCATTTTACAGTTACCATTTTCCCAAATAGACGACAAAAATCAACAAATACAAAAAAAATTTATATCAGTACGTAACAGGAACAAAAGTTCAGTTGAAGCCCTAGGAAGATTCTCCTTCACTTCTTCTCTGACAAACACTCACAATACTGATGCAGACCGTGCTGCGAGAGGTCTGGATACCACGCATATAAAAATAACTGAATGTCCTCTTCTTATCCCACTTTTATCCTCGTGCTTCGCAAAGGTTGACAGCGTTTACAGCTCTTGTTTAAATCTATTGTCTGGTGTCCTTCCAACCGTGAATTAAGGCTTCTGAGCAAAAGATTGACGTAAGTACTTTGTTCCCCTTGAGGAATTCTGTATGAATGCAATTTTGAATCGAGAAAAAGGCGACTGATAGCCAAACGAACACGTACAGGTTGTTTTGACTTGGCGCGAAAATTGTACTGGTAACTACGTAAAAATTTATGGGTAAAAATTCTCGCACGAGAATGTGGAATACAAGTTGTTTTTTTTTCACCGTTTCACTAGGGTGACGGCCCATATCTTGTTCATACTGTGTGCTGTGTCTGGCTTTGTGGCCAGTTGTTGGCTAGTTAGACAGGTTGAGGATTATGCAAGGGATTTATTACAGGATTAAAGAATTTACAGCATGTTACTTGCTTGTTACTACTGCCCAGAGATATGAACCTGAGTGATGGAGGTGTGAAGGTATTGACCACCTTCTGTTATCCTTTAGGATAGCAATGGGCCATTTAACCCTATCCATCAGGAGGGTGGTGGGCCAGGACGGATGTCCCGCCAAGATATTCAAAAAATTGTGGCCGAGAAATCCTTAAACTCAATATTGGCCAGATATCATTAGCCGAAAGGGCATCTTCCCAGGCCCCACCTAATGAGGGGCAGCCACGAGTTCTTGACACTCCTGATACGGGAGGTGGGCATGAGTCTGGCAGAGCCAACACAACAACCCACAGCTCAAGATTTGAGCAGTTTTATATTCCACAAACGAAAGTACGACTATCAAATGAGTTACTTGCTTTGACTACACAGGCATTTGCAAAGTCACTTCCTGGAGATACCTGGAAGGGCTACCTGAAAATTACCCCGAGATTGAGGGCACGGAGTCTGTCCTGGTTGCACCAACTATGGAGACGGGTATGAAACATGATATCTGGAAGAAACATGGCCAGTCCAAGACAAAGGAAGTGTTCTTGTTTTATGATGGCCTTGCAGAGAAACAGGCGGCTTTCCTCCTGGCTGCATGGCCAATCTTAGCAGCGCTTACGACCTTAGACGGGACAGGGGAAGAAGTCGATGAAGATAAAGCCCCTGACCCAGATCTCATCCGGGGCATGTTGGAAGATCCACTCGTGCTCCCAGGGAATGCAAATGCCCTTCTTAATTCCTGGTGCCAGCGTCGGCTTGCTGATTTCCTTACACCACTTGGAAAGCACACCCTGAAGGAGGAGATACCCACTGATAAGCACCTGTTTCCAGACCAACTGGATGAAAGGATTAAAAGTGAACGCAACCATTCTACGACAAACAACAACCTCATCTGCAAACCTCCTGATCGACAGCACTTCTTTGGTAGTAGATCCGCCTTCCAAACTACCTCGATCTAAACTACCTGGTTGAGAAGGCAGATTCATGGGAATTTGCATTAGATATCCACGTCAAGCAGTCACGTCCGAATCACCCTGGTAGGAAGATTTACCTCCCTGCGTACAAGGAATGTCAACTTCTTTGCATAGTACACACTCTTAAAGAGCATAGGAAAAGGACCAAAGAAATTCGGCATTCATCTCTTTCTTCTACCCATGGTGTCTCCACATGAGCCTATTACCAGTCAGTCGGTATCCAGATGGCTATGAGATGCACTAACTAATGCAGGGATTAGTCCTACTTATCGTGCCCACTCAACACGAAGTGCTTCAACGTCAGCAGCAGCTGAAGCGGGAATTCCTCTTGAGCTTCTTCTCAAGGCCGCAGATTCGGCATTGGCCGGGACTTTTAGGATGTTTTACCAGCGGCCGACCACTCAAGGAACCTTTGCATGTTCTGTTATACACTAAAAGTATGTTTGACAAATATGTAACAGATAGAGTTTCATACTTCTTACCAAACTCTAATGGAGTAGACACAGATTTACAGTTCTCCATCCCTAACCTCTTGAGAACTCCTTGCAAATAGGTATTTTGCCTTATTGACAGTGTTTGCTAAATAATAAATTGGCAACCCCTACTGAAGAGTATTTTATGGATCCAGAAGTAATTTAAGGACTCAGGGCAAGAATTCATTTTTCGCTTTTGCAAATTCCTTCCTTCATGCCTTTCAATATGCAACAATTTCAATTTCATCTCAGTTTCAACAAGCTCTTCTTTGAGGTCAGTCTTGATCCTTTCTGTTTGAGAACTTGATTTTTCTTGGATAAAACAAGCGATGCCAGAAGTAAGACACATTCCGCGGCTTCTGATTTCTTGTTATTTCATGAAATCTGTAACCTGCTTCTTGTACTTTTCCACAAGATGAGCAGCACCATACTTGACAATCAACCAACTGTTCTGACTGAATGGTTTTTAATATTTCCCACTTTTCTGAGGTTAAAATATGTACATCCTTAGCTGTCAAAAGGTATCGTTGCCCCACATACGTTGTTACATAAAGATTCTTCACCACGTTGCATTTTTTAGTCTATGTAGTATCAGTTCAGCTACACTGTTATCAATGTTACACTTGTAACAGACAAGCATCTATGACGTAGTTACAAGGTAAGTTGCCACCAATTGTCATTGCAATATCCCCAGTCCTAATATGAATATGTTCACTACATGCAGCCATAAAGGAAAGTCCACCATTTGAATTCAATACACGCCAATCATCGTCGGCTTCTTAAGATCATTAGCAGCAGAGCTGACTAAAATATAGGCCCACTGTTCTGCAATATTCCCATATTTCCACGAGACATCGAAACCTTCTCTTGTCGTGAAGTTGCATTGGTCAAACGGATCTGTTGGTGCTACTGCAACCTGCTTCTTCCCTTGGACTCTTTCCACTCGCATAGATTCAACCTCTGCGTGACTTGACTCTTTCGACACGGTCGTGAGGCCTTTACATGGTTCTAGCTTCTATCCCCCTTAATATTCAGTTGTGACCGTCTTTGATTTTAAATGGTTTGGAGTAAATCTCTCAATTTTATCAAAAGCCGAAGTTATGTCCTCGTCTGGTCGACCCTAAACCTCTAATTTCACGCTCTCTACTGAACTGCCTGCCACAAGTGGAAGGCATGACTTGTGACTAGAAGTATCCATGTCGTAACGGTTTAAGCCACTTGCTGATTGTGCTTGAACAGTTCTTCCTTTACCTTTGTCAAATTTGACCAGCTTGATGTCTTTCAACATCGTTTGTGGATAGTGGAACTGCATTTTTCGAATTCCTGTCTCATAAGATGGAGAACCAAATCTTCAGCAAACCCATGTTTTCCAGTTTCTATCAATGGCATCGCTACAGATTTTGCTGATTTTACATTTAGTCACTCAAGCCTGACCCACTCACGTAAAAAATCATATTTCATATTACATGAAGCTGCCCCATTATGAACAAAGGACTGTTGACTATCGTTTTCAAAATTACAAATGGCAACATGGCAAACACACCTTCAAAACATTGACACGGCCAAAGCAATCCAATTACAGCTGATTTCAACCAAACACATTGCTTCGAATTGAGGATAGTTTGGCTACTTGAGACAGTGCTTGACAAAATGTCTTTTCAACCCACTGATTCGAAAGCTAATGATTCACTTATCAATCGTTGGTCCTGGTATCGTCCTGAAAGCGATACAAGATTTGTATTATAATATCAAAAGAATTGATTTGATTTGTATTATAATATCGAGAAAGATTTGTGTAATAATATCGCAAAGCAGTAGAAATCAGTCAGGGAATCAATAATATGATGACAAGATCGAACAAAATGGCGAAAACACACGACAATGGAGCTGTCCCAACAATACGATTTTTAGTTTTAGCCCAGGAAATATCAATGTTAGTTTAATTAAACTATTAAATGATAAAGAACATTTGATCTATGTTGCACAGCCAATTGAATGGAGACAAGTTATGCTCATTGAAGGAATTTGTGGACAATGTTTTTGGTTTGTAAGGGTCATGAAAATCGTCAGGTGGGAACTCAAAACAGTTCACAAGTGTTAACCTGGATTTGACAATTACGTGGCATCTAGGTAAGCAAAACTCTATTTTGCTTTGTGGAAAGAGCGATGACTTGCTTAAACAATTCCTAATATCCACCCTGATGAACATCTTTACAAATTGCCACGATACAACAAATGATAAGGTCAGTGCGATAAGCAAAGACCATGGTAAGTCAAGTGAAACCGCAATCGTGACTCCAGAGATTCAAGCCAAGAAACTCTGACAGTATGTACAGGCAATGAAAGTGTCAATCTCGATCAAGTAAATAGTGCACATAAATCTATCGGGAAGTGTTTCGTCGAAGACCATCCAGAAAAATCCCCTTTTAGAGAAAAGTAAAATCGCATGCCCCTTCATACTACGACGTAACCGACGTGCAAAAGAAGATAACTGTGACTTTTCACACTCAAACGTAGATGACACCACTAAAAAATACCAATCAACTACTCTACCTAAGCATATGGTGTTCTGCTCCTTTCTGCAAAAGAAAGATTATGGCAAGACAGGACAGAGATGTGATTTTTGTCATAATATCACTTACCAAACCACTATAAAACACCAATTCCATCTCACCAGTCCAAGGCAACCTGTCGAATTGTACCAGCAGCATAAGGTAGCACACACTTATCAGAATCAACTACCCTACCAAAAGTATTTCTAACAGAATTCTCCACCAATTGTCAGATACCCTTTGTTCACCAGTATTTGAAATGTCTGGATCCGTACCTTCCAGCACTAATGGAGCTACCAACAAGACCTCCCAGATTTTGGCTGTGAACCTTTATACACCTAGTGGAAGCAGAACTCAAAGAAAATAATCAGCCTCAACCGATAAGTGTTAGAATTTCTCCACGTTTAAAAAGTTACTTAAACAACATGAGATGTTGTACCTTCCTTAACTTTATCAAATGTCATGCCCCTTGGCCTAAAATTGATCAATTGCCCCAATTTTCTAAAGATCACAAAGCAGTTGTAATGTGTTTTACTAAACTTGACTAAAGGATACTGTGGACAGCAATGCTATTTCGATTGATCACTATTCACTTATAAGGAAGGATAGCAATTCGTGCCCAGCATGGTGGAGTGTGCGTGTATGTTAGAGATTCAATTTCAATGACAATTATGCCAGAACATGACAGGGAGGATGTGGAAATATTGTGGTGGAAATTACGACCTAGAAGACTAACTCAAGGGTTTTCTCACCTTATCGTTGCCACCGTCTACCATCCTCCCACTGCTGACGTTGCTTCAATAACTTACCATATAATTAATATCCTTTCAAAAATAGAAAGTTCGATGCCAAATGCTGTGATTATTATAGCTGGTGATTTTAACCGCCTCAAGGTCAAACAAATCATTAATTCCGTTTGAAACAGCTTGTAAAACTTCCTACTAGAGGCAATTGTACGTTGGATTTGATTCTTCCTAATCTGGACAAACTTTACCAAAATCCAAAAAAAGATCCGCCTTTGGGCCATCTGACCATTTTACAGTTACCATTTTCCCAAATAGACGACAAAAATCAACAAATACAAAAAAAATTTATATCAGTACGTAACAGGAACAAAAGTTCAGTTGAAGCCCTAGGAAGATTCTCCTTCACTTCTTCTCTGACAAACACTCACAATACTGATGCAGACCGTGCTGCGAGAGGTCTGGATACCACGCATATAAAAATAACTGAATGTCCTCTTCTTATCCCACTTTTATCCTCGTGCTTCGCAAAGGTTGACAGCGTTTACAGCTCTTGTTTAAATCTATTGTCTGGTGTCCTTCCAACCGTGAATTAAGGCTTCTGAGCAAAAGATTGACGTAAGTACTTTGTTCCCCTTGAGGAATTCTGTATGAATGCAATTTTGAATCGAGAAAAAGGCGACTGATAGCCAAACGAACACGTACAGGTTGTTTTGACTTGGCGCGAAAATTGTACTGGTAACTACGTAAAAATTTATGGGTAAAAATTCTCGCACGAGAATGTGGAATACAAGTTGTTTTTTTTTCACCGTTTCACTAGGGTGACGGCCCATATCTTGTTCATACTGTGTGCTGTGTCTGGCTTTGTGGCCAGTTGTTGGCTAGTTAGACAGGTTGAGGATTATGCAAGGGATTTATTACAGGATTAAAGAATTTACAGCATGTTACTTGCTTGTTACTACTGCCCAGAGATATGAACCTGAGTGATGGAGGTGTGAAGGTATTGACCACCTTCTGTTATCCTTTAGGATAGCAATGGGCCATTTAACCCTATCCATCAGGAGGGTGGTGGGCCAGGACGGATGTCCCGCCAAGATATTCAAAAAATTGTGGCCGAGAAATCCTTAAACTCAATATTGGCCAGATATCATTAGCCGAAAGGGCATCTTCCCAGGCCCCACCTAATGAGGGGCAGCCACGAGTTCTTGACACTCCTGATACGGGAGGTGGGCATGAGTCTGGCAGAGCCAACACAACAACCCACAGCTCAAGATTTGAGCAGTTTTATATTCCACAAACGAAAGTACGACTATCAAATGAGTTACTTGCTTTGACTACACAGGCATTTGCAAAGTCACTTCCTGGAGATACCTGGAAGGGCTACCTGAAAATTACCCCGAGATTGAGGGCACGGAGTCTGTCCTGGTTGCACCAACTATGGAGACGGGTATGAAACATGATATCTGGAAGAAACATGGCCAGTCCAAGACAAAGGAAGTGTTCTTGTTTTATGATGGCCTTGCAGAGAAACAGGCGGCTTTCCTCCTGGCTGCATGGCCAATCTTAGCAGCGCTTACGACCTTAGACGGGACAGGGGAAGAAGTCGATGAAGATAAAGCCCCTGACCCAGATCTCATCCGGGGCATGTTGGAAGATCCACTCGTGCTCCCAGGGAATGCAAATGCCCTTCTTAATTCCTGGTGCCAGCGTCGGCTTGCTGATTTCCTTACACCACTTGGAAAGCACACCCTGAAGGAGGAGATACCCACTGATAAGCACCTGTTTCCAGACCAACTGGATGAAAGGATTAAAAGTGAACGCAACCATTCTACGACAAACAACAACCTCATCTGCAAACCTCCTGATCGACAGCACTTCTTTGGTAGTAGATCCGCCTTCCAAACTACCTCGATCTAAACTACCTGGTTGAGAAGGCAGATTCATGGGAATTTGCATTAGATATCCACGTCAAGCAGTCACGTCCGAATCACCCTGGTAGGAAGATTTACCTCCCTGCGTACAAGGAATGTCAACTTCTTTGCATAGTACACACTCTTAAAGAGCATAGGAAAAGGACCAAAGAAATTCGGCATTCATCTCTTTCTTCTACCCATGGTGTCTCCACATGAGCCTATTACCAGTCAGTCGGTATCCAGATGGCTATGAGATGCACTAACTAATGCAGGGATTAGTCCTACTTATCGTGCCCACTCAACACGAAGTGCTTCAACGTCAGCAGCAGCTGAAGCGGGAATTCCTCTTGAGCTTCTTCTCAAGGCCGCAGATTCGGCATTGGCCGGGACTTTTAGGATGTTTTACCAGCGGCCGACCACTCAAGGAACCTTTGCATGTTCTGTTATACACTAAAAGTATGTTTGACAAATATGTAACAGATAGAGTTTCATACTTCTTACCAAACTCTAATGGAGTAGACACAGATTTACAGTTCTCCATCCCTAACCTCTTGAGAACTCCTTGCAAATAGGTATTTTGCCTTATTGACAGTGTTTGCTAAATAATAAATTGGCAACCCCTACTGAAGAGTATTTTATGGATCCAGAAGTAATTTAAGGACTCAGGGCAAGAATTCATTTTTCGCTTTTGCAAATTCCTTCCTTCATGCCTTTCAATATGCAACAATTTCAATTTCATCTCAGTTTCAACAAGCTCTTCTTTGAGGTCAGTCTTGATCCTTTCTGTTTGAGAACTTGATTTTTCTTGGATAAAACAAGCGATGCCAGAAGTAAGACACATTCCGCGGCTTCTGATTTCTTGTTATTTCATGAAATCTGTAACCTGCTTCTTGTACTTTTCCACAAGATGAGCAGCACCATACTTGACAATCAACCAACTGTTCTGACTGAATGGTTTTTAATATTTCCCACTTTTCTGAGGTTAAAATATGTACATCCTTAGCTGTCAAAAGGTATCGTTGCCCCACATACGTTGTTACATAAAGATTCTTCACCACGTTGCATTTTTTAGTCTATGTAGTATCAGTTCAGCTACACTGTTATCAATGTTACACTTGTAACAGACAAGCATCTATGACGTAGTTACAAGGTAAGTTGCCACCAATTGTCATTGCAATATCCCCAGTCCTAATATGAATATGTTCACTACATGCAGCCATAAAGGAAAGTCCACCATTTGAATTCAATACACGCCAATCATCGTCGGCTTCTTAAGATCATTAGCAGCAGAGCTGACTAAAATATAGGCCCACTGTTCTGCAATATTCCCATATTTCCACGAGACATCGAAACCTTCTCTTGTCGTGAAGTTGCATTGGTCAAACGGATCTGTTGGTGCTACTGCAACCTGCTTCTTCCCTTGGACTCTTTCCACTCGCATAGATTCAACCTCTGCGTGACTTGACTCTTTCGACACGGTCGTGAGGCCTTTACATGGTTCTAGCTTCTATCCCCCTTAATATTCAGTTGTGACCGTCTTTGATTTTAAATGGTTTGGAGTAAATCTCTCAATTTTATCAAAAGCCGAAGTTATGTCCTCGTCTGGTCGACCCTAAACCTCTAATTTCACGCTCTCTACTGAACTGCCTGCCACAAGTGGAAGGCATGACTTGTGACTAGAAGTATCCATGTCGTAACGGTTTAAGCCACTTGCTGATTGTGCTTGAACAGTTCTTCCTTTACCTTTGTCAAATTTGACCAGCTTGATGTCTTTCAACATCGTTTGTGGATAGTGGAACTGCATTTTTCGAATTCCTGTCTCATAAGATGGAGAACCAAATCTTCAGCAAACCCATGTTTTCCAGTTTCTATCAATGGCATCGCTACAGATTTTGCTGATTTTACATTTAGTCACTCAAGCCTGACCCACTCACGTAAAAAATCATATTTCATATTACATGAAGCTGCCCCATTATGAACAAAGGACTGTTGACTATCGTTTTCAAAATTACAAATGGCAACATGGCAAACACACCTTCAAAACATTGACACGGCCAAAGCAATCCAATTACAGCTGATTTCAACCAAACACATTGCTTCGAATTGAGGATAGTTTGGCTACTTGAGACAGTGCTTGACAAAATGTCTTTTCAACCCACTGATTCGAAAGCTAATGATTCACTTATCAATCGTTGGTCCTGGTATCGTCCTGAAAGCGATACAAGATTTGTATTATAATATCAAAAGAATTGATTTGATTTGTATTATAATATCGAGAAAGATTTGTGTAATAATATCGCAAAGCAGTAGAAATCAGTCAGGGAATCAATAATATGATGACAAGATCGAACAAAATGGCGAAAACACACGACAATGGAGCTGTCCCAACAATACGATTTTTAGTTTTAGCCCAGGAAATATCAATGTTAGTTTAATTAAACTATTAAATGATAAAGAACATTTGATCTATGTTGCACAGCCAATTGAATGGAGACAAGTTATGCTCATTGAAGGAATTTGTGGACAATGTTTTTGGTTTGTAAGGGTCATGAAAATCGTCAGGTGGGAACTCAAAACAGTTCACAAGTGTTAACCTGGATTTGACAATTACGTGGCATCTAGGTAAGCAAAACTCTATTTTGCTTTGTGGAAAGAGCGATGACTTGCTTAAACAATTCCTAATATCCACCCTGATGAACATCTTTACAAATTGCCACGATACAACAAATGATAAGGTCAGTGCGATAAGCAAAGACCATGGTAAGTCAAGTGAAACCGCAATCGTGACTCCAGAGATTCAAGCCAAGAAACTCTGACAGTATGTACAGGCAATGAAAGTGTCAATCTCGATCAAGTAAATAGTGCACATAAATCTATCGGGAAGTGTTTCGTCGAAGACCATCCAGAAAAATCCCCTTTTAGAGAAAAGTAAAATCGCATGCCCCTTCATACTACGACGTAACCGACGTGCAAAAGAAGATAACTGTGACTTTTCACACTCAAACGTAGATGACACCACTAAAAAATACCAATCAACTACTCTACCTAAGCATATGGTGTTCTGCTCCTTTCTGCAAAAGAAAGATTATGGCAAGACAGGACAGAGATGTGATTTTTGTCATAATATCACTTACCAAACCACTATAAAACACCAATTCCATCTCACCAGTCCAAGGCAACCTGTCGAATTGTACCAGCAGCATAAGGTAGCACACACTTATCAGAATCAACTACCCTACCAAAAGTATTTCTAACAGAATTCTCCACCAATTGTCAGATACCCTTTGTTCACCAGTATTTGAAATGTCTGGATCCGTACCTTCCAGCACTAATGGAGCTACCAACAAGACCTCCCAGATTTTGGCTGTGAACCTTTATACACCTAGTGGAAGCAGAACTCAAAGAAAATAATCAGCCTCAACCGATAAGTGTTAGAATTTCTCCACGTTTAAAAAGTTACTTAAACAACATGAGATGTTGTACCTTCCTTAACTTTATCAAATGTCATGCCCCTTGGCCTAAAATTGATCAATTGCCCCAATTTTCTAAAGATCACAAAGCAGTTGTAATGTGTTTTACTAAACTTGACTAAAGGATACTGTGGACAGCAATGCTATTTCGATTGATCACTATTCACTTATAAGGAAGGATAGCAATTCGTGCCCAGCATGG
This sequence comes from Muricea muricata, assembly GCA_963855995.1. Taxonomy (NCBI): domain Eukaryota; kingdom Metazoa; phylum Cnidaria; class Anthozoa; order Malacalcyonacea; family Plexauridae; genus Muricea; species Muricea muricata. The sequence continues at coordinate 83,973,996 of OY979716.1, forward strand.
TGGAGTGTGCGTGTATGTTAGAGATTCAATTTCAATGACAATTATGCCAGAACATGACAGGGAGGATGTGGAAATATTGTGGTGGAAATTACGACCTAGAAGACTAACTCAAGGGTTTTCTCACCTTATCGTTGCCACCGTCTACCATCCTCCCACTGCTGACGTTGCTTCAATAACTTACCATATAATTAATATCCTTTCAAAAATAGAAAGTTCGATGCCAAATGCTGTGATTATTATAGCTGGTGATTTTAACCGCCTCAAGGTCAAACAAATCATTAATTCCGTTTGAAACAGCTTGTAAAACTTCCTACTAGAGGCAATTGTACGTTGGATTTGATTCTTCCTAATCTGGACAAACTTTACCAAAATCCAAAAAAAGATCCGCCTTTGGGCCATCTGACCATTTTACAGTTACCATTTTCCCAAATAGACGACAAAAATCAACAAATACAAAAAAAATTTATATCAGTACGTAACAGGAACAAAAGTTCAGTTGAAGCCCTAGGAAGATTCTCCTTCACTTCTTCTCTGACAAACACTCACAATACTGATGCAGACCGTGCTGCGAGAGGTCTGGATACCACGCATATAAAAATAACTGAATGTCCTCTTCTTATCCCACTTTTATCCTCGTGCTTCGCAAAGGTTGACAGCGTTTACAGCTCTTGTTTAAATCTATTGTCTGGTGTCCTTCCAACCGTGAATTAAGGCTTCTGAGCAAAAGATTGACGTAAGTACTTTGTTCGCCTTGAGGAATTCTGTATGAATGCAATTTTGAATCGAGAAAAAGGCGACTGATAGCCAAACGAACACGTACAGGTTGTTTTGACTTGGCGCGAAAATTGTACTGGTAACTACGTAAAAATTTATGGGTAAAAATTCTCGCACGAGAATGTGGAATACAAGTTGTTTTTTTTTCACCGTTTCACTAGGGTGACGGCCCATATCTTGTTCATACTGTGTGTGCTGTGTCTGGCTTTGTGGCCAGTTGTTGGCTAGTTAGACAGGTTGAGGATTATGCAAGGGATTTATTACAGGATTAAAGAATTTACAGCATGTTACTTGCTTGTTACTACTGCCCAGAGATATGAACCTGAGTGATGGAGGTGTGAAGGTATTGACCACCTTCTGTTATCCTTTAGGATAGCAATGGGCCATTTAACCCTATCCATCAGGAGGGTGGTGGGCCAGGACGGATGTCCCGCCAAGATATTCAAAAAATTGTGGCCGAGAAATCCTTAAACTCAATATTGGCCAGATATCATTAGCCGAAAGGGCATCTTCCCAGGCCCCACCTAATGAGGGGCAGCCACGAGTTCTTGACACTCCTGATACGGGAGGTGGGCATGAGTCTGGCAGAGCCAACACAACAACCCACAGCTCAAGATTTGAGCAGTTTTATATTCCACAAACGAAAGTACGACTATCAAATGAGTTACTTGCTTTGACTACACAGGCATTTGCAAAGTCACTTCCTGGAGATACCTGGAAGGGCTACCTGAAAATTACCCCGAGATTGAGGGCACGGAGTCTGTCCTGGTTGCACCAACTATGGAGACGGGTATGAAACATGATATCTGGAAGAAACATGGCCAGTCCAAGACAAAGGAAGTGTTCTTGTTTTATGATGGCCTTGCAGAGAAACAGGCGGCTTTCCTCCTGGCTGCATGGCCAATCTTAGCAGCGCTTACGACCTTAGACGGGACAGGGGAAGAAGTCGATGAAGATAAAGCCCCTGACCCAGATCTCATCCGGGGCATGTTGGAAGATCCACTCGTGCTCCCAGGGAATGCAAATGCCCTTCTTAATTCGTGGTGCCAGCGTCGGCTTGCTGATTTCCTTACACCACTTGGAAAGCACACCCTGAAGGAGGAGATACCCACTGATAAGCACCTGTTTCCAGACCAACTGGATGAAAGGATTAAAAGTGAACGCAACCATTCTACGACAAACAACAACCTCATCTGCAAACCTCCTGATCGACAGCACTTCTTTGGTAGTAGATCCGCCTTCCAAACTACCTCGATCTAAACTACCTGGTTGAGAAGGCAGATTCATGGGAATTTGCATTAGATATCCACGTCAAGCAGTCACGTCCGAATCACCCTGGTAGGAAGATTTACCTCCCTGCGTACAAGGAATGTCAACTTCTTTGCATAGTACACACTCTTAAAGAGCATAGGAAAAGGACCAAAGAAATTCGGCATTCATCTCTTTCTTCTACCCATGGTGTCTCCACATGAGCCTATTACCAGTCAGTCGGTATCCAGATGGCTATGAGATGCACTAACTAATGCAGGGATTAGTCCTACTTATCGTGCCCACTCAACACGAAGTGCTTCAACGTCAGCAGCAGCTGAAGCGGGAATTCCTCTTGAGCTTCTTCTCAAGGCCGCAGATTCGGCATTGGCCGGGACTTTTAGGATGTTTTACCAGCGGCCGACCACTCAAGGAACCTTTGCATGTTCTGTTATACACTAAAAGTATGTTTGACAAATATGTAACAGATAGAGTTTCATACTTCTTACCAAACTCTAATGGAGTAGACACAGATTTACAGTTCTCCATCCCTAACCTCTTGAGAACTCCTTGCAAATAGGTATTTTGCCTTATTGACAGTGTTTGCTAAATAATAAATTGGCAACCCCTACTGAAGAGTATTTTATGGATCCAGAAGTAATTTAAGGACTCAGGGCAAGAATTCATTTTTCGCTTTTGCAAATTCCTTCCTTCATGCCTTTCAATATGCAACAATTTCAATTTCATCTCAGTTTCAACAAGCTCTTCTTTGAGGTCAGTCTTGATCCTTTCTGTTTGAGAACTTGATTTTTCTTGGATAAAACAAGCGATGCCAGAAGTAAGACACATTCCGCGGCTTCTGATTTCTTGTTATTTCATGAAATCTGTAACCTGCTTCTTGTACTTTTCCACAAGATGAGCAGCACCATACTTGACAATCAACCAACTGTTCTGACTGAATGGTTTTTAATATTTCCCACTTTTCTGAGGTTAAAATATGTACATCCTTAGCTGTCAAAAGGTATCGTTGCCCCACATACGTTGTTACATAAAGATTCTTCACCACGTTGCATTTTTTAGTCTATGTAGTATCAGTTCAGCTACACTGTTATCAATGTTACACTTGTAACAGACAAGCATCTATGACGTAGTTACAAGGTAAGTTGCCACCAATTGTCATTGCAATATCCCCAGTCCTAATATGAATATGTTCACTACATGCAGCCATAAAGGAAAGTCCACCATTTGAATTCAATACACGCCAATCATCGTCGGCTTCTTAAGATCATTAGCAGCAGAGCTGACTAAAATATAGGCCCACTGTTCTGCAATATTCCCATATTTCCACGAGACATCGAAACCTTCTCTTGTCGTGAAGTTGCATTGGTCAAACGGATCTGTTGGTGCTACTGCAACCTGCTTCTTCCCTTGGACTCTTTCCACTCGCATAGATTCAACCTCTGCGTGACTTGACTCTTTCGACACGGTCGTGAGGCCTTTACATGGTTCTAGCTTCTATCCCCCTTAATTTTCAGTTGTGACCGTCTTTGATTTTAAATGGTTTGGAGTAAATCTCTCAATTTTATCAAAAGCCGAAGTTATGTCCTCGTCTGGTCGACCCTAAACCTCTAATTTCACGCTCTCTACTGAACTGCCTGCCACAAGTGGAAGGCATGACTTGTGACTAGAAGTATCCATGTCGTAACGGTTTAAGCCACTTGCTGATTGTGCTTGAACAGTTCTTCCTTTACCTTTGTCAAATTTGACCAGCTTGATGTCTTTCAACATCGTTTGTGGATAGTGGAACTGCATTTTTCGAATTCCTGTCTCATAAGATGGAGAACCAAATCTTCAGCAAACCCATGTTTTCCAGTTTCTATCAATGGCATCGCTACAGATTTTGCTGATTTTACATTTAGTCACTCAAGCCTGACCCACTCACGTAAAAAATCATATTTCATATTACATGAAGCTGCCCCATTATGAACAAAGGACTGTTGACTATCGTTTTCAAAATTACAAATGGCAACATGGCAAACACACCTTCAAAACATTGACACGGCCAAAGCAATCCAATTACAGCTGATTTCAACCAAACACATTGCTTCGAATTGAGGATAGTTTGGCTACTTGAGACAGTGCTTGACAAAATGTCTTTTCAACCCACTGATTCGAAAGCTAATGATTCACTTATCAATCGTTGGTCCTGGTATCGTCCTGAAAGCGATACAAGATTTGTATTATAATATCAAAAGAATTGATTTGATTTGTATTATAATATCGAGAAAGATTTGTGTAATAATATCGCAAAGCAGTAGAAATCAGTCAGGGAATCAATAATATGATGACAAGATCGAACAAAATGGCGAAAACACACGACAATGGAGCTGTCCCAACAATATGATTTTTAGTTTTAGCCCAGGAAATATCAATGTTAGTTTAATTAAACTATTAAATGATAAAGAACATTTGATCTATGTTGCACAGCCAATTGAATGGAGACAAGTTATGCTCATTGAAGGAATTTGTGGACAATGTTTTTGGTTTGTAAGGGTCATGAAAATCGTCAGGTGGGAACTCAAAACAGTTCACAAGTGTTAACCTGGATTTGACAATTACGTGGCATCTAGGTAAGCAAAACTCTATTTTGCTTTGTGGAAAGAGCGATGACTTGCTTAAACAATTCCTAATATCCACCCTGATGAACATCTTTACAAATTGCCACGATACAACAAATGATAAGGTCAGTGCGATAAGCAAAGACCATGGTAAGTCAAGTGAAACCGCAATCGTGACTCCAGAGATTCAAGCCAAGAAACTCTGACAGTATGTACAGGCAATGAAAGTGTCAATCTCGATCAAGTAAATAGTGCACATAAATCTATCGGGAAGTGTTTCGTCGAAGACCATCCAGAAAAATCCCCTTTTAGAGAAAAGTAAAATCGCATGCCCCTTCATACTACGACGTAACCGACGTGCAAAAGAAGATAACTGTGACTTTTCACACTCAAACGTAGATGACACCACTAAAAAATACCAATCAACTACTCTACCTAAGCATATGGTGTTCTGCTCCTTTCTGCAAAAGAAAGATTATGGCAAGACAGGACAGAGATGTGATTTTTGTCATAATATCACTTACCAAACCACTATAAAACACCAATTCCATCTCACCAGTCCAAGGCAACCTGTCGAATTGTACCAGCAGCATAAGGTAGCACACACTTATCAGAATCAACTACCCTACCAAAAGTATTTCTAACAGAATTCTCCACCAATTGTCAGATACCCTTTGTTCACCAGTATTTGAAATGTCTGGATCCGTACCTTCCAGCACTAATGGAGCTACCAACAAGACCTCCCAGATTTTGGCTGTGAACCTTTATACACCTAGTGGAAGCAGAACTCAAAGAAAATAATCAGCCTCAACCGATAAGTGTTAGAATTTCTCCACGTTTAAAAAGTTACTTAAACAACATGAGATGTTGTACCTTCCTTAACTTTATCAAATGTCATGCCCCTTGGCCTAAAATTGATCAATTGCCCCAATTTTCTAAAGATCACAAAGCAGTTGTAATGTGTTTTACTAAACTTGACTAAAGGATACTGTGGACAGCAATGCTATTTCGATTGATCACTATTCACTTATAAGGAAGGATAGCATTCGTGCCCAGCATGGTGGAGTGTGCGTGTATGTTAGAGATTCAATTTCAATGACAATTATGCCAGAACATGACAGGGAGGATGTGGAAATATTGTGGTGGAAATTACGACCTAGAAGACTAACTCAAGGGTTTTCTCACCTTATCGTTGCCACCGTCTACCATCCTCCCACTGCTGACGTTGCTTCAATAACTTACCATATAATTAATATCCTTTCAAAAATAGAAAGTTCGATGCCAAATGCTGTGATTATTATAGCTGGTGATTTTAACCGCCTCAAGGTCAAACAAATCATTAATTCCGTTTGAAACAGCTTGTAAAACTTCCTACTAGAGGCAATTGTACGTTGGATTTGATTCTTCCTAATCTGGACAAACTTTACCAAAATTCAAAAAAAGATCCGCCTTTGGGCCATCTGACCATTTTACAGTTACCATTTTCCCAAATAGACGACAAAAATCAACAAATACAAAAAAAATTTATATCAGTACGTAACAGGAACAAAAGTTCAGTTGAAGCCCTAGGAAGATTCTCCTTCACTTCTTCTCTGACAAACACTCACAATACTGATGCAGACCGTGCTGCGAGAGGTCTGGATACCACGCATATAAAAATAACTGAATGTCCTCTTCTTATCCCACTTTTATCCTCGTGCTTCGCAAAGGTTGACAGCGTTTACAGCTCTTGTTTAAATCTATTGTCTGGTGTCCTTCCAACCGTGAATTAAGGCTTCTGAGCAAAAGATTGACGTAAGTACTTTGTTCGCCTTGAGGAATTCTGTATGAATGCAATTTTGAATCGAGAAAAAGGCGACTGATAGCCAAACGAACACGTACAGGTTGTTTTGACTTGGCGCGAAAATTGTACTGGTAACTACGTAAAAATTTATGGGTAAAAATTCTCGCACGAGAATGTGGAATACAAGTTGTTTTTTTTTCACCGTTTCACTAGGGTGACGGCCCATATCTTGTTCATACTGTGTGTGCTGTGTCTGGCTTTGTGGCCAGTTGTTGGCTAGTTAGACAGGTTGAGGATTATGCAAGGGATTTATTACAGGATTAAAGAATTTACAGCATGTTACTTGCTTGTTACTACTGCCCAGAGATATGAACCTGAGTGATGGAGGTGTGAAGGTATTGACCACCTTCTGTTATCCTTTAGGATAGCAATGGGCCATTTAACCCTATCCATCAGGAGGGTGGTGGGCCAGGACGGATGTCCCGCCAAGATATTCAAAAAATTGTGGCCGAGAAATCCTTAAACTCAATATTGGCCAGATATCATTAGCCGAAAGGGCATCTTCCCAGGCCCCACCTAATGAGGGGCAGCCACGAGTTCTTGACACTCCTGATACGGGAGGTGGGCATGAGTCTGGCAGAGCCAACACAACAACCCACAGCTCAAGATTTGAGCAGTTTTATATTCCACAAACGAAAGTACGACTATCAAATGAGTTACTTGCTTTGACTACACAGGCATTTGCAAAGTCACTTCCTGGAGATACCTGGAAGGGCTACCTGAAAATTACCCCGAGATTGAGGGCACGGAGTCTGTCCTGGTTGCACCAACTATGGAGACGGGTATGAAACATGATATCTGGAAGAAACATGGCCAGTCCAAGACAAAGGAAGTGTTCTTGTTTTATGATGGCCTTGCAGAGAAACAGGCGGCTTTCCTCCTGGCTGCATGGCCAATCTTAGCAGCGCTTACGACCTTAGACGGGACAGGGGAAGAAGTCGATGAAGATAAAGCCCCTGACCCAGATCTCATCCGGGGCATGTTGGAAGATCCACTCGTGCTCCCAGGGAATGCAAATGCCCTTCTTAATTCCTGGTGCCAGCGTCGGCTTGCTGATTTCCTTACACCACTTGGAAAGCACACCCTGAAGGAGGAGATACCCACTGATAAGCACCTGTTTCCAGACCAACTGGATGAAAGGATTAAAAGTGAACGCAACCATTCTACGACAAACAACAACCTCATCTGCAAACCTCCTGATCGACAGCACTTCTTTGGTAGTAGATCCGCCTTCCAAACTACCTCGATCTAAACTACCTGGTTGAGAAGGCAGATTCATGGGAATTTGCATTAGATATCCACGTCAAGCAGTCACGTCCGAATCACCCTGGTAGGAAGATTTACCTCCCTGCGTACAAGGAATGTCAACTTCTTTGCATAGTACACACTCTTAAAGAGCATAGGAAAAGGACCAAAGAAATTCGGCATTCATCTCTTTCTTCTACCCATGGTGTCTCCACATGAGCCTATTACCAGTCAGTCGGTATCCAGATGGCTATGAGATGCACTAACTAATGCAGGGATTAGTCCTACTTATCGTGCCCACTCAACACGAAGTGCTTCAACGTCAGCAGCAGCTGAAGCGGGAATTCCTCTTGAGCTTCTTCTCAAGGCCGCAGATTCGGCATTGGCCGGGACTTTTAGGATGTTTTACCAGCGGCCGACCACTCAAGGAACCTTTGCATGTTCTGTTATACACTAAAAGTATGTTTGACAAATATGTAACAGATAGAGTTTCATACTTCTTACCAAACTCTAATGGAGTAGACACAGATTTACAGTTCTCCATCCCTAACCTCTTGAGAACTCCTTGCAAATAGGTATTTTGCCTTATTGACAGTGTTTGCTAAATAATAAATTGGCAACCCCTACTGAAGAGTATTTTATGGATCCAGAAGTAATTTAAGGACTCAGGGCAAGAATTCATTTTTCGCTTTTGCAAATTCCTTCCTTCATGCCTTTCAATATGCAACAATTTCAATTTCATCTCAGTTTCAACAAGCTCTTCTTTGAGGTCAGTCTTGATCCTTTCTGTTTGAGAACTTGATTTTTCTTGGATAAAACAAGCGATGCCAGAAGTAAGACACATTCCGCGGCTTCTGATTTCTTGTTATTTCATGAAATCTGTAACCTGCTTCTTGTACTTTTCCACAAGATGAGCAGCACCATACTTGACAATCAACCAACTGTTCTGACTGAATGGTTTTTAATATTTCCCACTTTTCTGAGGTTAAAATATGTACATCCTTAGCTGTCAAAAGGTATCGTTGCCCCACATACGTTGTTACATAAAGATTCTTCACCACGTTGCATTTTTTAGTCTATGTAGTATCAGTTCAGCTACACTGTTATCAATGTTACACTTGTAACAGACAAGCATCTATGACGTAGTTACAAGGTAAGTTGCCACCAATTGTCATTGCAATATCCCCAGTCCTAATATGAATATGTTCACTACATGCAGCCATAAAGGAAAGTCCACCATTTGAATTCAATACACGCCAATCATCGTCGGCTTCTTAAGATCATTAGCAGCAGAGCTGACTAAAATATAGGCCCACTGTTCTGCAATATTCCCATATTTCCACGAGACATCGAAACCTTCTCTTGTCGTGAAGTTGCATTGGTCAAACGGATCTGTTGGTGCTACTGCAACCTGCTTCTTCCCTTGGACTCTTTCCACTCGCATAGATTCAACCTCTGCGTGACTTGACTCTTTCGACACGGTCGTGAGGCCTTTACATGGTTCTAGCTTCTATCCCCCTTAATATTCAGTTGTGACCGTCTTTGATTTTAAATGGTTTGGAGTAAATCTCTCAATTTTATCAAAAGCCGAAGTTATGTCCTCGTCTGGTCGACCCTAAACCTCTAATTTCACGCTCTCTACTGAACTGCCTGCCACAAGTGGAAGGCATGACTTGTGACTAGAAGTATCCATGTCGTAACGGTTTAAGCCACTTGCTGATTGTGCTTGAACAGTTCTTCCTTTACCTTTGTCAAATTTGACCAGCTTGATGTCTTTCAACATCGTTTGTGGATAGTGGAACTGCATTTTTCGAATTCCTGTCTCATAAGATGGAGAACCAAATCTTCAGCAAACCCATGTTTTCCAGTTTCTATCAATGGCATCGCTACAGATTTTGCTGATTTTACATTTAGTCACTCAAGCCTGACCCACTCACGTAAAAAATCATATTTCATATTACATGAAGCTGCCCCATTATGAACAAAGGACTGTTGACTATCGTTTTCAAAATTACAAATGGCAACATGGCAAACACACCTTCAAAACATTGACACGGCCAAAGCAATCCAATTACAGCTGATTTCAACCAAACACATTGCTTCGAATTGAGGATAGTTTGGCTACTTGAGACAGTGCTTGACAAAATGTCTTTTCAACCCACTGATTCGAAAGCTAATGATTCACTTATCAATCGTTGGTCCTGGTATCGTCCTGAAAGCGATACAAGATTTGTATTATAATATCAAAAGAATTGATTTGATTTGTATTATAATATCGAGAAAGATTTGTGTAATAATATCGCAAAGCAGTAGAAATCAGTCAGGGAATCAATAATATGATGACAAGATCGAACAAAATGGCGAAAACACACGACAATGGAGCTGTCCCAACAATATGATTTTTAGTTTTAGCCCAGGAAATATCAATGTTAGTTTAATTAAACTATTAAATGATAAAGAACATTTGATCTATGTTGCACAGCCAATTGAATGGAGACAAGTTATGCTCATTGAAGGAATTTGTGGACAATGTTTTTGGTTTGTAAGGGTCATGAAAATCGTCAGGTGGGAACTCAAAACAGTTCACAAGTGTTAACCTGGATTTGACAATTACGTGGCATCTAGGTAAGCAAAACTCTATTTTGCTTTGTGGAAAGAGCGATGACTTGCTTAAACAATTCCTAATATCCACCCTGATGAACATCTTTACAAATTGCCACGATACAACAAATGATAAGGTCAGTGCGATAAGCAAAGACCATGGTAAGTCAAGTGAAACCGCAATCGTGACTCCAGAGATTCAAGCCAAGAAACTCTGACAGTATGTACAGGCAATGAAAGTGTCAATCTCGATCAAGTAAATAGTGCACATAAATCTATCGGGAAGTGTTTCGTCGAAGACCATCCAGAAAAATCCCCTTTTAGAGAAAAGTAAAATCGCATGCCCCTTCATACTACGACGTAACCGACGTGCAAAAGAAGATAACTGTGACTTTTCACACTCAAACGTAGATGACACCACTAAAAAATACCAATCAACTACTCTACCTAAGCATATGGTGTTCTGCTCCTTTCTGCAAAAGAAAGATTATGGCAAGACAGGACAGAGATGTGATTTTTGTCATAATATCACTTACCAAACCACTATAAAACACCAATTCCATCTCACCAGTCCAAGGCAACCTGTCGAATTGTACCAGCAGCATAAGGTAGCACACACTTATCAGAATCAACTACCCTACCAAAAGTATTTCTAACAGAATTCTCCACCAATTGTCAGATACCCTTTGTTCACCAGTATTTGAAATGTCTGGATCCGTACCTTCCAGCACTAATGGAGCTACCAACAAGACCTCCCAGATTTTGGCTGTGAACCTTTATACACCTAGTGGAAGCAGAACTCAAAGAAAATAATCAGCCTCAACCGATAAGTGTTAGAATTTCTCCACGTTTAAAAAGTTACTTAAACAACATGAGATGTTGTACCTTCCTTAACTTTATCAAATGTCATGCCCCTTGGCCTAAAATTGATCAATTGCCCCAATTTTCTAAAGATCACAAAGCAGTTGTAATGTGTTTTACTAAACTTGACTAAAGGATACTGTGGACAGCAATGCTATTTCGATTGATCACTATTCACTTATAAGGAAGGATAGCAATTCGTGCCCAGCATGGTGGAGTGTGCGTGTATGTTAGAGATTCAATTTCAATGACAATTATGCCAGAACATGACAGGGAGGATGTGGAAATATTGTGGTGGAAATTACGACCTAGAAGACTAACTCAAGGGTTTTCTCACCTTATCGTTGCCACCGTCTACCATCCTCCCACTGCTGACGTTGCTTCAATAACTTACCATATAATTAATATCCTTTCAAAAATAGAAAGTTCGATGCCAAATGCTGTGATTATTATAGCTGGTGATTTTAACCGCCTCAAGGTCAAACAAATCATTAATTCCGTTTGAAACAGCTTGTAAAACTTCCTACTAGAGGCAATTGTACGTTGGATTTGATTCTTCCTAATCTGGACAAACTTTACCAAAATCCAAAAAAAGATCCGCCTTTGGGCCATCTGACCATTTTACAGTTACCATTTTCCCAAATAGACGACAAAAATCAACAAATACAAAAAAAATTTATATCAGTACGTAACAGGAACAAAAGTTCAGTTGAAGCCCTAGGAAGATTCTCCTTCACTTCTTCTCTGACAAACACTCACAATACTGATGCAGACCGTGCTGCGAGAGGTCTGGATACCACGCATATAAAAATAACTGAATGTCCTCTTCTTATCCCACTTTTATCCTCGTGCTTCGCAAAGGTTGACAGCGTTTACAGCTCTTGTTTAAATCTATTGTCTGGTGTCCTTCCAACCGTGAATTAAGGCTTCTGAGCAAAAGATTGACGTAAGTACTTTGTTCCCCTTGAGGAATTCTGTATGAATGCAATTTTGAATCGAGAAAAAGGCGACTGATAGCCAAACGAACACGTACAGGTTGTTTTGACTTGGCGCGAAAATTGTACTGGTAACTACGTAAAAATTTATGGGTAAAAATTCTCGCACGAGAATGTGGAATACAAGTTGTTTTTTTTTCACCGTTTCACTAGGGTGACGGCCCATATCTTGTTCATACTGTGTGTGCTGTGTCTGGCTTTGTGGCCAGTTGTTGGCTAGTTAGACAGGTTGAGGATTATGCAAGGGATTTATTACAGGATTAAAGAATTTACAGCATGTTACTTGCTTGTTACTACTGCCCAGAGATATGAACCTGAGTGATGGAGGTGTGAAGGTATTGACCACCTTCTGTTATCCTTTAGGATAGCAATGGGCCATTTAACCCTATCCATCAGGAGGGTGGTGGGCCAGGACGAATGTCCCGCCAAGATATTCAAAAAATTGTGGCCGAGAAATCCTTAAACTCAATATTGGCCAGATATCATTAGCCGAAAGGGCATCTTCCCAGGCCCCACCTAATGAGGGGCAGCCACGAGTTCTTGACACTCCTGATACGGGAGGTGGGCATGAGTCTGGCAGAGCCAACACAACAACCCACAGCTCAAGATTTGAGCAGTTTTATATTCCACAAACGAAAGTACGACTATCAAATGAGTTACTTGCTTTGACTACACAGGCATTTGCAAAGTCACTTCCTGGAGATACCTGGAAGGGCTACCTGAAAATTACCCCGAGATTGAGGGCACGGAGTCTGTCCTGGTTGCACCAACTATGGAGACGGGTATGAAACATGATATCTGGAAGAAACATGGCCAGTCCAAGACAAAGGAAGTGTTCTTGTTTTATGATGGCCTTGCAGAGAAACAGGCGGCTTTCCTCCTGGCTGCATGGCCAATCTTAGCAGCGCTTACGACCTTAGACGGGACAGGGGAAGAAGTCGATGAAGATAAAGCCCCTGACCCAGATCTCATCCGGGGCATGTTGGAAGATCCACTCGTGCTCCCAGGGAATGCAAATGCCCTTCTTAATTCCTGGTGCCAGCGTCGGCTTGCTGATTTCCTTACACCACTTGGAAAGCACACCCTGAAGGAGGAGATACCCACTGATAAGCACCTGTTTCCAGACCAACTGGATGAAAGGATTAAAAGTGAACGCAACCATTCTACGACAAACAACAACCTCATCTGCAAACCTCCTGATCGACAGCACTTCTTTGGTAGTAGATCCGCCTTCCAAACTACCTCGATCTAAACTACCTGGTTGAGAAGGCAGATTCATGGGAATTTGCATTAGATATCCACGTCAAGCAGTCACGTCCGAATCACCCTGGTAGGAAGATTTACCTCCCTGCGTACAAGGAATGTCAACTTCTTTGCATAGTACACACTCTTAAAGAGCATAGGAAAAGGACCAAAGAAATTCGGCATTCATCTCTTTCTTCTACCCATGGTGTCTCCACATGAGCCTATTACCAGTCAGTCGGTATCCAGATGGCTATGAGATGCACTAACTAATGCAGGGATTAGTCCTACTTATCGTGCCCACTCAACACGAAGTGCTTCAACGTCAGCAGCAGCTGAAGCGGGAATTCCTCTTGAGCTTCTTCTCAAGGCCGCAGATTCGGCATTGGCCGGGACTTTTAGGATGTTTTACCAGCGGCCGACCACTCAAGGAACCTTTGCATGTTCTGTTATACACTAAAAGTATGTTTGACAAATATGTAACAGATAGAGTTTCATACTTCTTACCAAACTCTAATGGAGTAGACACAGATTTACAGTTCTCCATCCCTAACCTCTTGAGAACTCCTTGCAAATAGGTATTTTGCCTTATTGACAGTGTTTGCTAAATAATAAATTGGCAACCCCTACTGAAGAGTATTTTATGGATCCAGAAGTAATTTAAGGACTCAGGGCAAGAATTCATTTTTCGCTTTTGCAAATTCCTTCCTTCATGCCTTTCAATATGCAACAATTTCAATTTCATCTCAGTTTCAACAAGCTCTTCTTTGAGGTCAGTCTTGATCCTTTCTGTTTGAGAACTTGATTTTTCTTGGATAAAACAAGCGATGCCAGAAGTAAGACACATTCCGCGGCTTCTGATTTCTTGTTATTTCATGAAATCTGTAACCTGCTTCTTGTACTTTTCCACAAGATGAGCAGCACCATACTTGACAATCAACCAACTGTTCTGACTGAATGGTTTTTAATATTTCCCACTTTTCTGAGGTTAAAATATGTACATCCTTAGCTGTCAAAAGGTATCGTTGCCCCACATACGTTGTTACATAAAGATTCTTCACCACGTTGCATTTTTTAGTCTATGTAGTATCAGTTCAGCTACACTGTTATCAATGTTACACTTGTAACAGACAAGCATCTATGACGTAGTTACAAGGTAAGTTGCCACCAATTGTCATTGCAATATCCCCAGTCCTAATATGAATATGTTCACTACATGCAGCCATAAAGGAAAGTCCACCATTTGAATTCAATACACGCCAATCATCGTCGGCTTCTTAAGATCATTAGCAGCAGAGCTGACTAAAATATAGGCCCACTGTTCTGCAATATTCCCATATTTCCACGAGACATCGAAACCTTCTCTTGTCGTGAAGTTGCATTGGTCAAACGGATCTGTTGGTGCTACTGCAACCTGCTTCTTCCCTTGGACTCTTTCCACTCGCATAGATTCAACCTCTGCGTGACTTGACTCTTTCGACACGGTCGTGAGGCCTTTACATGGTTCTAGCTTCTATCCCCCTTAATATTCAGTTGTGACCGTCTTTGATTTTAAATGGTTTGGAGTAAATCTCTCAATTTTATCAAAAGCCGAAGTTATGTCCTCGTCTGGTCGACCCTAAACCTCTAATTTCACGCTCTCTACTGAACTGCCTGCCACAAGTGGAAGGCATGACTTGTGACTAGAAGTATCCATGTCGTAACGGTTTAAGCCACTTGCTGATTGTGCTTGAACAGTTCTTCCTTTACCTTTGTCAAATTTGACCAGCTTGATGTCTTTCAACATCGTTTGTGGATAGTGGAACTGCATTTTTCGAATTCCTGTCTCATAAGATGGAGAACCAAATCTTCAGCAAACCCATGTTTTCCAGTTTCTATCAATGGCATCGCTACAGATTTTGCTGATTTTACATTTAGTCACTCAAGCCTGACCCACTCACGTAAAAAATCATATTTCATATTACATGAAGCTGCCCCATTATGAACAAAGGACTGTTGACTATCGTTTTCAAAATTACAAATGGCAACATGGCAAACACACCTTCAAAACATTGACACGGCCAAAGCAATCCAATTACAGCTGATTTCAACCAAACACATTGCTTCGAATTGAGGATAGTTTGGCTACTTGAGACAGTGCTTGACAAAATGTCTTTTCAACCCACTGATTCGAAAGCTAATGATTCACTTATCAATCGTTGGTCCTGGTATCGTCCTGAAAGCGATACAAGATTTGTATTATAATATCAAAAGAATTGATTTGATTTGTATTATAATATCGAGAAAGATTTGTGTAATAATATCGCAAAGCAGTAGAAATCAGTCAGGGAATCAATAATATGATGACAAGATCGAACAAAATGGCGAAAACACACGACAATGGAGCTGTCCCAACAATATGATTTTTAGTTTTAGCCCAGGAAATATCAATGTTAGTTTAATTAAACTATTAAATGATAAAGAACATTTGATCTATGTTGCACAGCCAATTGAATGGAGACAAGTTATGCTCATTGAAGGAATTTGTGGACAATGTTTTTGGTTTGTAAGGGTCATGAAAATCGTCAGGTGGGAACTCAAAACAGTTCACAAGTGTTAACCTGGATTTGACAATTACGTGGCATCTAGGTAAGCAAAACTCTATTTTGCTTTGTGGAAAGAGCGATGACTTGCTTAAACAATTCCTAATATCCACCCTGATGAACATCTTTACAAATTGCCACGATACAACAAATGATAAGGTCAGTGCGATAAGCAAAGACCATGGTAAGTCAAGTGAAACCGCAATCGTGACTCCAGAGATTCAAGCCAAGAAACTCTGACAGTATGTACAGGCAATGAAAGTGTCAATCTCGATCAAGTAAATAGTGCACATAAATCTATCGGGAAGTGTTTCGTCGAAGACCATCCAGAAAAATCCCCTTTTAAAGAAAAGTAAAATCGCATGCCCCTTCATACTACGACGTAACCGACGTGCAAAAGAAGATAACTGTGACTTTTCACACTCAAACGTAGATGACACCACTAAAAAATACCAATCAACTACTCTACCTAAGCATATGGTGTTCTGCTCCTTTCTGCAAAAGAAAGATTATGGCAAGACAGGACAGAGATGTGATTTTTGTCATAATATCACTTACCAAACCACTATAAAACACCAATTCCATCTCACCAGTCCAAGGCAACCTGTCGAATTGTACCAGCAGCATAAGGTAGCACACACTTATCAGAATCAACTACCCTACCAAAAGTATTTCTAACAGAATTCTCCACCAATTGTCAGATACCCTTTGTTCACCAGTATTTGAAATGTCTGGATCCGTACCTTCCAGCACTAATGGAGCTACCAACAAGACCTCCCAGATTTTGGCTGTGAACCTTTATACACCTAGTGGAAGCAGAACTCAAAGAAAATAATCAGCCTCAACCGATAAGTGTTAGAATTTCTCCACGTTTAAAAAGTTACTTAAACAACATGAGATGTTGTACCTTCCTTAACTTTATCAAATGTCATGCCCCTTGGCCTAAAATTGATCAATTGCCCCAATTTTCTAAAGATCACAAAGCAGTTGTAATGTGTTTTACTAAACTTGACTAAAGGATACTGTGGACAGCAATGCTATTTCGATTGATCACTATTCACTTATAAGGAAGGATAGCAATTCGTGCCCAGCATGGTGGAGTGTGCGTGTATGTTAGAGATTCAATTTCAATGACAATTATGCCAGAACATGACAGGGAGGATGTGGAAATATTGTGGTGGAAATTACGACCTAGAAGACTAACTCAAGGGTTTTCTCACCTTATCGTTGCCACCGTCTACCATCCTCCCACTGCTGACGTTGCTTCAATAACTTACCATATAATTAATATCCTTTCAAAAATAGAAAGTTCGATGCCAAATGCTGTGATTATTATAGCTGGTGATTTTAACCGCCTCAAGGTCAAACAAATCATTAATTCCGTTTGAAACAGCTTGTAAAACTTCCTACTAGAGGCAATTGTACGTTGGATTTGATTCTTCCTAATCTGGACAAACTTTACCAAAATCCAAAAAAAGATCCGCCTTTGGGCCATCTGACCATTTTACAGTTACCATTTTCCCAAATAGACGACAAAAATCAACAAATACAAAAAAAATTTATATCAGTACGTAACAGGAACAAAAGTTCAGTTGAAGCCCTAGGAAGATTCTCCTTCACTTCTTCTCTGACAAACACTCACAATACTGATGCAGACCGTGCTGCGAGAGGTCTGGATACCACGCATATAAAAATAACTGAATGTCCTCTTCTTATCCCACTTTTATCCTCGTGCTTCGCAAAGGTTGACAGCGTTTACAGCTCTTGTTTAAATCTATTGTCTGGTGTCCTTCCAACCGTGAATTAAGGCTTCTGAGCAAAAGATTGACGTAAGTACTTTGTTCCCCTTGAGGAATTCTGTATGAATGCAATTTTGAATCGAGAAAAAGGCGACTGATAGCCAAACGAACACGTACAGGTTGTTTTGACTTGGCGCGAAAATTGTACTGGTAACTACGTAAAAATTTATGGGTAAAAATTCTCGCACGAGAATGTGGAATACAAGTTGTTTTTTTTTCACCGTTTCACTAGGGTGACGGCCCATATCTTGTTCATACTGTGTGTGCTGTGTCTGGCTTTGTGGCCAGTTGTTGGCTAGTTAGACAGGTTGAGGATTATGCAAGGGATTTATTACAGGATTAAAGAATTTACAGCATGTTACTTGCTTGTTACTACTGCCCAGAGATATGAACCTGAGTGATGGAGGTGTGAAGGTATTGACCACCTTCTGTTATCCTTTAGGATAGCAATGGGCCATTTAACCCTATCCATCAGGAGGGTGGTGGGCCAGGACGAATGTCCCGCCAAGATATTCAAAAAATTGTGGCCGAGAAATCCTTAAACTCAATATTGGCCAGATATCATTAGCCGAAAGGGCATCTTCCCAGGCCCCACCTAATGAGGGGCAGCCACGAGTTCTTGACACTCCTGATACGGGAGGTGGGCATGAGTCTGGCAGAGCCAACACAACAACCCACAGCTCAAGATTTGAGCAGTTTTATATTCCACAAACGAAAGTACGACTATCAAATGAGTTACTTGCTTTGACTACACAGGCATTTGCAAAGTCACTTCCTGGAGATACCTGGAAGGGCTACCTGAAAATTACCCCGAGATTGAGGGCACGGAGTCTGTCCTGGTTGCACCAACTATGGAGACGGGTATGAAACATGATATCTGGAAGAAACATGGCCAGTCCAAGACAAAGGAAGTGTTCTTGTTTTATGATGGCCTTGCAGAGAAACAGGCGGCTTTCCTCCTGGCTGCATGGCCAATCTTAGCAGCGCTTACGACCTTAGACGGGACAGGGGAAGAAGTCGATGAAGATAAAGCCCCTGACCCAGATCTCATCCGGGGCATGTTGGAAGATCCACTCGTGCTCCCAGGGAATGCAAATGCCCTTCTTAATTCCTGGTGCCAGCGTCGGCTTGCTGATTTCCTTACACCACTTGGAAAGCACACCCTGAAGGAGGAGATACCCACTGATAAGCACCTGTTTCCAGACCAACTGGATGAAAGGATTAAAAGTGAACGCAACCATTCTACGACAAACAACAACCTCATCTGCAAACCTCCTGATCGACAGCACTTCTTTGGTAGTAGATCCGCCTTCCAAACTACCTCGATCTAAACTACCTGGTTGAGAAGGCAGATTCATGGGAATTTGCATTAGATATCCACGTCAAGCAGTCACGTCCGAATCACCCTGGTAGGAAGATTTACCTCCCTGCGTACAAGGAATGTCAACTTCTTTGCATAGTACACACTCTTAAAGAGCATAGGAAAAGGACCAAAGAAATTCGGCATTCATCTCTTTCTTCTACCCATGGTGTCTCCACATGAGCCTATTACCAGTCAGTCGGTATCCAGATGGCTATGAGATGCACTAACTAATGCAGGGATTAGTCCTACTTATCGTGCCCACTCAACACGAAGTGCTTCAACGTCAGCAGCAGCTGAAGCGGGAATTCCTCTTGAGCTTCTTCTCAAGGCCGCAGATTCGGCATTGGCCGGGACTTTTAGGATGTTTTACCAGCGGCCGACCACTCAAGGAACCTTTGCATGTTCTGTTATACACTAAAAGTATGTTTGACAAATATGTAACAGATAGAGTTTCATACTTCTTACCAAACTCTAATGGAGTAGACACAGATTTACAGTTCTCCATCCCTAACCTCTTGAGAACTCCTTGCAAATAGGTATTTTGCCTTATTGACAGTGTTTGCTAAATAATAAATTGGCAACCCCTACTGAAGAGTATTTTATGGATCCAGAAGTAATTTAAGGACTCAGGGCAAGAATTCATTTTTCGCTTTTGCAAATTCCTTCCTTCATGCCTTTCAATATGCAACAATTTCAATTTCATCTCAGTTTCAACAAGCTCTTCTTTGAGGTCAGTCTTGATCCTTTCTGTTTGAGAACTTGATTTTTCTTGGATAAAACAAGCGATGCCAGAAGTAAGACACATTCCGCGGCTTCTGATTTCTTGTTATTTCATGAAATCTGTAACCTGCTTCTTGTACTTTTCCACAAGATGAGCAGCACCATACTTGACAATCAACCAACTGTTCTGACTGAATGGTTTTTAATATTTCCCACTTTTCTGAGGTTAAAATATGTACATCCTTAGCTGTCAAAAGGTATCGTTGCCCCACATACGTTGTTACATAAAGATTCTTCACCACGTTGCATTTTTTAGTCTATGTAGTATCAGTTCAGCTACACTGTTATCAATGTTACACTTGTAACAGACAAGCATCTATGACGTAGTTACAAGGTAAGTTGCCACCAATTGTCATTGCAATATCCCCAGTCCTAATATGAATATGTTCACTACATGCAGCCATAAAGGAAAGTCCACCATTTGAATTCAATACACGCCAATCATCGTCGGCTTCTTAAGATCATTAGCAGCAGAGCTGACTAAAATATAGGCCCACTGTTCTGCAATATTCCCATATTTCCACGAGACATCGAAACCTTCTCTTGTCGTGAAGTTGCATTGGTCAAACGGATCTGTTGGTGCTACTGCAACCTGCTTCTTCCCTTGGACTCTTTCCACTCGCATAGATTCAACCTCTGCGTGACTTGACTCTTTCGACACGGTCGTGAGGCCTTTACATGGTTCTAGCTTCTATCCCCCTTAATATTCAGTTGTGACCGTCTTTGATTTTAAATGGTTTGGAGTAAATCTCTCAATTTTATCAAAAGCCGAAGTTATGTCCTCGTCTGGTCGACCCTAAACCTCTAATTTCACGCTCTCTACTGAACTGCCTGCCACAAGTGGAAGGCATGACTTGTGACTAGAAGTATCCATGTCGTAACGGTTTAAGCCACTTGCTGATTGTGCTTGAACAGTTCTTCCTTTACCTTTGTCAAATTTGACCAGCTTGATGTCTTTCAACATCGTTTGTGGATAGTGGAACTGCATTTTTCGAATTCCTGTCTCATAAGATGGAGAACCAAATCTTCAGCAAACCCATGTTTTCCAGTTTCTATCAATGGCATCGCTACAGATTTTGCTGATTTTACATTTAGTCACTCAAGCCTGACCCACTCACGTAAAAAATCATATTTCATATTACATGAAGCTGCCCCATTATGAACAAAGGACTGTTGACTATCGTTTTCAAAATTACAAATGGCAACATGGCAAACACACCTTCAAAACATTGACACGGCCAAAGCAATCCAATTACAGCTGATTTCAACCAAACACATTGCTTCGAATTGAGGATAGTTTGGCTACTTGAGACAGTGCTTGACAAAATGTCTTTTCAACCCACTGATTCGAAAGCTAATGATTCACTTATCAATCGTTGGTCCTGGTATCGTCCTGAAAGCGATACAAGATTTGTATTATAATATCAAAAGAATTGATTTGATTTGTATTATAATATCGAGAAAGATTTGTGTAATAATATCGCAAAGCAGTAGAAATCAGTCAGGGAATCAATAATATGATGACAAGATCGAACAAAATGGCGAAAACACACGACAATGGAGCTGTCCCAACAATATGATTTTTAGTTTTAGCCCAGGAAATATCAATGTTAGTTTAATTAAACTATTAAATGATAAAGAACATTTGATCTATGTTGCACAGCCAATTGAATGGAGACAAGTTATGCTCATTGAAGGAATTTGTGGACAATGTTTTTGGTTTGTAAGGGTCATGAAAATCGTCAGGTGGGAACTCAAAACAGTTCACAAGTGTTAACCTGGATTTGACAATTACGTGGCATCTAGGTAAGCAAAACTCTATTTTGCTTTGTGGAAAGAGCGATGACTTGCTTAAACAATTCCTAATATCCACCCTGATGAACATCTTTACAAATTGCCACGATACAACAAATGATAAGGTCAGTGCGATAAGCAAAGACCATGGTAAGTCAAGTGAAACCGCAATCGTGACTCCAGAGATTCAAGCCAAGAAACTCTGACAGTATGTACAGGCAATGAAAGTGTCAATCTCGATCAAGTAAATAGTGCACATAAATCTATCGGGAAGTGTTTCGTCGAAGACCATCCAGAAAAATCCCCTTTTAAAGAAAAGTAAAATCGCATGCCCCTTCATACTACGACGTAACCGACGTGCAAAAGAAGATAACTGTGACTTTTCACACTCAAACGTAGATGACACCACTAAAAAATACCAATCAACTACTCTACCTAAGCATATGGTGTTCTGCTCCTTTCTGCAAAAGAAAGATTATGGCAAGACAGGACAGAGATGTGATTTTTGTCATAATATCACTTACCAAACCACTATAAAACACCAATTCCATCTCACCAGTCCAAGGCAACCTGTCGAATTGTACCAGCAGCATAAGGTAGCACACACTTATCAGAATCAACTACCCTACCAAAAGTATTTCTAACAGAATTCTCCACCAATTGTCAGATACCCTTTGTTCACCAGTATTTGAAATGTCTGGATCCGTACCTTCCAGCACTAATGGAGCTACCAACAAGACCTCCCAGATTTTGGCTGTGAACCTTTATACACCTAGTGGAAGCAGAACTCAAAGAAAATAATCAGCCTCAACCGATAAGTGTTAGAATTTCTCCACGTTTAAAAAGTTACTTAAACAACATGAGATGTTGTACCTTCCTTAACTTTATCAAATGTCATGCCCCTTGGCCTAAAATTGATCAATTGCCCCAATTTTCTAAAGATCACAAAGCAGTTGTAATGTGTTTTACTAAACTTGACTAAAGGATACTGTGGACAGCAATGCTATTTCGATTGATCACTATTCACTTATAAGGAAGGATAGCAATTCGTGCCCAGCATGGTGGAGTGTGCGTGTATGTTAGAGATTCAATTTCAATGACAATTATGCCAGAACATGACAGGGAGGATGTGGAAATATTGTGGTGGAAATTACGACCTAGAAGACTAACTCAAGGGTTTTCTCACCTTATCGTTGCCACCGTCTACCATCCTCCCACTGCTGACGTTGCTTCAATAACTTACCATATAATTAATATCCTTTCAAAAATAGAAAGTTCGATGCCAAATGCTGTGATTATTATAGCTGGTGATTTTAACCGCCTCAAGGTCAAACAAATCATTAATTCCGTTTGAAACAGCTTGTAAAACTTCCTACTAGAGGCAATTGTACGTTGGATTTGATTCTTCCTAATCTGGACAAACTTTACCAAAATCCAAAAAAAGATCCGCCTTTGGGCCATCTGACCATTTTACAGTTACCATTTTCCCAAATAGACGACAAAAATCAACAAATACAAAAAAAATTTATATCAGTACGTAACAGGAACAAAAGTTCAGTTGAAGCCCTAGGAAGATTCTCCTTCACTTCTTCTCTGACAAACACTCACAATACTGATGCAGACCGTGCTGCGAGAGGTCTGGATACCACGCATATAAAAATAACTGAATGTCCTCTTCTTATCCCACTTTTATCCTCGTGCTTCGCAAAGGTTGACAGCGTTTACAGCTCTTGTTTAAATCTATTGTCTGGTGTCCTTCCAACCGTGAATTAAGGCTTCTGAGCAAAAGATTGACGTAAGTACTTTGTTCCCCTTGAGGAATTCTGTATGAATGCAATTTTGAATCGAGAAAAAGGCGACTGATAGCCAAACGAACACGTACAGGTTGTTTTGACTTGGCGCGAAAATTGTACTGGTAACTACGTAAAAATTTATGGGTAAAAATTCTCGCACGAGAATGTGGAATACAAGTTGTTTTTTTTTCACCGTTTCACTAGGGTGACGGCCCATATCTTGTTCATACTGTGTGTGCTGTGTCTGGCTTTGTGGCCAGTTGTTGGCTAGTTAGACAGGTTGAGGATTATGCAAGGGATTTATTACAGGATTAAAGAATTTACAGCATGTTACTTGCTTGTTACTACTGCCCAGAGATATGAACCTGAGTGATGGAGGTGTGAAGGTATTGACCACCTTCTGTTATCCTTTAGGATAGCAATGGGCCATTTAACCCTATCCATCAGGAGGGTGGTGGGCCAGGACGAATGTCCCGCCAAGATATTCAAAAAATTGTGGCCGAGAAATCCTTAAACTCAATATTGGCCAGATATCATTAGCCGAAAGGGCATCTTCCCAGGCCCCACCTAATGAGGGGCAGCCACGAGTTCTTGACACTCCTGATACGGGAGGTGGGCATGAGTCTGGCAGAGCCAACACAACAACCCACAGCTCAAGATTTGAGCAGTTTTATATTCCACAAACGAAAGTACGACTATCAAATGAGTTACTTGCTTTGACTACACAGGCATTTGCAAAGTCACTTCCTGGAGATACCTGGAAGGGCTACCTGAAAATTACCCCGAGATTGAGGGCACGGAGTCTGTCCTGGTTGCACCAACTATGGAGACGGGTATGAAACATGATATCTGGAAGAAACATGGCCAGTCCAAGACAAAGGAAGTGTTCTTGTTTTATGATGGCCTTGCAGAGAAACAGGCGGCTTTCCTCCTGGCTGCATGGCCAATCTTAGCAGCGCTTACGACCTTAGACGGGACAGGGGAAGAAGTCGATGAAGATAAAGCCCCTGACCCAGATCTCATCCGGGGCATGTTGGAAGATCCACTCGTGCTCCCAGGGAATGCAAATGCCCTTCTTAATTCCTGGTGCCAGCGTCGGCTTGCTGATTTCCTTACACCACTTGGAAAGCACACCCTGAAGGAGGAGATACCCACTGATAAGCACCTGTTTCCAGACCAACTGGATGAAAGGATTAAAAGTGAACGCAACCATTCTACGACAAACAACAACCTCATCTGCAAACCTCCTGATCGACAGCACTTCTTTGGTAGTAGATCCGCCTTCCAAACTACCTCGATCTAAACTACCTGGTTGAGAAGGCAGATTCATGGGAATTTGCATTAGATATCCACGTCAAGCAGTCACGTCCGAATCACCCTGGTAGGAAGATTTACCTCCCTGCGTACAAGGAATGTCAACTTCTTTGCATAGTACACACTCTTAAAGAGCATAGGAAAAGGACCAAAGAAATTCGGCATTCATCTCTTTCTTCTACCCATGGTGTCTCCACATGAGCCTATTACCAGTCAGTCGGTATCCAGATGGCTATGAGATGCACTAACTAATGCAGGGATTAGTCCTACTTATCGTGCCCACTCAACACGAAGTGCTTCAACGTCAGCAGCAGCTGAAGCGGGAATTCCTCTTGAGCTTCTTCTCAAGGCCGCAGATTCGGCATTGGCCGGGACTTTTAGGATGTTTTACCAGCGGCCGACCACTCAAGGAACCTTTGCATGTTCTGTTATACACTAAAAGTATGTTTGACAAATATGTAACAGATAGAGTTTCATACTTCTTACCAAACTCTAATGGAGTAGACACAGATTTACAGTTCTCCATCCCTAACCTCTTGAGAACTCCTTGCAAATAGGTATTTTGCCTTATTGACAGTGTTTGCTAAATAATAAATTGGCAACCCCTACTGAAGAGTATTTTATGGATCCAGAAGTAATTTAAGGACTCAGGGCAAGAATTCATTTTTCGCTTTTGCAAATTCCTTCCTTCATGCCTTTCAATATGCAACAATTTCAATTTCATCTCAGTTTCAACAAGCTCTTCTTTGAGGTCAGTCTTGATCCTTTCTGTTTGAGAACTTGATTTTTCTTGGATAAAACAAGCGATGCCAGAAGTAAGACACATTCCGCGGCTTCTGATTTCTTGTTATTTCATGAAATCTGTAACCTGCTTCTTGTACTTTTCCACAAGATGAGCAGCACCATACTTGACAATCAACCAACTGTTCTGACTGAATGGTTTTTAATATTTCCCACTTTTCTGAGGTTAAAATATGTACATCCTTAGCTGTCAAAAGGTATCGTTGCCCCACATACGTTGTTACATAAAGATTCTTCACCACGTTGCATTTTTTAGTCTATGTAGTATCAGTTCAGCTACACTGTTATCAATGTTACACTTGTAACAGACAAGCATCTATGACGTAGTTACAAGGTAAGTTGCCACCAATTGTCATTGCAATATCCCCAGTCCTAATATGAATATGTTCACTACATGCAGCCATAAAGGAAAGTCCACCATTTGAATTCAATACACGCCAATCATCGTCGGCTTCTTAAGATCATTAGCAGCAGAGCTGACTAAAATATAGGCCCACTGTTCTGCAATATTCCCATATTTCCACGAGACATCGAAACCTTCTCTTGTCGTGAAGTTGCATTGGTCAAACGGATCTGTTGGTGCTACTGCAACCTGCTTCTTCCCTTGGACTCTTTCCACTCGCATAGATTCAACCTCTGCGTGACTTGACTCTTTCGACACGGTCGTGAGGCCTTTACATGGTTCTAGCTTCTATCCCCCTTAATATTCAGTTGTGACCGTCTTTGATTTTAAATGGTTTGGAGTAAATCTCTCAATTTTATCAAAAGCCGAAGTTATGTCCTCGTCTGGTCGACCCTAAACCTCTAATTTCACGCTCTCTACTGAACTGCCTGCCACAAGTGGAAGGCATGACTTGTGACTAGAAGTATCCATGTCGTAACGGTTTAAGCCACTTGCTGATTGTGCTTGAACAGTTCTTCCTTTACCTTTGTCAAATTTGACCAGCTTGATGTCTTTCAACATCGTTTGTGGATAGTGGAACTGCATTTTTCGAATTCCTGTCTCATAAGATGGAGAACCAAATCTTCAGCAAACCCATGTTTTCCAGTTTCTATCAATGGCATCGCTACAGATTTTGCTGATTTTACATTTAGTCACTCAAGCCTGACCCACTCACGTAAAAAATCATATTTCATATTACATGAAGCTGCCCCATTATGAACAAAGGACTGTTGACTATCGTTTTCAAAATTACAAATGGCAACATGGCAAACACACCTTCAAAACATTGACACGGCCAAAGCAATCCAATTACAGCTGATTTCAACCAAACACATTGCTTCGAATTGAGGATAGTTTGGCTACTTGAGACAGTGCTTGACAAAATGTCTTTTCAACCCACTGATTCGAAAGCTAATGATTCACTTATCAATCGTTGGTCCTGGTATCGTCCTGAAAGCGATACAAGATTTGTATTATAATATCAAAAGAATTGATTTGATTTGTATTATAATATCGAGAAAGATTTGTGTAATAATATCGCAAAGCAGTAGAAATCAGTCAGGGAATCAATAATATGATGACAAGATCGAACAAAATGGCGAAAACACACGACAATGGAGCTGTCCCAACAATATGATTTTTAGTTTTAGCCCAGGAAATATCAATGTTAGTTTAATTAAACTATTAAATGATAAAGAACATTTGATCTATGTTGCACAGCCAATTGAATGGAGACAAGTTATGCTCATTGAAGGAATTTGTGGACAATGTTTTTGGTTTGTAAGGGTCATGAAAATCGTCAGGTGGGAACTCAAAACAGTTCACAAGTGTTAACCTGGATTTGACAATTACGTGGCATCTAGGTAAGCAAAACTCTATTTTGCTTTGTGGAAAGAGCGATGACTTGCTTAAACAATTCCTAATATCCACCCTGATGAACATCTTTACAAATTGCCACGATACAACAAATGATAAGGTCAGTGCGATAAGCAAAGACCATGGTAAGTCAAGTGAAACCGCAATCGTGACTCCAGAGATTCAAGCCAAGAAACTCTGACAGTATGTACAGGCAATGAAAGTGTCAATCTCGATCAAGTAAATAGTGCACATAAATCTATCGGGAAGTGTTTCGTCGAAGACCATCCAGAAAAATCCCCTTTTAGAGAAAAGTAAAATCGCATG
Source organism: Muricea muricata (assembly GCA_963855995.1). Classification (NCBI taxonomy): domain Eukaryota; kingdom Metazoa; phylum Cnidaria; class Anthozoa; order Malacalcyonacea; family Plexauridae; genus Muricea; species Muricea muricata. The sequence continues at coordinate 84,001,774 of OY979716.1, forward strand.
CCCCTTCATACTACGACGTAACCGACGTGCAAAAGAAGATAACTGTGACTTTTCACACTCAAACGTAGATGACACTACTAAAAAATACCAATCAACTACTCTACCTAAGCATATGGTGTTCTGCTCCTTTCTGCAAAAGAAAGATTATGGCAAGACAGGACAGAGATGTGATTTTTGTCATAATATCACTTACCAAACCACTATAAAACACCAATTCCATCTCACCAGTCCAAGGCAACCTGTCGAATTGTACCAGCAGCATAAGGTAGCACACACTTATCAGAATCAACTACCCTACCAAAAGTATTTCTAACAGAATTCTCCACCAATTGTCAGATACCCTTTGTTCACCAGTATTTGAAATGTCTGGATCCGTACCTTCCAGCACTAATGGAGCTACCAACAAGACCTCCCAGATTTTGGCTGTGAACCTTTATACACCTAGTGGAAGCAGAACTCAAAGAAAATAATCAGCCTCAACCGATAAGTGTTAGAATTTCTCCACGTTTAAAAAGTTACTTAAACAACATGAGATGTTGTACCTTCCTTAACTTTATCAAATGTCATGCCCCTTGGCCTAAAATTGATCAATTGCCCCAATTTCTAAAGATCACAAAGCAGTTGTAATGTGTTTTACTAAACTTGACTAAAGGATACTGTGGACAGCAATGCTATTTCGATTGATCACTATTCACTTATAAGGAAGGATAGCATTCGTGCCCAGCATGGTGGAGTGTGCGTGTATGTTAGAGATTCAATTTCAATGACAATTATGCCAGAACATGACAGGGAGGATGTGGAAATATTGTGGTGGAAATTACGACCTAGAAGACTAACTCAAGGGTTTTCTCACCTTATCGTTGCCACCGTCTACCATCCTCCCACTGCTGACGTTGCTTCAATAACTTACCATATAATTAATATCCTTTCAAAAATAGAAAGTTCGATGCCAAATGCTGTGATTATTATAGCTGGTGATTTTAACCGCCTCAAGGTCAAACAAATCATTAATTCCGTTTGAAACAGCTTGTAAAACTTCCTACTAGAGGCAATTGTACGTTGGATTTGATTCTTCCTAATCTGGACAAACTTTACCAAAATCCAAAAAAAGATCCGCCTTTGGGCCATCTGACCATTTTACAGTTACCATTTTCCCAAATAGACGACAAAAATCAACAAATACAAAAAAAATTTATATCAGTACGTAACAGGAACAAAAGTTCAGTTGAAGCCCTAGGAAGATTCTCCTTCACTTCTTCTCTGACAAACACTCACAATACTGATGCAGACCGTGCTGCGAGAGGTCTGGATACCACGCATATAAAAATAACTGAATGTCCTCTTCTTATCCCACTTTTATCCTCGTGCTTCGCAAAGGTTGACAGCGTTTACAGCTCTTGTTTAAATCTATTGTCTGGTGTCCTTCCAACCGTGAATTAAGGCTTCTGAGCAAAAGATTGACGTAAGTACTTTGTTCCCCTTGAGGAATTCTGTATGAATGCAATTTTGAATCGAGAAAAAGGCGACTGATAGCCAAACGAACACGTACAGGTTGTTTTGACTTGGCGCGAAAATTGTACTGGTAACTACGTAAAAATTTATGGGTAAAAATTCTCGCACGAGAATGTGGAATACAAGTTGTTTTTTTTTCACCGTTTCACTAGGGTGACGGCCCATATCTTGTTCATACTGTGTGCTGTGTCTGGCTTTGTGGCCAGTTGTTGGCTAGTTAGACAGGTTGAGGATTATGCAAGGGATTTATTACAGGATTAAAGAATTTACAGCATGTTACTTGCTTGTTACTACTGCCCAGAGATATGAACCTGAGTGATGGAGGTGTGAAGGTATTGACCACCTTCTGTTATCCTTTAGGATAGCAATGGGCCATTTAACCCTATCCATCAGGAGGGTGGTGGGCCAAGACGGATGTCCCGCCAAGATATTCAAAAAATTGTGGCCGAGAAATCCTTAAACTCAATATTGGCCAGATATCATTAGCCGAAAGGGCATCTTCCCAGGCCCCACCTAATGAGGGGCAGCCACGAGTTCTTGACACTCCTGATACGGGAGGTGGGCATGAGTCTGGCAGAGCCAACACAACAACCCACAGCTCAAGATTTGAGCAGTTTTATATTCCACAAACGAAAGTACGACTATCAAATGAGTTACTTGCTTTGACTACACAGGCATTTGCAAAGTCACTTCCTGGAGATACCTGGAAGGGCTACCTGAAAATTACCCCGAGATTGAGGGCACGGAGTCTGTCCTGGTTGCACCAACTATGGAGACGGGTATGAAACATGATATCTGGAAGAAACATGGCCAGTCCAAGACAAAGGAAGTGTTCTTGTTTTATGATGGCCTTGCAGAGAAACAGGCGGCTTTCCTCCTGGCTGCATGGCCAATCTTAGCAGCGCTTACGACCTTAGACGGGACAGGGGAAGAAGTCGATGAAGATAAAGCCCCTGACCCAGATCTCATCCGGGGCATGTTGGAAGATCCACTCGTGCTCCCAGGGAATGCAAATGCCCTTCTTAATTCGTGGTGCCAGCGTCGGCTTGCTGATTTCCTTACACCACTTGGAAAGCACACCCTGAAGGAGGAGATACCCACTGATAAGCACCTGTTTCCAGACCAACTGGATGAAAGGATTAAAAGTGAACGCAACCATTCTACGACAAACAACAACCTCATCTGCAAACCTCCTGATCGACAGCACTTCTTTGGTAGTAGATCCGCCTTCCAAACTACCTCGATCTAAACTACCTGGTTGAGAAGGCAGATTCATGGGAATTTGCATTAGATATCCACGTCAAGCAGTCACGTCCGAATCACCCTGGTAGGAAGATTTACCTCCCTGCGTACAAGGAATGTCAACTTCTTTGCATAGTACACACTCTTAAAGAGCATAGAAAAAGGACCAAAGAAATTCGGCATTCATCTCTTTCTTCTACCCATGGTGTCTCCACATGAGCCTATTACCAGTCAGTCGGTATCCAGATGGCTATGAGATGCACTAACTAATGCAGGGATTAGTCCTACTTATCGTGCCCACTCAACACGAAGTGCTTCAACGTCAGCAGCAGCTGAAGCGGGAATTCCTCTTGAGCTTCTTCTCAAGGCCGCAGATTCGGCATTGGCCGGGACTTTTAGGATGTTTTACCAGCGGCCGACCACTCAAGGAACCTTTGCATGTTCTGTTATACACTAAAAGTATGTTTGACAAATATGTAACAGATAGAGTTTCATACTTCTTACCAAACTCTAATGGAGTAGACACAGATTTACAGTTCTCCATCCCTAACCTCTTGAGAACTCCTTGCAAATAGGTATTTTGCCTTATTGACAGTGTTTGCTAAATAATAAATTGGCAACCCCTACTGAAGAGTATTTTATGGATCCAGAAGTAATTTAAGGACTCAGGGCAAGAATTCATTTTTCGCTTTTGCAAATTCCTTCCTTCATGCCTTTCAATATGCAACAATTTCAATTTCATCTCAGTTTCAACAAGCTCTTCTTTGAGGTCAGTCTTGATCCTTTCTGTTTGAGAACTTGATTTTTCTTGGATAAAACAAGCGATGCCAGAAGTAAGACACATTCCGCGGCTTCTGATTTCTTGTTATTTCATGAAATCTGTAACCTGCTTCTTGTACTTTTCCACAAGATGAGCAGCACCATACTTGACAATCAACCAACTGTTCTGACTGAATGGTTTTTAATATTTCCCACTTTTCTGAGGTTAAAATATGTACATCCTTAGCTGTCAAAAGGTATCGTTGCCCCACATACGTTGTTACATAAAGATTCTTCACCACGTTGCATTTTTTAGTCTATGTAGTATCAGTTCAGCTACACTGTTATCAATGTTACACTTGTAACAGACAAGCATCTATGACGTAGTTACAAGGTAAGTTGCCACCAATTGTCATTGCAATATCCCCAGTCCTAATATGAATATGTTCACTACATGCAGCCATAAAGGAAAGTCCACCATTTGAATTCAATACACGCCAATCATCGTCGGCTTCTTAAGATCATTAGCAGCAGAGCTGACTAAAATATAGGCCCACTGTTCTGCAATATTCCCATATTTCCACGAGACATCGAAACCTTCTCTTGTCGTGAAGTTGCATTGGTCAAACGGATCTGTTGGTGCTACTGCAACCTGCTTCTTCCCTTGGACTCTTTCCACTCGCATAGATTCAACCTCTGCGTGACTTGACTCTTTCGAAACGGTCGTGAGGCCTTTATATGGTTCTAGCTTCTATCCCCCTTAATATTCAGTTGTGACCGTCTTTGATTTTAAATGGTTTGGAGTAAATCTCTCAATTTTATCAAAAGCCGAAGTTATGTCCTCGTCTGGTCGACCCTAAACCTCTAATTTCACGCTCTCTACTGAACTGCCTGCCACAAGTGGAAGGCATGACTTGTGACTAGAAGTATCCATGTCGTAACGGTTTAAGCCACTTGCTGATTGTGCTTGAACAGTTCTTCCTTTACCTTTGTCAAATTTGACCAGCTTGATGTCTTTCAACATCGTTTGTGGATAGTGGAACTGCATTTTTCGAATTCCTGTCTCATAAGATGGAGAACCAAATCTTCAGCAAACCCATGTTTTCCAGTTTCTATCAATGGCATCGCTACAGATTTTGCTGATTTTACATTTAGTCACTCAAGCCTGACCCACTCACGTAAAAAATCATATTTCATATTACATGAAGCTGCCCCATTATGAACAAAGGACTGTTGACTATCGTTTTCAAAATTACAAATGGCAACATGGCAAACACACCTTCAAAACATTGACACGGCCAAAGCAATCCAATTACAGCTGATTTCAACCAAACACATTGCTTCGAATTGAGGATAGTTTGGCTACTTGAGACAGTGCTTGACAAAATGTCTTTTCAACCCACTGATTCGAAAGCTAATGATTCACTTATCAATCGTTGGTCCTGGTATCGTCCTGAAAGCGATACAAGATTTGTATTATAATATCAAAAGAATTGATTTGATTTGTATTATAATATCGAGAAAGATTTGTGTAATAATATCGCAAAGCAGTAGAAATCAGTCAGGGAATCAATAATATGATGACAAGATCGAACAAAATGGCGAAAACACACGACAATGGAGCTGTCCCAACAATATGATTTTTAGTTTTAGCCCAGGAAATATCAATGTTAGTTTAATTAAACTATTAAATGATAAAGAACATTTGATCTATGTTGCACAGCCAATTGAATGGAGACAAGTTATGCTCATTGAAGGAATTTGTGGACAATGTTTTTGGTTTGTAAGGGTCATGAAAATCGTCAGGTGGGAACTCAAAACAGTTCACAAGTGTTAACCTGGATTTGACAATTACGTGGCATCTAGGTAAGCAAAACTCTATTTTGCTTTGTGGAAAGAGCGATGACTTGCTTAAACAATTCCTAATATCCACCCTGATGAACATCTTTACAAATTGCCACGATACAACAAATGATAAGGTCAGTGCGATAAGCAAAGACCATGGTAAGTCAAGTGAAACCGCAATCGTGACTCCAGAGATTCAAGCCAAGAAACTCTGACAGTATGTACAGGCAATGAAAGTGTCAATCTCGATCAAGTAAATAGTGCACATAAATCTATCGGGAAGTGTTTCGTCGAAGACCATCCAGAAAAATCCCCTTTTAGAGAAAAGTAAAATCGCATGCCCCTTCATACTACGACGTAACCGACGTGCAAAAGAAGATAACTGTGACTTTTCACACTCAAACGTAGATGACACTACTAAAAAATACCAATCAACTACTCTACCTAAGCATATGGTGTTCTGCTCCTTTCTGCAAAAGAAAGATTATGGCAAGACAGGACAGAGATGTGATTTTTGTCATAATATCACTTACCAAACCACTATAAAACACCAATTCCATCTCACCAGTCCAAGGCAACCTGTCGAATTGTACCAGCAGCATAAGGTAGCACACACTTATCAGAATCAACTACCCTACCAAAAGTATTTCTAACAGAATTCTCCACCAATTGTCAGATACCCTTTGTTCACCAGTATTTGAAATGTCTGGATCCGTACCTTCCAGCACTAATGGAGCTACCAACAAGACCTCCCAGATTTTGGCTGTGAACCTTTATACACCTAGTGGAAGCAGAACTCAAAGAAAATAATCAGCCTCAACCGATAAGTGTTAGAATTTCTCCACGTTTAAAAAGTTACTTAAACAACATGAGATGTTGTACCTTCCTTAACTTTATCAAATGTCATGCCCCTTGGCCTAAAATTGATCAATTGCCCCAATTTTCTAAAGAGCACAAAGCAGTTGTAATGTGTTTTACTAAACTTGACTAAAGGATACTGTGGACAGCAATGCTATTTCGATTGATCACTATTCACTTATAAGGAAGGATAGCATTCGTGCCCAGCATGGTGGAGTGTGCGTGTATGTTAGAGATTCAATTTCAATGACAATTATGCCAGAACATGACAGGGAGGATGTGGAAATATTGTGGTGGAAATTACGACCTAGAAGACTAACTCAAGGGTTTTCTCACCTTATCGTTGCCACCGTCTACCATCCTCCCACTGCTGACGTTGCTTCAATAACTTACCATATAATTAATATCCTTTCAAAAATAGAAAGTTCGATGCCAAATGCTGTGATTATTATAGCTGGTGATTTTAACCGCCTCAAGGTCAAACAAATCATTAATTCCATTTGAAACAGCTTGTAAAACTTCCTACTAGAGGCAATTGTACGTTGGATTTGATTCTTCCTAATCTGGACAAACTTTACCAAAATCCAAAAAAAGATCCGCCTTTGGGCCATCTGACCATTTTACAGTTACCATTTTCCCAAATAGACGACAAAAATCAACAAATACAAAAAAAATTTATATCAGTACGTAACAGGAACAAAAGTTCAGTTGAAGCCCTAGGAAGATTCTCCTTCACTTCTTCTCTGACAAACACTCACAATACTGATGCAGACCGTGCTGCGAGAGGTCTGGATACCACGCATATAAAAATAACTGAATGTCCTCTTCTTATCCCACTTTTATCCTCGTGCTTCGCAAAGGTTGACAGCGTTTACAGCTCTTGTTTAAATCTATTGTCTGGTGTCCTTCCAACCGTGAATTAAGGCTTCTGAGCAAAAGATTGACGTAAGTACTTTGTTCCCCTTGAGGAATTCTGTATGAATGCAATTTTGAATCGAGAAAAAGGCGACTGATAGCCAAACGAACACGTACAGGTTGTTTTGACTTGGCGCGAAAATTGTACTGGTAACTACGTAAAAATTTATGGGTAAAAATTCTCGCACGAGAATGTGGAATACAAGTTGTTTTTTTTTCACCGTTTCACTAGGGTGACGGCCCATATCTTGTTCATACTGTGTGTGCTGTGTCTGGCTTTGTGGCCAGTTGTTGGCTAGTTAGACAGGTTGAGGATTATGCAAGGGATTTATTACAGGATTAAAGAATTTACAGCATGTTACTTGCTTGTTACTACTGCCCAGAGATATGAACCTGAGTGATGGAGGTGTGAAGGTATTGACCACCTTCTGTTATCCTTTAGGATAGCAATGGGCCATTTAACCCTATCCATCAGGAGGGTGGTGGGCCAGGACGGATGTCCCGCCAAGATATTCAAAAAATTGTGGCCGAGAAATCCTTAAACTCAATATTGGCCAGATATCATTAGCCGAAAGGGCATCTTCCCAGGCCCCACCTAATGAGGGGCAGCCACGAGTTCTTGACACTCCTGATACGGGAGGTGGGCATGAGTCTGGCAGAGCCAACACAACAACCCACAGCTCAAGATTTGAGCAGTTTTATATTCCACAAACGAAAGTACGACTATCAAATGAGTTACTTACTTGCTTTGACTACACAGGCATTTGCAAAGTCACTTCCTGGAGATACCTGGAAGGGCTACCTGAAAATTACCCCGAGATTGAGGGCACGGAGTCTGTCCTGGTTGCACCAACTATGGAGACGGGTATGAAACATGATATCTGGAAGAAACATGGCCAGTCCAAGACAAAGGAAGTGTTCTTGTTTTATGATGGCCTTGCAGAGAAACAGGCGGCTTTCCTCCTGGCTGCATGGCCAATCTTAGCAGCGCTTACGACCTTAGACGGGACAGGGGAAGAAGTCGATGAAGATAAAGCCCCTGACCCAGATCTCATCCGGGGCATGTTGGAAGATCCACTCGTGCTCCCAGGGAATGCAAATGCCCTTCTTAATTCCTGGTGCCAGCGTCGGCTTGCTGATTTCCTTACACCACTTGGAAAGCACACCCTGAAGGAGGAGATACCCACTGATAAGCACCTGTTTCCAGACCAACTGGATGAAAGGATTAAAAGTGAACGCAACCATTCTACGACAAACAACAACCTTATCTGCAAACCTCCTGATCGACAGCACTTCTTTGGTAGTAGATCCGCCTTCCAAACTACCTCGATCTAAACTACCTGGTTGAGAAGGCAGATTCATGGGAATTTGCATTAGATATCCACGTCAAGCAGTCACGTCCGAATCACCCTGGTAGGAAGATTTACCTCCCTGCGTACAAGGAATGTCAACTTCTTTGCATAGTACACACTCTTAAAGAGCATAGGAAAAGGACCAAAGAAATTCGGCATTCATCTCTTTCTTCTACCCATGGTGTCTCCACATGAGCCTATTACCAGTCAGTCGGTATCCAGATGGCTATGAGATGCACTAACTAATGCAGGGATTAGTCCTACTTATCGTGCCCACTCAACACGAAGTGCTTCAACGTCAGCAGCAGCTGAAGCGGGAATTCCTCTTGAGCTTCTTCTCAAGGCCGCAGATTCGGCATTGGCCGGGACTTTTAGGATGTTTTACCAGCGGCCGACCACTCAAGGAACCTTTGCATGTTCTGTTATTTCTTTGCGACTGAATACACACTTATTTACTTAGTATTATGTTGTTAAATAAATTGCTGGGTACTCATGGCAGTATCTTGGTAATCTGCATCAGTATTGTAAATATCAGTCGAAGAAAAAGTGAATGAGAAATGAAATTTCCTTGGAGGGTTCTTACCTGAAGGGGAGATATAGTTCTCTGAACTTCTTCGTAGACTGATATGAGCAATACTGTTCCTAGACCTAACGGTATACTGTGATTTACAGGCTTTTCTTCCTTTCCGCCCTTTACTGCCATTCGTATACGGTCTGAGTTTTAGAAATCACTCATCAAAAGAGGGATAACAAGGGACATTTAGTTATTTTTATATGCGTGGTATCCAGACCTCTCGCGGTATAGTCAGGAACAGTATTGCTCATACCAGTCTACGAAGTTCGGAGAACTACATCTCCCCTTCAGGTAAGAACCCTTTGGGAAAATTTCATTTCTTGAGTAACATTGACTGGTCTGTACTTAACTCCTTGTCCACTATTGAAGATCAACTGAATTATTTCAGCGATATGATTATTATTGGCCTAAATTCATTGATGCCATCGAAAGTTATCAAGTTGCTCGTTGATGATACCCCGTGGATGTCTCCATACATGAAAGACTTAATCCATAAGCGTCAAACAGCCCTTAAAGAAAACAATACCTTGCTTTTTAAATTTTATTGCAATAGAGTCAGGGAAAGAAAAGCAGACAAGTCAGAATATTAGTAAAGGAAGGTCAATTATTTAAAAAACACTGAACCCAAGAAATGGTGGTCGCTCTGCAAAAAGATTTGTGGCATGTCAAAAGCAAACGCAAGTATTGTTAATAAATTACTGGAAACAGAAACGCCATCTACCAATTCTAAAATTAAACTGGCAAATGATATAAACTCAGCATTCCTTAAACCCCTCAAATTTCCCCCAAACTAAGCCCTAGCACTAAAATTGCAGTGACAAACCATCAAGTTCCCCATATGCTACCATTGAATTGGTTGAGAGGAAACTAAGAACAATTAAAGAGTTCAAAGCACCTGGACCAGATGATATCCCAAATTGGTTGCTGAAAAACTTCAGCTATCTTTTTGCTGAACTAATATGTTACCTAATCAACTCCTTCCAAAAACAGTGTTTACCTACGACATGGAAAAAGGACCATACCATACCAAAAGGCATTCCATACCAAAAAACCAACACATGGAAGAATTTAATAAGGACCTTCGGCAGATTTCTCCTAGACCGACTTTGTTCAAGATCGCGGAGGAATATGTTATGCAAGAATATGTGAAACCTGCCGTTTTGAAACATATTAGATCAGACCAATATGGCTGTGTTCCCTTTCCATCTACCACACATGCCTTAATATATACCTGATGTTGTGGGTTCAGAAGTAAGAGTAATTTTAATGGCTACAAAAGAGCGTTCGATTTAATCAATCATAATATATTAATGAGTAAGTTGAAAAACTATGGAATAAACCCTTATACTTTAAATTGGATTCATGACTTCTTGAGTTACCAAAAGCAAAGAGTAAAACTTGAAAGTGACATAATTGCAAGTTGGAATGAAGTTTTGGCGGGTGTTCCCCAAGGTTCGAAACTCGGACCATGGTTATTCCTAGTGATGATAAACAATTTGGAGATTAAATAATCGAACGGAAATGCAGTCTTCGTAGATAACATCCTTTGAAATAGTTAAGAATAATTGGGAAAGCACAGCGCAAGTTATTGTCAATGAAATTGCTGATTGGTCAATTCAGAATAAAGTCCAACCAAGGAAATGTAAAAAATTTCGAATATCCTTTAAACATGCCCTTCTGTCTAAGTGTTTATATTTCCTATCACAGTTAAAATGAGCTGAAGTTCAGCGTAAAGATCTAGTGAAATTTTATGCTTAGGTGCACCCGTCCTGAATTGACATATGCTTGTGAAGTTTATAATTTTAATCTACAAGCATATCCAAAGAAGAGCAATGAGAATTATTCATGGCTTTGATACCCCATATGACGTTGCCCTAAAATCATCAAGCTTAGTAAAGCTATACTTATCGGGACAAACTCTGCGATGATTTTCTACTCAGGATTTCTAGTAATACAAATGACGAACGTTTTAAATATTTATCCTTTAATACGAACACAAACCTACCTTAAGAAACATTAGAAAGTGTAACACTGACTGTTATAAAAATTGTAAATAATTAATTATATCCTAAATAATTTCATTGCAATACATTAGAATTTAAAATAGTTATAATAAACACCGTGCAAAAAGAAAGTTCCCCCCTACATACATTAGAATACATTCTAAACAAATGAATTGCTGTTAACCAAACCTAGAACTAATTGGACATATTCTGGGCATGATTTAAATGGCTTTACACGATTGCACTACGATTTTGTGTTTACCAATGAATGGTGAATGAGACACATCACACTAGAATATTCAGCATGTTAATTTTGAAATCGGGTATTTTTGTATTCAATGGGGTTTAACTCATTATTGCACGCATATTAAGAGCAATTCATTTGTTTAGAATTTATTCTGATGTATTAAGGGGGGAACTTTCTTTTTGTGTGGTGTTTAGTTAATAATTTTTCTGTAAAACCAAATCAGTTCAGTATGTACACTGCAAGTTATGGTCCTTTATAAACTATCTATCTATCTGTCTATCTATTTATCTATCTACACTAAACTGACAATCATGTATTATTATAGAGAACCCATGTTCTATTCTAAATTTGCCACCTATGAAAAATAGTGCACATATGAGTACAACTACAAACTATTAAACAGATCAAACGAGTTATAAGGTGTACATTTAATAACTTTAAAAGAGTCTTTTAAACAATATACACAGAAAACACAGTGCATATTGATCTACATACAGTTTATTCAAGAATAATATATTAACGAGGAAATAATGAGGCAATATGCTCTTAGATACAAGTCAACTAATAGCCCTGCAGTTATGCAAATGGGGAGTGAGCCAGTCCCAGTCAGGAAGACCTACTATTTTGTTGAATAGTTCTACCGACCTTCTTGCACATGAATATCTATGAATTGCAAACCAACACAACAATTGTGTATGCAAAGTATAAGAACATAATTTTATCCACATTGCTGACAAAAATTGACATTCTCCTTTCATTTGTCGCAATTTGAGCAAAACATGTCTACGCTACGAATTATGACACGAAGTATTGGAAAACCGCTTGCCACTGACCACTTCTTTGGTTTTTTCCATGGCTGATTTTGTTTTGCCATGACATTTTTATTTTGCGGCGGCTAATTTTATTTTCAGTGGTAAATTTTATGTTACCCGTGAGAAGTTTTATTTTGTATGAAAGGTTTCAGCGTTTTAATGGTTCCCAAGCCAAGATATTGGCTTTTCTATTTTTAAACTAAAATAGGTGTTGGTAAAGCTGTCTATCGTAGGTGAAAAAAATTACCGAAAATGCCTTACTTTCCTATGTTTGTGAATTTTTCGATATGTCCAATATTCATTTGGATTAACATGTATACTGTAGGTATTATTGCTGCCGCAGCGAGCGAGCCTTCAGTGAGCCAGTGAGGCAGCAGACCTAATTTATGTAGCTGGCAAAATTCTGAGACCCACAATGCTTTTCATCGGTACCCAACATGTACAGCGTGCGGTTGTGGTATAAAATGAAGTGATGGCAATTTAAGCATTCTTTTCCATTGCTCGCTCGATGAATGAATGTGCTTTTGGACGCCCGACAACTTAAGGTGAGTATATTAAATAATTAATTTTATAATTTTGTTTTAGTTATAGTGTGCTAAGCTTGTATGCTTTTGAACTGTGCATCGGCGCAGATAGGCCCGTATAATTATTTATGGAATTATTTTAATTTGATGCAAAGCTCTAAACTCTGTCAACGTGAGTAATATATAGCTTTTTTGTATATTTAGTGAGCTGTGTGTTATAGAGCCAGTTTTGTAGGTATCATTGATATTGTTCTATTTACATTTTTTGTCTATTGTATTATAGGTGATTTGAATTTGAAGTGTCCAAAGCACCAGCTGAGGTAGACAATAGACAGTTACCATGTGGAAGAACATACTATAGGTGAGTTTTTATTGTTTAGTTTTGTTTCATTGTTTCTGTATAAACATATGGTTTTGCTTTCTTATTCTTGCTTTTGGCGAGCCTAATACGTTCTCGTAGATGTTTAATAGTCAATTTTTTGAGAATCATTTGGCAAAATTAGTTGTGACAAAAGAACCTACAGCCATAAAGAAATATAATATATAATATTAATATATAGTTTATTATGTAAGTTTAATTTGGTGTGGTTTAACATTCACGCCTCGTTTCCTGTGGTTTTTTACCGCTTGTTTGTTTCAACTAGTTTAAAACCGTTTTATTGAAAATATGTCTTATGATACCGATACCTCTGAGTGGTCATTTATCCCACTTGATGAAAATTCTCAAAAACTTGATGTGTTCCTTGATAGGTTTACCTTTGGTATCTAAGCACAAAATTCAACATAAAAAAAGCCTTAAAAATGCTTGTCCAACCAAAATACACAAAATAACAGGTGATGGTAACTGTATATTCCAAATTTAGATGTGTGAATTTTATTACTGGTCGGCAAATTAATCATGGTTTGATGAGACAAAAAATCTTAAATCACATGAGGGAAATTGAAAATCTGTTACATCCACACATGAATATGCCTGTAAATATGTATTTTGCTCAAAGTAGAATGTCAAATGATGCAGTGTGGGGAACTGATGTTGAAATTTTAGCAGCGAGCTCTTCGCTTAGCACAGATATTTTTGTTCATACAAATGTTGGCAGTGAGTTAAGATGGCACAAATTTTCTAAATCAAACTTAGATGGCACACATTCTCAGAATGATGCAGCAATTTATATACAACATACTAATGAGGTGCACTATGATGTTGTGCTTGATGTGAGTACAAGGGAAGAATTACAACAACACGTTAAGAGAAACACAGTAGGCAATAGTGTTGTTCATGAACCAGCTTGCAAAAGGAATAAAGTGAGCATTGTATCGAAGAAAAAATGCAGTAATATCAAAGTGAAAGAATGCATTAGTGATAGTTACGGACCCAAGCATATCAATGACCCATGTGTTGAGGTGAAATGTGTGTTTGAAAATAAAGTTGACAATGAGTTTATTTTTAACCCTAACACAGAAAGTTCTCAAAATTTTATGTGTTCCTTGATCGGTTTGCCTCTGATGTCTAAGCATAAAATTCAACATCCAAAAATGATTAAAAATTCTTGTCCAGCCAAAATACATAAAACAACAGGCGACGGTAACTGTTTATTCTGTGCACTTTCGTATGCCATTACTGCTCCACAAATTTATCATGGTTTGATCAGACAAAAAATCTTAAGTCACATGAGGGAAATTGAAAATCTGCTATATCCACACATGAATATGCCTGTAGAGATCTATTTTGCCCAAAGTGGAACATCAAATAATGCAGTGTGGGGAACTGATGTTGAAATTTTAGCTGCAAGTTCTTTGCTTAGCACAGATATTTATGTTCAAACAAAAGTTGGCAGTGAGTTTAGATGGCACACATCCTCAGAATGATGCAGCTATTTACTTACAACATACTAATGAGGTACACTATGATGTTGCGCTGGATGTGAGTACAAGGGAGGAATTACAACATGTTAAGAGAAAAACAGTAGGTAATATTCTTGTTCATGAACCAGCTCTCAAAAGGAAAAAAGTTAGAGTTACATCGAAGGAAAAAAATAATATTAAGGAGAAACATGTTGCTAATAATGAATTATTTTTGAAAAATGAAAAAGTAAACATCAATAGTTTTCACAGCTCTATGAAATTCTCTATCACTCAGTGTAAAATATGTAGAGGCGTGGCCTTTAAACACAAAGTGTAAACTAAAATCTCCACACATTTGCCGAAGATGTGTCTTAGATAAACAATTGCCCAAGAAATTTTCAAATGAAAATTTTATGATCCCATCTTCTGTACTGGACATATTACAAGATCTAACACAAATTGAAGAAATGCTTATTGCATGTGGACTTATAATCATGAAAGTTTACTTAAAACCTGGAGGCCAGAGAGGTTATTCTGGGCATTGCATGAACTTTCCTCAGAGAGTTTTAGATTTGGCTCAATCAATACCACATTGCCCTAAAGATATTCCACTTATTGTTGTTTCAACGAAAGGCAAGGGAACCAATTTTAAAGATGTTATTGTTCAGAAACATAATGTTGAACAGGCATTGCAATGGTTGATACAACATAACCCTCAATACTGCAGTATAAAGTTGGATAATGCTACACTTAATAGCTTACCAGTTGATGGAGTCCCAACTGATCTCCAAGTTATTGAAACAATTACTGATCCAGAGAAAAATTTAAATGAAATTAACTATTTGAGTGATACTGAGAGTTTAAAAAAGTTTAAACCAAACTGTTCCTAATGAGGATGATGAAGTGTATGATCATAAAACTGACACAAGTACATTCCTCCCACATGGTAACAATGATCAGTTTGAACAAGATGCTATACATAGTGAACTAACAACAAAAATTAGTTGGCCTCCCATCGGAGATCAACCATTAAATGATTACACAACACCATTTTTAGCAACTATGGCATTTCCTTGTTTGTTTCCAGATAGTAAAGGTGACCCTAATAATCCATCTTTGTGCAGGGACATAACTCTTGCCAATAAAATACAACACCTTATTAAATTTGCAGAGTTTATCAATGAAAAAAGGGTTTATAGGTTTGCACTTCATCCTAGATTCTCATGTTGGGTTTTAAATATGATTCAATGTAAGAGGAGAATGCAACAAAGTGCCATTTCTCTTAAACAAAATCCTGAAGAAGCTCATCTTACAATAGATGAGTTGCAAAACATGGCAAATAGTAATGCTTTTATGTCCAAACTATCAAGATATGCAAGTAACATCACAGAAAATTCATCATATTGGTATAAGATACGAGAAGATTTAAAGGCTATAATTGCCAGTAAGGGAGTTCCTACTATCTTTTTTACATTTTTATCAGCAGATATGCATTGGCCAGAGCTACATTCACTTTTAGATCCAAATAGTCAGAATCTGAGTGCAGATGGTAGGCGAAAAAATGTTATTGACAATCCGCACTTAATTGATTGGTTTTTTGCTAAACATTTAGAAAGTTTCCTCAAACACTGGTTATATGATACTTTAGATGCAGAATGGCATTGGTATAGATATGAATTTCAAGCAAGAGGAAGTATTCATTGTCATGGGACAGCAAAATCAAAAGGTGACCCCAGGCTTTGCAATCTTACTGAGATAGCATTAAAGGGTTTTCTCGCTCAAAAATGCCATAGCGATTGCAGAGACGGTAGTATTTTGCATGATATTGAACAAAGCAAAATGGCTTCTGACCAAGTTTGTAATTATGTAGACTCCCTTGTTAGCACTTGCAATCCGCTACCACCAGATAGTGAAATATGGACAAAACCTCATATTCATCCATGCAAAAAGCTTCATGAAGATATTGTTGACTTTGACTATGCTGATTTGCTTAACACTGTTCAACAACACACAATGATCACCATGCTTGTGTAGAATATCTCTAAGTATGCTGCCAAAGGAGACGAGATCACCAATGCTTAAAGATACTTTTAACTCAGTTCTCACAAATTCAAACTCAGATGGGGATGCCAAAAAAGCTATGAAAAAGATAATGATAAAAACAATTGGCAAAAGAGATTTTAGTGCTGAAGAAACAATGCATTTATTGGTTTCTTTAAAACTACATAGCACAGCATTTCAGGTATTACCAGTAAACTTGAATGGCTCTCGAAAAGTTGAGACAAAGTTGCAGAAAACAGACCGTTGCACAAAGGACTCCTTGTTAGGTATACATGCAAATCGTAGTAATTACAAACATGCATTTCCTTCTATTATGAGAGTCAATTTTATCGATTTTGTCTCTAAATATACAATTAAAAAGGGAAAACTTGTCAACCAGGCATCTAATGTTGTTCCAAGAGTTTTTCCTAATTACTCTTCGAATCCGAAAGGTGCCAATTATGGTATGTTTTGCAAATATCAGTTATTAAAGTATAAACCATGGGAAAAATCTCAGCATGATGCTTGGGGTAGTGAAAATTCAGAAAACTCTAATAAATACGTGGCATGAATTTTTGACATTGCCATATGCCCAAAAGCATGTTCCAAACTGGACAGAAAAAATGCAAAATGTGCTAGATAATATTGAACTTTCAATTGATGAATTAACTGAACATGAACACCTGGCCCAAGAAGAATGGATGATGCTATCACAATTTCATACCTCTGTTACTAACAGTAATGCAGAAAACCCAAATAGCATGAATTACAATTGGCAATTAGACAGTACAAAGTATAGCGAGCAGGATAGAGGGGAAATGCCTAATTGGATTAAAATGGAAAAAGGTGATTCCAGTTCTGTGACTAGAAACTCTCAATAAATTGACAAACAGTTTCAGTGAAAAACAAAAGTTTGCATATGACATAATAATAAATCATTCCAATTCACCATCTGAATCTAGATCACCTCTACTTGTAATAATAATTGGTGAAGCTGGAACAGGGAAGAGTTATCTTATAAATGCTATTTCTTACTATCTCAAAAAAAGTGTGTTATTGCAGCAACAACTGGTAAGGCGGCCTTCAATATTAATGGCGTGACTATTCACTCTTTGTTAAAACTTCCTGTGACTGGTCTGTACCAGAAAGATTTATCTGGTCAAAGTCTTGTTAATTTGCAAGAAAATTTATTAGGTGTTGACTATTTGCTCATTGATGAATATTCAATGCTTGGTCAATCTACACTGGGGTGGGTAGATAGACAATGCAGACAGGCTACTGGGCTAAAAGATCAATTGTTTGGTGGTAAATCCATGATTTTGTCAGGAGATGCTGGTCAGCTCCCTCCAGTTTGTGATAAACCACTGTACCATTCAAAACCATCTAATGAATTCAGAGAACAGGGCTATATGGCATATCAGATGTTTGACAAGGTTGTAATTTTAGATGTTAACCAAAGAGGTAAAGGTTCAGAATCTAACCAAATTGTGTTTAGAGAGTTATTGTCATGATTACGAAACGGCGAATATAGCCACAATGATTGGAAGCTTTTACTTACAAGACAACCAAGATGAGTGGAAAACTTAAATGACTTTCACACTGCTACACGATTATATTACAGCAATGAACAAGTAACAAAATACAATTATGATCGCATGATCCAATTAAATACTCCAGTAGCAAAAATACACGCTATTCACTCAAGTGAGAAGGTAAAACATACAAGTTCCCAAGATATGCTTGGATTGCAGCCAGAACTGTTAATCTGTAAAGGAACTTCTGTTATGCTTACAATGAATCTATGGCCGTCTGTCGGCTTATGTAATGGATCCACGGGCACAGTTATAGATATAATTTATTCAGTAAACAATCAACCTCCTGATTTGCCCATAGCTGTAGTAGTAAAATTTGACTACTATTTAGGTACTGTCTTTTCAAACATGCCTTCTTGTGTTCCTATTCCATCAGTAACTGCCACTGTAACCATAGGAAATTCAATACATGAAAGGCAACAGATACCTTCAAAATTGGCATGGCATTAAGAATTCAGAAGAGTCAGGGTATGACTTTGAAAAAGGCTTGGGTGGATATTGGTAAAGGAGAAAAAACTTTAGGAGTATCCTACATAGCAATTAGTCGTGTTTGTGACTTCTCTTCCCTTGTGATAAAACCAGTTACGTATGATAGAATATTAAGTATAAAAACGTCTGAATTGTAAAATATCGGTTAAAAGAGGAAGAGCGGTTACACAAACTTTCTGAACATACCACAGCAAATAAATTTGTGTTTCAATAAATATTTATGTGTATACATAGTTGGCATAGGTTTTCATTGATTATACAGTTTTATGTGTATACATAGTTGACATAGGTTTTCGTTGATTATATAGTTGCAAATTTTTAATTTGGTTAATGTTTTTATAGTATTCCGACTAGAATGGCCAAGTCACAAAACGTTAGAGAACCAAAGGTGGATCAATTAAGTTCTGCTGCAGGTAAGCTACATTTCCTTTATTGTTTGCAGTGATTTTAAAATGTGCCACTACAGCAGACTGCATCTTTTACATTTACAATTGCTGCTGTATTTAGAAATGTCTGAGTCTAACTCTAGCAATTCTATGTAATGTTTATCATGCAAGCTGATAGTTTTACATTAGGTATAACATTGAATGAAATGTCCATTACTTTTGTAGTTCATAAAAACACTTACATACAGTATGTATGTATGCAATAAATTTGTACACTATATAATGAGATTATTGTAGTCGTAACAAAGGGGACCTTGCACCACCAGTCTTAATGCGTAAAGTAACTATTATGTCGTACAAATGTTTATTAATGTTGGGCGGTATTTTATTTTTATTTATCGGTTACAGCACTTGTAAAAAATGGCGGTATACCAACATACCGTTAAAATCTTTTAAGAACGTGTGTGACATAGAGTAAATGCAGTTCGCACCCAATAACCCAAAAATTCAAAGAAAAATAGAATCATCCATTTATGTAGGTTGTAAAATCTATTGTTTTAATGATTTAAATCATGCTTAAGTTGAAACAAAGTTTTAGCAGTAATTTTAATTGTTTCTAAATCTAATCTATATCGATTTTCGTGGTTGCATAAATTGTGTTTGTTTTTTGTTTGTGAACTTCTCTTGCTGAAATAAAAAGGTAAACTCTATAATAGCTATGAACAATGACACCGGTATATCTTATAGTATACCGCCAACAATATACAGGTATAGCCTCTAAATCTAAACCGGTATACCACCCAACTTAATGTTTATCTTAAATTAATGTCAATGAAAACTTATGTTTACTTCATAGATGGTGCATCAATAGCATATGTCTATTCGTTGTCACCAATAAAGACAAGTCAGAGAAACAATGCCTACTTCCACATGCAACTGCAAACAGAAAAAGACATTCAGAGCAGTGTGCTTTTCACCAGAAAAGCATCATAAGTGTAAGGCAATTACAGAGTCATATTTGCCTGTAAAAATTACAAACTATCAAGTGAAAAGAAACAACTGGAGCGACGAAGATGAGATACACATAAATAAAAGATCGCGTTTAGAGGATGCAGATAACACTGAGGTGTTATTCGACATAAAACAACCCACAATAGAGGATAGCTCGTTAACTACAACAAACCCTGGGTTGTCAAGTGTGGAGTTCGTTCTCGATGGTGGCATTAACCAGCAGGTAAATGTCTGTGGGCGGCTTACTTTACAGGGCCCCAAGCAAACCATCCTGAAAAACGAGAAGACACTGTCGATGCAAGAGGCTGCTTAACAGATGAGACAGGTTCAATCAGAGTCGTACTTTGGGAGAATGACACAAATCGAGTGACGCCTGGTATAACGTATAAATTGTCAAATGTTATGGTCCGACAATATGAAAACAACAAATACCTGACGCTGAATAAAAATTCTTCGATAACAGCAACTGAGGTGGAAATTGAAAGGAAAGATGACATCATCCAAAACAGCCAGAGCAAGGTTGATTCCCTAGCTGAGGGAGTGGAACCCATAAAACGATTTCTGTCTTGCAAGAAATGCCAAACCAAGATTGTGGCCCTCCCCAATAAAAACATTGTAAAATGCACTGAATGTGGGTTGACCCAGCTGAAATCCAAATGCAAAGATTATTTGCAAGTGTACTATTCCCCTAACAAGGTCACTATACTTGTTTTCGACAACAAGTTGGGCCAACTGCATAAACTTTTCCAAGAGCAAATCCATTTTACATGGTTTTTGCATGATTAAGAGTTTCATAAAGTCAAAATGTTTATAAATTCGCTTATCTATTGTGTCCTGAGCAACACTGACATTTTGAAGTTCGCAGATGCTTTGCGTTACAGGTACACTGCATTGTACTTGCATCGGTGCAAACGTTAACATTCTAATGGAATGTTCAGAGGTTATGTAATATTTTAGGCATAAATTGTATGTATCAGCGAATAAAGCAATCCTGAGAGCCCGTTTTAATGCCTTTTAAATAAACACGACAACGAAACACCTATAAACTTAGGATCGCTTGACAGTTCCCAAACCCAACATAGTTTACTTATCGACACTCGTGCTTTCGGAATTCAAATGCTAACAATAATAAATGACATGAAACACACAAAATAGACAAAAATCGATAATTTTTGATCAAAAAGTTTACATTGTCTTTCATAGCAATTAAATCTCACTCCTTGCATTTAAAATGGATCGCTTGTATGTGGAAGCATGTAATTTGATACTATCCCCACCCTATAAAGTAATGGATTTTTTAAAGAGTCGCTCCAACCAGGGTCTTTCCCGAAGCGCCGGCGTAGGTAAACAGCGTGGGTACAAGGTTGATCATGCCTTGACCTGAATATTTTAACCATACGGCATTGGTATTCAATTACATTTGTTCAAATTGAACTTAAAATTAGGTAATGGCATTTCAAAGCTGTAGCCAGGTAAAAAATCCAAAGGGAGTGTGCCCCCAGATCCAAAAGAAATATGGAACTATTACACAGCATTCAGACTAAATTTCCCAATTTCAGTTGAACATAGATTTTATTTTACTTCTAGTTAGCACCCTGCTGACACACCAAAAATCATATTGGTGGTACCTTGTCAAAAAGTTTTACATGTAAAATACTATTTTTTCTAGTTTTGCAAAATAACATCAAATAACATTTTCTAATCATGTGATGATGGTGTTGATATCATATTCTAATTTGGGTTGTTTCAAAATGGTAAAATGCCAATTTCCATGAATAGTTGATATGAAATGGTGAAATGATAAAGCCAATATCTTAGAAACCAGACAGGAGAGATATTTGGCAGGCTTTGGGTAGATGTTGTGCCCCTGGTTAATTGATATGGAATTGTTGAGTTAAAATGCATTTGGTTTGGTTAGCGCCAATATTTAGACAAAACTCAACGATAAGAGCGAACAGAAACAATTTATTAAAGCCGAAACAACGCTTATGTCAATATCGAGTTACAAGAATAACAAGACGAGGATCTTATATGTAGTACTACTTATAAGGTGCGAAATGCATTGTGGGCGCTTAACCTAACAATGACAAAATAATAACATTACTCTATGGCGTGACTGCTTTGTTTCTGTTGTTTGTTTGTCTTCTTTACTGTTTGTCCTACTAATAAAGTACTAATGATAGTAAACATGCATTAACAGGCAGGAGACGTACATTAGACAACGAAGTCCTCCAGGTAGGCGGGTGGACGACAGACACGACTTGACCGACGAGGGTTGGCATCAGCAGTTTCGGAGAGGTTGGAGACAGGTGTGTGGGTCAAAGTTGGAACATAGATTGCTGGTTCTTGTGATTGAGGAGTGATGAGGTTGTTCGGTCCAGTTTCAATCACGTGAAGTGGAGGGGACCGGGAAGGAAGAGGGTGAGTAGGGAGAACATCGGAGGATGGAGGCTGGTCTAACACTTCGGGAATTAGTGGTAGTGAAGGAGGCAGGGACACTGGTGCAGGTTGCGACTTGTGAAGAGGAAGGTGGGCTTGTGCTTGTTGACGGGAGTTGTCACATGCTCGAAAGCACTCAGACAGCTTGACGCAGTAAGATGTGGATCGAAGTTGGGAACCAGCAAATTTACGTACGTTGCACCATGAACCATCGATGGAGATAACCAAGTAACGATCGCGTGCGCGATATTTGGAACCGTCAGAGGTAATGTAAACAAGTTCACCGACGTGGATACTGGGGACTGTTGGGGGTTGGGCTCGAGGTGTTTTTGACTTCGCGCTGGCAGCGTGATTATGAAGACGATTCGAATGCTGTAACTCGATCAGGTTTAGGTCTGAAATGGGGAGTTGGCGGTTGGTGAATTGATCGCGTTGGTACCACATCTCACGGGCGGATAACCTCTATCGCGGATAGGGGAATTAAGGTTAGCAGTGGCGATATCTAGATTGACAGTCGAGACGGATTCACCCTCTGGCGAAATACGGAGAAGTTCATCACCGAGCTCAGCTATACACTTCTCAGTTCTTGTTCGCGTTCTTTACCCGGCCGACCTCGATGGTGATTTTGTGACTTCGCAGCGCCTCGTTGTTGGCTAAGGCTGCAAAACCAGGGGCGGGATCTACCCTGACTACTGCACATGGGCCAGAGATTGGACGAAGCTCGAGACACAAACGAATAAGGGCGGCACAAAGGGTATCATGGCGTTCGTCTTCGATGATGCACGATGTAGTAAAGGAAGACACCGTCTCGCGAACGGCCAAGATGAGCTGTTTGTTCCTTTTTAGGACATCGGCAGCAAATGATATCCCAACAGCAGCAGGTGAGTCTGAGGTGGACTGTTGAGTGAGACAGCTGGGGATCTTCTTCAGAGGCGCATGTGTGGCATGTCTGAGAACATTGGTCTAGAGCCTGGTCAAAATCGAGAGCATAGAAATAACGAAGGACTACTTGTTCTAACTGGTGTCGGGAGGGATGGTTTAGCTTGATATGTAGTGCGGTGAGTAGGCCGTCAATTATGGACCGAGGTATGACGATGCATTCACGTGAAGGGCAAAATGGCTCGTCTTTCTTTACAACTACTAAACCGCCCCTGGAGATTGATGTCTTTGACGTTGGTTGACTTCTTGGAAGAACGTGTACCCTGCTTGAGGTGTGAGTGGACACGGCGTAGGTCTGGACATTCTTGTTGAGTGTGTAACCAAGCAGACTGCATTGTGAATGGGAGGGCGACGGAACCGGAGAGCACACCCTGAACTGAAATTGGACAGACTACTAAATCTTCAGCGTGCGAGACGAACGAGCAGATCTGACAACGGGGATCATCACAAGGAGGAGCATTGCGACTGGCAAAATCGGAGGGAAGGTTGGCTGAACCAGCTATGTGGCGAAATGAGATTTGGTATCAGCTGGCAGTGGAGATGAATGTGGTGACCCGTAGGCTAAAAGAAAACTGGCCGTGGCAGAGCTTTTCGAAGGATTGCACACAGGGCTTGCTGTCGGTGAGAACGCAGGTCGGGAAACTTGACTGGATGATGTAGGGAGCGAAGTGCTTAATGGCTGAAGCAATAGATAGGGCTTCGATTTTGCAGGGATGCCAAGTGACCTGGTGCTTTCGGGTCTTAGCACTGAAGAAACCGGCAAGCAGCAACTGGTCGTCACGAAGGGCATGTAAGGTAGCACCAAGGCCGTGCATCTTCACATAGCCGTCTGTTACAATCCAGAGTTGGTTGTCAGGCTTTGGAATGAAGATGGTTTTGTTGGACGAGAGCGCTTTTTGAGCCGTTTTGAGGGAGGTCAAGAGGGTTTCTGACCACACAACGAGGGTGTTCGATTGATTCCCGGCAGTGATGCGTTCCAATGGGTCAAGGAGGGCAACAGAACCTTCGATAACGCGACTGAGCATCTTGTAAGAGCCAATGAAAGCACAAAGATCTCGAACTGTTTTTGGCGAAGGGCATGAGGCGAGGGCTGCGATACAATGGGGGGAGGCATGGATTGACCCAGCCGACCATATCTAACCAAGGATCGTGGTGGAAACGGGAGCAATGATGGTTTTTTTTGCTGAAAGACGCAAGTCACATTTGTCTAAGGCGGCCAAGACTTGTCTCCAGTTGGCGAGGAGCTCCGAGGGTGAGTTACCACCGCAGTAAAGATCATCGGCGATTTTGGCAACGCATCCGTTTTGAAGGAGATCGCGGCACATGAGCTCTTCCAGGGCTCTCACAGCCGGGCATTCCCATGGCGCATCGAGTGTACACGCGAACACCTTTGAAGAGAGTTGCTACACCACAGTACTTGAGGGAGTTGTGGGATAGAGGTATCTGATAGAATGACTGTGACAGGTCGGAAACGATGATATAACGCTAACAAGCGATCTGACGAAGAATGGAATCGACATCGGGTGTTAGGGACGGTTGTGGTTTACTATATCGACCAACGTCGGTGAAGGCGGTTACCAGGCAGAATCCACCACTTCGTTTTTTCACAAGGAAGGATGGGTTCAGATACTCTGCATCAACACCCAGGTCTTCGGGAGGTTTGAACACGCCAATGGCTTCGAGCTCGTCAAATTTTGTTAGTAACTGCTCTAGCTGATTACGAGCATACTGCGGCATGCAACCCTTGCGTTGAGGTGGTTGGATGGGACCCATATTCACAACACCTTGGATAGGACCAGCTGAACCGTTATATCCCGGTATATGGGGGTCAAAGACGCGGTCAAACTCTTTTAACAAGGTAATGAAACTGGCTTTCTTGTTGGAAGGGAGAATACTATTGGGATCGAGGGAAACCTGATCAGAGTGGAATGTGCTTGTCTGAGGTTGTGAGCAGCTGGTTGCAGTGGAGGGCACATCAGGTGGTAAGGATGTCGTAGTGAGGGCGTCGGTGACAAGGAGAACCTGGCAGATATGATCGTTCTTTTTAATAAAGATAGGCTCGGCAGAGGGATTGACAAGTCGAAGCTTCCCACCAACGGAGTCGAGAAGGGCGGGCTGGGGCCAGGCATGGGATGTTTTGGTAGAGCGGCAACAGGCGGAGTCAACAAGAGGCTCGATGGCAAGTTGGGCGTCGGAAGGAAAGGTGTTCGGGACATTTACCTCGAGAAAGTTGCCGGGCCAGATCGTGGAACTGACCGGAGGAGCACGCAATATCTGGCAACATCTCACTGTAGAGGTTTTGGATGGTGTGCCGGAAGAGCTATAAGACACAATGTCACAGCCGGCAATTAGAATTTCTTGAGTGCCAGGTCGAACAGCGATGTCATTACATGCCATGAAGGGTGTACCGGCCAGAATGTCAACATCAAGGTTTTTCACGACGAGGGCTTCGAGGGTAAGGGTCCTGTCATTACGCGACAATGACAAACGGGTTTCACCAACAATGGTCAACGGGGTATGACCATCAGCTTACAGTGCTTGCTGGGAACTCTTTGTGATAGAGGCACCTATGTAAGAGGCCAATGAGGCCTTTATCATATTAGTCTCGGCGCCAGTGTCTATCGTGAGATGAAGGGGGTGTTCATTGAAGAAGACGTGGAGATCGTGTAACATTCATACGACGTGCTGAGGGATAACTGGCCGGGTTATGGTCACAATAAGGTGGGGAGGAAGAACTATTGAAGTTGTCGTCGTCGGGGGGATTTTCTTCACAGACAGGGGTGTCATCAATATCTGCCACATGGCGGTTGAGGAGGCTTTCCAGAATTAGAAAAAGCAGTACGCATAACTTTGGCTTTCTCACTGGTATGTAATTCATCTAACAGAGAGTCTAGGGCTTGGGAGATCTCGGGCTTGACGGAAGCAAGGGTACGACTACGAAGCTCAGTGCCATATCTTTGTTTGACCAGGCGGGGGAGGCTTGGGTGGAGAAGCTGAAGCCACATAAAGACGACAAAATTTTCGAGGGAAGGGGAAAGTTCTTCGTCTGCCTCTGGAATAGTACCATGATGGGTTATGCCTCTAGCCCTTGTGAGCAAGTTGTCCTCGATGAAGGACATTAGGCATTGATACAGGTCTTCTGGTCTTTGATCAGATTTAAGTTTGATGTTGGCGAGATCCAGGAAGCGTTAGCCAGTAGACTGGAAGCCATAGTGTTGTCGAATAGCTTGCCAAACTCCATTGATAGAAGAGGAGTTGCGAACGATTGTATTGCGAGAGATGATAGGAGCGTAATTAGCAACTTGACCAAGCATCATTTCAAGATGCGTGACCCTTTGTGCGGCCGTTCGACGTTGAATCGTAGGGACTTCTTCGGAATCGTCAGTGAAACCACGAAGAGGCGATGCGTTAGTTTTTTTTTGCCATGTGGCTCCGTCAGTTAAGAACGTAACAAAGTTTGGGTCTAAGGACAGAATGTATCTCAGATTATTCTCCCAGGCTTCTATGGATGAGATGCTTTTGTTGGTTGTGAGGGACCACTGTTTCGGTGCCCGATTGCTGGCCATATTGTTTATCAAAATGTCCATCTAGTGATTCCAATTTCCAAACGACGAGTTTATGTCTGTAATTAATGTGGAGTAAGACTTTTTCACTTGTACGGGTTCTTTATAATCCGCGACGCTGCCACCACGCCAATATTTAGACAAAACTCAACGATAAGAGCGAACAGAAACAATTTATTAAAGCCGAAACAACACTTATGTCACTATCGAGTTACAAGAATAACAAGACGAGGATCTTATATGTAGTACTACTTAGGCACCTGAACCTAACAATGACAATAACAAAACAACAACACCACTCTTTGGCGTAGGGATAATTTAATCGATATAACACAAATATGTGAAGATAATCAACTAATCAATCAATGGTGTAGCCAGGGTCATTGTTTTGGGGGGCAAGTAGCGAGCGGTGAAGGCATTTTAGGGGGTCCGCACCCCAACTTCTACACGAATTTAGACTTTTTGAATGGTCTTGAACACAATTTGGGGGGAGGGCAGTCACCCACCCTCGCCCCCCCCCTTAACTACACCACTGTAATCAATAGAAAACAAATATATGATCAAGTGCTAGCTTTGCCCCAGACTGGACATTTTATGATTCACTTGTGCAAAATATAATTTTCAACTAAGCTCTACCCCACAAATAAATAAAAAGCCTGCTCCCTCATAATAAAATTTAAGCAGTGCATTTTTCATAAATTTTTAATCCTACCACTTTTATAGTAAGTCAAATTTTCAAAGAACTAAAAGGGAAATCTTTTTAAAAACATGCAAAAAGTATAAAAATTTAGAATATGCACATGATAAAATATCAAAAAGTTAAAAGAAATGTCATGCTGATTTGAATCTTAGTTTGCGTATAGCACTGTCAATTGCCTTTCGGCATGGGGCCCACGATTTTTTCCTATCTTCTGTTAGAAATGTTTTGAATGTACTTCCCTTAATTGTAATTAAGTCCATGAGTGGATCACTCTCTAGAGACTTCTTTTCATGAGCCCCAGAACAATTACAGTCCTTAAGCTGGTCTTTTTCAAACAAAGGGAACACAAGGTTTTTTGCATGATTAGAAATGGATGAGCTTTTTTTAAATAGCACATCATAGACTGATGCTGACATCATGCTAGAGCCTTTTCTTGATAGCACACTTTCATCTTGTGGTGCTTCAACCATGTCAGGTAATGTCTGACTTGACACAATGGATGCAACTTCAGATATTGTTTTAATCACAGATGACTCTTCATCAAAGCTGTCAAAGCTATATGTGGTTTGGTCTGTACGATTAAACATGTCTTTTACTATTTCGTGCCCTGGTTGGTGTCCTTTCCCTTAGTCTGGTATGGCCGAAACAAGCTGTTCTATTTTATTTTCCAGACTTGTTACTCTTCCAGCAACATGTCATGACAGGCACATTTTGACCCTTTCTTGTCCTTCTGGATGGCAACTTATTTACATGGTATTGCATAGTCTGTTTGCACACCGACTTCTGCTTCTCCAATCTTTTGGCACTGTGACACCAATTTCCACACTTTTTCTTGTTCTTTCTCATGCAGGAACAGCAATGGGTCTTTCTTTTTATTTCCATGCTCTGCATTTTCACCTTGGTCAGCCAAAGCTTCTGCCTCAATTGTAATTATCTGGAAATCAGAAGAAATGGTTTTATTATAGGGTGTGATATCTTGCCATTCAAAACAAGTAATTAAATTTCCATGGTTGTGCTTCCTGCTAGGTATGCCCTCCTGACCACCCCAGGCTGCTTGTGCCCCTTTAGCTTGATCGAAGTATTGCACCTTAAGTCATGCTTGTGCTCCAATCACCCTTGTGCTGTGCACTCCTTAAAAATTAAGGGGTGGATCTGCCACTGTGGCTTACTTAGTTAACTACAGACAATTTGGGACTCTTGGTGACCGTTAACTTTTAAGTGACAAATAAATTATCTAGTGTTCAATGATTGGCAATCCCAAATATTTAGTAACTAATGCTGGTGATATATATTAATATCACACCACGTCGATTACAGATATGAACATCTAAGTCTACTTCTCAAAAAACAATGGGTAACAGCAAAATGACGAATCGTATCCGGGTTGGAAAAGATGAATCAGTATACAAAGCTTGAAAGTATCAGCATCAAATGTAAGATCCTGGTATTGCCTGTGAAACTGTGTGGTGTGATACAGAGTAAGCAGTACACATTGTATGTTGAATCTAATTTTTTTAACCCAAGACAGGCTCACAAACTTTCAACCTAGCTACAGTTATGTGAACATAGCTATGTGTTATTCTAATACTTTGCTTAATACCAATCAACTATATCAACTGTAGAATATACCTTCTTTGGTTTTTTTTCTATTGATTGCTTAGAGTCCTTCTATTCACGCTTTGTTCCTCCCTTTGGCTTTGGGAAACCGATTTGGTCGTTATTTTTGGGGGGCTTTTTCCCAGGCATCGGTATATTTGGTGGCATATTTTCCTTGTCCATATCAATTTCATTCTCATATCCAAACATCTGATTTAGGAGGAACTCTGTCTCAGCTTCTAATAGAATGCTAGGATCATACAGAAATAAACAATTGTAGTTGTAATACAGTTCCAGCTCTTGTCAGTATTAAACATGGTCACTAGTCGTTACATGGAGATACAGTAAATAAAATCATTAGAGAAACTAAAACATGCAGCAAAGTTTTACTGACTTACCATGTAATTTCACCACACTTGCTTCAAAGAGCTCTTTCCCGAATTCAATGAGCACAGTTGCTCTTTCTTGTAGCTTTTCACCTTGTAAAACCTGTCTAACTTTGTCCGTTGTCTGACCAACATTAAAAAAAATAAGCATTCGCTTTGCTGGTTGACAAAGTAATCCACGAGAACCCATCTTGATCTTGTAATTGTCTAATATTTTGTAATTTGAAAAGCTATTTGAACAGCCGCCAAAGAGTGAAGTTGTAGAGTGATAAGTGAGCGTCAAGACATTTTTTATATAATATTATTATTGTCGGCTTACTTAATTCTAATTGGGTAAGAAGTGTGATGATAATCATTAATCATTTAAAACATGTCGAGCTGTCAAGCTTAGATTCACGAACGGTATTAGTATATTTCGCCAAAACACATGCGATTTTTGATCAATACTTCTCGAACTGTGTAATTTTCTATACTAATTGCCTTTAAATCAAAATGAGTCAAAATATCTTACACTACCTTACACAAACGTAACAAACGTGAACAAACATATACAGGTGTGCAAGGAAAAAATTGAGACAATTAAACAAACACTCTGCTATTTTCATCTTGTGGTTTGCAAATTTCTTAATGACTGACACATTGTTTTGGCTTTTGTAAAAATTAAGGGTGGTAGTAAATATGAAAAGACATGTTTGATACTCTTCTGTGTATAAAGGATAAAAAAATATGACAATCCAACTCATTTTTCCTTACTGCTCTTGTCCAAGCTAGTTTATTGAGATACAGGTAACCAAAACCAGTGTGCTGTATAGGCCTATTAGGTTCCACTCAGTGACAGTTTTGTTTGATCTTCCCACCCGATTTTATTTGCTATAAATCAGTACCCACGTGCGTTATTTATTTGCTTGCAGTCAGCTAAATGTGTGTAATCTATGCATAATTATGGCGCATTTTGAATGTAATGACTGAAATAAACCTATATTTCAAATGTAACATGTATGTCTTTGAAACATTTTCAGCTGGTGTACACTTGTGCAACTTGTATCTATTATCATTTCAAACACTACAGGGCATCACAGTAGCTCAGGTTTCATTTGGTGTCGGCATTTTCCGACGCGAGAACGCAATATTTCACCACAGAAGAGAATGCGCTTCTACATTTCCACAGGAACGCATTTTGCGTTTGGAATGTGTCCGAAACGTGTTCTGAACACAAATAGAACACAAATAGAAATGGTTATTTCTAAGCAGTACTGTGCACTTTTGTCCTTCTGGCATATGAGAATGTATGGAGTGATAGCAAATGTTCATTATGATATGACGTTACATACACTAGTAAATTAACAAACCTAACTGGCGACACTTTAACCCAAGAAAAAGAGTCTATACTAAGATTTGGACTTAAACACAATTTGGCTAGTAGACCTAAAGAAAGCCAAATTATCGCTACTGCTGAATCTATAGGGAAACAACTTCAACGTCAGAAGGCTCTTCCTGACTGCTTTATTAAGGCCGGTTTACACTGCACAACTTTTGCTTACAACTGCCGCATGCAATTCGCTTACGACTCGAATTCGGATAGATTTACACGCATACAACTTAACCCATGCAACTCAAGAAAATCATAAGCAATTTCGCTCGTCTTCGGACAGACCACCAAAGTATTCTTCGTAGCGGCAGTTGAACAGGACCTCCTCCTTTCGCAACAGGTTGATAAGAGAATCCGTTTCTTCGGAAGAGAAGCCTATTTGCTCTTTTTTATTTTTCTTAGCCGCTATCGACGTCAACACCATGTTGTCAAACAAAACTGCAAAACTATTGCGTTGCCCTCCCCTCCCTATTCCGACTTTTGTTGCGAAATGCCCAAATATGGTTTGGCTTTTAAAGCATGATTTCAAAAGGCTACAACTTTTTTCGTGTTGTATCGAACTACCGTAGCGAGTTGTAGGGTTAATTTACATTGCACAACTCGAGTTGTAAGCAAATTGCATGCGACAGTTGTAAGCAAAAGTTGTGCAGTGTAAACCGGCCTTTAAACAGCTGAAAATCAAAAATTCAATCGAGGCTTTAGCATGTAATTTCCTCAACTTTGACAATAAATGACTTTCTGTAGACAACAAACGCATTAAATTACTTACCTACACGAGAGATATACAATACTTAAACCTGACTAAGGAAATGGAGTTGTACTAATTAAGAAAGACGACTATAAAATGTTTATGACAACGCTTTTCTCTGACACTACTAAATTCAAGACTGTTAGTATAGATAATACACTCAACTAACGACGTTACAAAACTATCTACGCAAAATTTACAACTGTAATGAGATTACCAAAGATCAATATGATAACATCAGACCTGTCTCAACTAAACCAGCACGAGCACATGGCTTACCCAAGATTTGCAAAACCTTCGACTCATTACTTTCCTTTAGACTAATAATTGACACTACTGGAACTGCTAACCAACCAGTTGCTAAATACCTAACCAAACTACTTAATCCTATAAAAACCAACAAATTTACTGTAAAGGATAGTTTCGATGCTGTTACTTGCATCAATAACATTCCACGTAACCTTTTCAATGACGGATATCGATTTGTTTCTTTTGATGTCACGTCTCTTTTTAGTAACATCCCACTTAAGAAAACTGTCAACATTATCTTGAAACGTGTATACAAAAATAATATTTCTACAACACTAAAGAAACGAACACTGAAGAAACTAATACTTGACTCTTGTACGAAAACCATTTTCTCTTCAAATGGCAAACCGTACAAACAAATTGACGGTGTTTCGATCGGCTCGCCACTTGGTCCTAATCTTGCTAACATAATAATGACCGAATTTGAAGATATAATTATTAAACCACTAATAAACTCTGGTTCGTAAAATTTATAAACACTATGTTGACGATACTCTTATTCTTACTAAGCCTTCTGACATTCCTTACATTTTCGCTAAATTCAACTCCTTTCACCCAAGTATACAATTCACAATTGACATTTCAATGACAACGACATCCATTTTCTCGACATCCAAATTCACTCCTTTGGTACTTCTGTCTACAGAAAACCTACGCATACAGGTCAAAATCAACACATCTCTAGTTTTTCACCTTCGTCACGAAAAGTTGCTTGGATACAAGCTCTTGTCAACGGCTTACAAAATTTGCAGTACTGAAACACTCCTAAAAGATGAACTCCAACATATTCAAAACTTCATGTCCTGGAATGGTTTCCCTCGTAAATTGTCACTGAAACTACTCAAACAATTCAAAACCACTTGTACAAACAACTATTGATCATGAACTTTAACATGCTTGGACATTGATCGTAAAAGAACTATTAATATAAGCACTGTTTTGTCTTTAAGTGTTAAAATCTTGTTTGTTGTTTGTACAGTTCTTTTATTTAAGTGTAAAACAGAACAATATAATTTAAACTAATTACTAAATCTTAAACAAATAATTACAATAATAATGAATAGCTATGGAAATCTTCAAGCAGTTCCATATATGCAAAAACTGTAACCCAATTCAAATAACTCCTGTACATGAGCTAAACATGTACTGTACATTCAGTGTAACAAAAATAAATATTAAGGTGAACTATGTCATTGTTTGGAAGTAACTTTGCTTAAATGGCTATGTTTTTGTATGCAAGCTTGTTTTGTATGCTTCAGTGCTGCAAAGTGTAACATCCTAACTGAATTGTTCCCACTGACTAACATTGATAGTTTCCAAACCTTCACTGTTCGAAGTTGAACCAACATTGTTGGTCTGTTGAGAGCTGTTAACAGCAGGAGCCATTTGTGAATATTGGTATGAAGGTACACTTGGATAAGGCATTGCTGGCTGTTGGTAAGGTGACTGTACATTTTGGTTTACCATTGCTTGACTCATCAGCTCAAGCGAGCGTGTCAGACCCTGGGCAACTTGTAGAATTGACATGCTCATTTGTTGCATGCATTGACCAAGTGTCTGATTTGATTGGCGAATGGCTTCTGCTGTATCTTTTTTGAATTGTGCTTCTTCTCTTGATTCATTGATAAGAATCTGATCACGCTGTGATGCACTTAGTTGGCGTTCCAGGTGGTTTCGCTTATTGTCAATTAATTTTGGGATACGATTTTCAACACTTTTTTGTTTAAGTGTTGGTGACATACCATCATTGCTATCTTCTCCACCTGACACATCGCCATTTATGATGTTACTTTCAGGTACTGCATCAATGCTTGTGGGGTTATTTTCTGTATTCATAATGTTAGTGTTTTGGGCATCATCCTTGTCATTGACTTCATCTGTATTGGTGCCAAATGTCAACGGTTCAGTTGCTGGACTCCCGCCCCATATTTGAACTAACTGATCAAAATGTTCAAGCACAATCTTACCACTGCCACTGCGAGATCCTGTTGTTACAGCTTTTGAGAAGCTTTGTCGTATCTCCTTTAATTTCTCCTGCACTCGATTATAACCCTTTTTGATCATATCTTTGTCATCTTTCTGCTGCTTCAGAACCCTTGTTTTTTCTTCGAAGTCGTCTTCATTAACCACATCTACAGGTGTGATACGTACCGGACCAAAATACCATGGTTTGTCGATGTATATTTGAGCCATGGCTTGCCTGACAGCCTCGTATTGCTTTACTTTATCTGCCGAAAAATCACTGTTGTTGTACTCCATTGTACTCTTATACTGCGCCAAACATTGAATAAGGTCGGATACTTTGTCTCCTTGGTTCCAACGAAATCTTGCTGTTCTGTTTTCTTCCTTTTTGTGCGAATTAGCCAAACTTGTCATAACGTCTTGTGAATTGGCAGCCATGTTGTTTAAGTATCAAGGTAAGTAATACGCATGCGCGTGTAGACACTTCAGCTCGGGATGAATTCCTCCCCGCGGTTACATGGCCATTTTCAGTCCGACAAACTGGGATGAAAATTTCATCCCGGGTAGTCGAAGCCGGGATGAAAGTGTATAATAACGGGCTGAAATTTCAGCCTGGGTCGAATTTTTTGTCATGTAATCGGAAACGCTGTTTTCTTAGCAATACATAGGAAGTCTGGGCTGAAATTTCAGCCCGGTTCACCGGGGTGAAACTCAGCCCGGGCTGAAAACCCTCCATGTAATCGGGGCCTAACTCTATAATATATATAATCTCTTATCTATATGTGCATATATATCATATTACCTTAATCTTTTATATATACTTGTGAAATGTAACCTAGCATCATTCCTGATGATGACTGAAACTTAGTCGAAAGCTAGATTATTAAAACGTTTATTTTCAGAGTCACCGTTGTTTTGTATATTGACCAATAATATTATACTGTATGCCATAAAGAAGCGAAATATGTTGCATCACCTCTGTCTTGTTGCTTTTTCCTCATTCTTGCATTTGAAACCCGAAACAGTCTGTGTTCTTGTCACCAATAGGAATGAAACCTTGGATGGTTCAACTTAGTGTGGGCAAACTACTCCAATAAATGATTTAAGAAGACTTTTAGGAAGTCTGGAGAAACATTTAGGTTCATTCTTGGGCAAATAAAACATAGATTAGTACGAAAGACAATAACCGAAGAGCCTATTTCTTCAGCTTGTAGGTTGGCCATTAGGTTGTACCGTTTCAGTAGGGGTGATTACTTTTACACTATAGCTGGAATGACTGGGCTTTGCATGTCTACAGTTTGTACCATTGTCAACAAAGTTGCTGTTGCAATTGTGAACAACATGTGGGAACAATCATTAATCGTTACATGCCAAAATGCAAAGAAGATTTCAAAAACAAAATACTTGGTATACTATGATATACTATGATAACTGTGGCAATTCCCCTTTTGCTGGTCTGCCATTGATGGATGCCATATACCTATCAGCTGCCCGCCAGCAGAGGCACGAAAAGAATATCACAATTTTAAGAATTTTTATTCCATGGTGGCAATGGCCCTGGTTGACTCCCATTACCAATTCATTTGGGTATCATGTTGCTTCCCTGGGAACTCACATGACTCAATCATTTTACAATCAACACAGCTTTGGGAGGACATAACAGAAATCGATTTTGTTCCATCAATTGGGCAGAATGTCATTGTCCAGCCACTAATTCTTGGAGACTCAGGATTTCCATTGTGTTTATGGATGATGAAACCATATACTGATGCCACCCATACTGTTCAGGAAAAATACTTTAACAGTTTAACTACAGGGTGAGTAGGGCAAGGATGATAACAGAAGGTAGGTAATTATCTAAGTTCACAAAGAAAGAAGTTTATACAAGGTTTGCTTTGTTGCATTATGAAGTAAAAAAATAGAATATTGAAGATTCTTTAATATTTTATAAGTATAATGCTTTTTAAGAAAACATAGTTACTTTGGTAAGAAAACTAAACAACGGTCAGTTCGCCAACACCTCGAGTCGATTCGCCAACGTCTCGAGTCGATTTGCCAACACATTTTACCCACTGGGCTATACTGTATTACACTATTATATACTATAATTTACTGTCATAAAAGGCTCAGTGATTTTACTGCACTTCGCAAACATCTGTGGTCAACATTGCAATGTTCATGCACTAATTGCAATTGTTTCAAGCAAGTTGCAACCGGAACTTGCTAGTAGCAACTGTATTAACTTCAATTTGTTAAATTGATTTCTATTCACTATTTTCCTGGCTTATTTTCACTGATAAAAATACTGGAAAGCAACTGATATTGCTTTGCAGTATTTTTATTAGCAAAAATCTGCCAGGAAAGTATTGAAATCAACAAATTTGTTGAAATTGATATAGTTGCAACTTGCAAGTTCCGGTGCAACTTGCTCAGACAGTTTGACCATATTCAGTATATTTTTTTACTTTTGGTAAAATTTTGACAATTTTGACATAAATCTAGTAAAAAGATTTTTAGTGAACTTTTTGGTAAAATTTTGCAAATTTTAAGGATTTGGTAATTTTTTTGGTATAATTTGCAAGATGATGGTTAGGGAAACAATTTACCATGCAAAATTCAACAGCAATCATCAAAGAGGTTGCACCAAACATTGGCTACACCAAATTTCTAGCATTCCCTAAGCTCACCAATTACTCAAGTTGAAGTCTGTTCACTAGTTACATGTTTCCAGTTACGTCATTTAGTCCGCATATCTTGATAACTTGATTGGATAACATAAAGTAGCATGTGCAGTTACAAATGGAGCGATTCCTCATAAAATCAGGGGGTGGGTTTGGTGAAATGAAAATCTAGTAAAATTTTGGCCCATTTAGTAAAATTTGAGTAAGGGTTTATTAAAATTTGCTGACAAACATCTGGTCACACTGTGCTCGGAGCAATTAGCGCATGAACATTGCAATATCAACGGCAATGTTGCAATATTATTAGGGGTAACAGAAGTTACAGAACACCTGATTTGACTGTAAAACTTGTTCACATTTCACTCTAAATATGTACAGTGATTCCAGATGCCTTCGAGATTTTTTAAAGAAATTCAAAAACGTTATCAACAGAACAGGTACATGCTGCTAGTTTTACAAAAAAATATTTGACAATATAACAATTGAAGTTGTACACTGTAACAGTTTTACCAATTTATCTCCAATTAAAGAATGGTATTGTGACTTGGTATGAGGATTGCACTTTTCTGCTGGTAGTGTTTTTAATATATATGGTAAAGTCATAGAGGTAAAGCTAATTAACTTTCATTCTTAGTCTTCAGCTTATGTCCCATAGATTTCGTGTTTGAATATCCTCGTGAAACACCCTTGTTCAAGTGAACACATTTTTTCATTAACATAACGTTTTACTTTGCATTAAGACATTAATTGGCAAAAGTCTAGGTGACTGACACGTAATTTTTAATGAATATTGAGTGGTATACATAGAATTTATAGTCGATAATAAAGAAGAATATTTACATACGCCAACAACCCCAAGCTGTTTTTGGTGTTAATTTTGGCGTTAACTAAATCAGAATAACCATAATAATGTCTTATATGTAGTCTTTTATGGACTTTCTGTGGACTTTTATAGACTAAGATCCAAGCTTACGCTTCAAAAGCTTTGCAATAGTATATTTCCACAAAGCTAAACTTGTAGTTTGAAGCCTACCAATATACCAGAATACGCTTCTTAGCTATATCTACAGGCACAATATAAAGCCAAAATCAAATTGTTCCCTTTGATATGGTGGGTTTTATCTTTCTAGCTGCCTGACCATAATTTCAACTTTAGATCACATAAAAGTACGAGTGCAACTTAACTGCCAGCAATCTCAACTTCAAAAGTTACAACTTTTTACCCACGTGCTGGTCCATTGATATGTGAACAGTATCTTAGCAGCTCAGCCGTTGTCTTCTCTCCTTTCTTATACAAGTTCCATTATTGAAACAGTTTCTCTTGTTGATTTCTGCAGGTTTTCCGCTGAATTCTTTTCAACTTTCTCTCGGACACTAATCTAATGTTCAGATTGGTAATTCTGGCCTCTCTTTCGAGTATCTCAATCAGAAGATACAAAGCTAAATTGTGTCCTCCCCCGGCATGTCTGTTTAGAGCACGGCGCCAACCTTCAAGATCATTGTTTGTTCTGACAGCTTGCTCAAAGATATATAGGCCGTTTGAAGACAAAGTTGTTGGGTCTAAGTGGTGAAAGAAATTACATTTATTTAATCCGTTAGGTTTCATTGATTGACACATGCATCAAATTTTTAGCTCCACTATCTTCATGTTTTGAATATTTCTTACTTGGATTATCATATATGTGACATAAGTAATACATTTTATGTCTTGTGTACTATGCTTTCCAACTTTATAATTACCTTCTGCCATAAAGCCTTCCGCCATGAAACACACATCCTTGAAGTTGTAATCCAGGACAAATGGACCTGAAAGCCTTCCACAAGGTAACCTTTCTCACTGCTTTTTCCGTTGGCAGAATATTTATGATTTTCTGTAATACCTGCTTGACAAAACACAATTTTCAAATACTCGGAAAGTATTTCGGTGATCTACACTAGCCAGATTAAAACATAATCCCAATATGAATATTAATGCCCAGCAAGTAATTCTAAATGCATACATATCAAACAATTCAAGTTTATATTAACTTTAATTTGCTAACATTTTGTCGCTACATCGCAACATCATCAGAGCTATATATATAAGGAATAAATATAAGTTGTATTTATATACACATGATAACTAAGTATTATATTACAAACAGTAAAAATTTAAAAAGAAGGGACGAATAGTAAAAGAGTTAGAAAAACAATATGTTAAATACTAAGGAAACAATCTTTCAACCTAAAGAACAAGTCACTCTGTTCCTTTACTATCTCAACTCTAAACATCCTAATGTCCAGTTTACACATGAGTTAGAAAATAATGGTTCTCTACCATTTCTTGACATCAACATCACATGAACAAATGGTCATTTTTCCACTTCTGTATTTCACAAACCAACCTCAACAGGACTCTTTACCAACTTTAACAGCTTCATTCCAATGACATATAAGAAAGGTCTACTCCTTTCTTTGATCTCGCGCTACTTTAGTACCTGCTCGTCTTATCAGCCTTTTCCCTGTGAACTTCAGAACCTAAAACAAGTATTTTCTCGTAGCGGTTATCCAATCTCTCTTATTGATAACTGCATTAGGACTTTTCTCGACAAAATATTTTCACCTAAACCAGCTGTTCATTCCTGCTCTAAAAAGATTCCTTTCTTTTGCATTCCATACCCTGGTCAACATGGTTTACAAAAACGCACACAACTCCACAGATTACTCTCATCTAATTACCCACATATATCTATTCGCTTTGTCTTTTGTTCTACGTGGAGGCTGTCTGACTTTTTTCTATTCAAGGACCGAATTCCTTTTGCAGTAAGATCGCATGTTGTGTATAAATATAAGTGTCAATGCTGTGGCGCATTGTATGTTGGTCAAACATGCTGACATATACACACATGAATCTCAGAGCATATGGGAGTTTCATCCAAAACTAGAAATAAGCTTTCAGTCTCGCAAATGTTGGCTGTTCTGACTCACCATCATCTCTCTGGGCATAACATCTCTGACTCTGACTTTTTACTATACTCATGTCAGGCAACTCTAAATTTGATCTTAAAATGCACGAAAGTCTCCTCATTTCCAAATCAAAACCTATCCTTAATAATAATATTTCCTCCATGCCATTTAATCTATCTTAATCACTAATCCCACTCAAACTTGACCTGGTATTTTGATATGCCGGTAATACCTAATCACTCAATTCTTATTTTGACATATTGTTTTTTTAACTCTTTTACTATTTGTCCCTTCTTTTTAAATTTTTACCTTTTGTAGTATAATTCTTAGTTATGATATATATATAAATACAACTTATGTTTATTCCTTATATATATAGCTCTGATGATGTTGCGATGTAGCGACAAAACGTTAGCAAATTAAATTTAATATAAACTTGAATTGTTTGATATGTATGCATTTAGAATTACTTGCTGGGCATTAATATTCATATTCAGATTACGTTTTCCGCCTGGTATTTCAATTGCCACTATTCAGATTAAAACATTTTTTTGTTAAACAGAACTGACAATGATTTAATGCGTACCTTCTTGTAATCTTTTTCTTTTCGTCCAGACATCAGAGGTACTTGCTTCGCGTGGTGACCAGATCGTACGAAAGCATTAATTGTCAACAGCTGCTTAAAGGGATGACAAACTAGTTTGAATGTGCTGTCAACATACCACGTTTTTGCTCTACACAAAATGTAAAGCTGTTCGTCCTTGGCAAAATGGCGTCGGTCTTTCACTCTTATATCCGCCTGAAGGAATCCTTCTGGGACGGAGTCTTCTTCTAAATCAAAATCTAGGTTATTTGGGTCATCAAGACGTAACTTCTGACATAATCGATTGGCTGCTCGTGCAATAAATTCTGGTTTGGGCAATGCTGTGCAGGGTTCATCTAGCTCATTGAGAAGTACCTTAAACAATAGAATGCAAGTGATTACCACAATCTATATCGTTAAACTTCCTCTGAAGAATTAAATTACTACCACAATCTGGAAGTATATTACAATTAACTGTTACAATCACAGCATGTTCTATTACCTCGTCAACAATGTCCGAGGCTGGTCTGAATTTGTCTTGTAATGCCATTTTCTTCACTGCTGCCACCACTTTTACAGCAGTACTCCCAGCTTCAACTTGGTGATTGTGCATCGACTTGCCTGTTTGGTATGTTCCATTCCTCTCAAAACAGACGCCTTGCACGGGTTGTTGTTTGGTCGCACAGTGCACTGCCAGTACGTAGCATACGACCTTTTGGAATGGACATTACAGGTAAAGCCAATGCTATCCACCAAACTAATTTTCCTTCTTTTTGTTCCCTGTTTCACAACTTGATATGTTACCGGGGTGTGATCGACAACAACATTACCAATAGGAGGGTCCAAAACAGACGACTCGACTTCAGATACAAAACTGTGGCCAGCTTGATGAAAAATTTCACTTGGACCATGATTCTCATTCACTAGTAATTTTACCATATATTGTTTTAGATAAATTAATTATTCACAGATAGTGTGCAGTACATTACATGAATACGGATACATTAAACAACAGTTATGATTACAAAGGCAGATGAAACTGGTATAGATAATAAAAGTACATTTACCTTGGAATTTGTACATGTATTAATATATCATACCTTGACTGTTAGTTGGCTCATATGATGATTCTGTGCTGTTGTTTTGGGGCGTTTCTGCTTCATTTGCCAAATACACTAGGTCATTAACCAGCTCTTCGTCGATCGCATCCGCTGCAGCCATATTTTTTGAAGTACCTAAAAAGATATCATGCATTCATATAACTTCATACATTCATATAACTATTACTAAACCAAATTATTTTTTGCACGTGCTACTACATGTGTTTCTAGCGTGAAAAACTCACTAGATCTTTTGAGTGCAAATCGCTAGAAATTGTATTCCGCGATGTCTATACATTTTGAATTTTGCTATTTTTAATGTTAACCCATAAATATAATAATAAACTTAAAATCTCACGATTTTTCAAAACGCAACTCACAATTTCATCCATTCTAGGCGTTGGCAGGTCTGCAGTGTATGCATTCACGAAATTTTTTTCATGGAAGTATTTTTTATATTTTTTAGGTTGTGTTACCACACAAGTTTTTAGGGTCAAAAAGTCTACTAACAAATCCATATAACCTTAACGTAGGTTTGCCACATCAAAGTATTTGATGTTTATTGTAACATTTAGTTTGAAGTATTAAATATCACTCATCTCACGAACCAACAACTGGAAACCAACTTTTATAAGAATAACTAGATAACTAGGAATAACTAAATAACTAACCATAAGTAGATAACTAGGAATAACTAGATAACTAGGAATAACTAGATAACTAACCATAAGTAGATAGCTAGCAATAACTAGATAACTAATATAAGAATAACTAGATAACTAAGAATAACTACCGGGTGTCTCAAAAAAAAAAATATCGGTGTTTGATTACATATATCAGAAAAACTAGAACAGTTATTGCACTCAAATAAACTGTATTTTATCTTGGAATGGCTAACTTAAATTTTCATGTCAAATTATGCAAGCTATATAGATACTTGCACTTGAACAAGCATTTTAGAAAATGCTAAAAATTTGCATAAAATGGCCTATTAAACCAATTTCAGCACAATTGCCGTTCCCTCGTGCTTTTGCGTATTTAAGAAAAGTTAACTAAAATTGCAGAGTAGTTTTATAAAATTTCACAAATATTGTTGATATTACTTAACCTTCAGACTTTAAACATGTCGACTAATAAACACCCAAGAATGATGTCAACGTGGCGAGGCTCATGTTTAAACGCATACCAAACGTATAACTGGTATTAAGAAAGTATATTAAATTGAAATATTTCTTTGGTTGTACAGTTTATCCGGCTAGAAAGTGTATGTGTATCATAAGACAAGCTTTTTTGGTCAGTAAATGGCAATATTTGAAACAAATATGTTACACACGCGTTTTTAACAACAACGAAAGCGATATAGCAAACTTAACTGGTTACTCAATTTAACAGGCCAAATTATGCAAAATTTGAGCATTCTCAAAATAGTTTGCTTGATTTAAAATTTCGATATCTCGCTTACTTCAGTGGTTTTAGTTTGTCTGCTATTTTATATCAAACACCGATACTTTTTTTCAGACACCCGGTAGATAACTAGGAATAACTAGATAACTAGCCATAAGTAGACAACTAGCAATAACTAGATAACTAAGAATAACTAGGTAACTGACCATAAGTAAATAACTAACAGTAACTAGATAACTATAGGAATAACTAGATAACTAGGAATACTAGATAACTAGGAATGACTGGATAAGTAGCATTAACTAGGAACAGTTAGGGATAACTAATTAAGATCATTTGAAGATTGCTGGATAATTATAAAATTACTGTGATACGCTATAATGGTGGTCACTTAAAGTCTCTACTGCTGAGTCACTAACCCACGCAAAAAGTCAGTATTCCGGCAAATGTTGAGTATTTTTTGGTTGACTTCAGTTTTCAACAACAAAAAAAGGTAGCATAACTAGTTCACCCGGCAGAACTTTAACCACACATTAAGCCGGATTCTAGTATCGCATAATACATTTTTAAACCCACTGGCCCAAAGAGCCACACTAAACTTGATAAATGCTAAGTTTCAAAAAGTAACCAACCTGTTAGACAGCTGACTTCATCCACTAGTGTACTCATCGCCACGGGCACTGCTGAGATGTTGTTTGCTGAGATGTCATTTTCTGGTATGGTATTGCCACCATTTCGAGTGCAACACTTGCAATGCCAATCTATATCTTGGCCCAATTTCACAGCATTTCGATATTCACGCTGTGAGCTGCCAGTGTTACATGTTCTACGCTGCCAGGTAAAACAACAATCACACTGAAGCCCCTCTTGTGGTGGTCAGATGGGCATGTAACACTCAGCACACAGATCTTGAGACATTTTGAAAGTGACG
The DNA here is from genome assembly GCA_963855995.1 of Muricea muricata. Taxonomy (NCBI): domain Eukaryota; kingdom Metazoa; phylum Cnidaria; class Anthozoa; order Malacalcyonacea; family Plexauridae; genus Muricea; species Muricea muricata. The sequence goes on from OY979716.1 coordinate 84,045,433, forward strand.
CAGGTCAAATGGGTTCAGAGGTTGATTTCGTTTCACAGTGTATCTCAGAAATTCAATGACTAGTGTGATACATTTTTACAATCACGCGTGCTATTTAGCATAAGAATACTGCATAACAACATTGAAACTGCTGGACAAAAGGTTGCTAAATGAGCTGTCACTTGTTTGTTTCCAAAAGTAAGCATATTAATGCCATTCAATCCTCAATTTCTATACATTAGCATCTTAATAAGTTGTTTTTGACAACTAGGCAAATTACAAGTTGGTTAGTCATACCAACCTGTCATTTTGCATCACACCAACATGAAACATTAATTTGGAAAACATTTTGTTTAGATGATTAAGACCCCGTTCACATGGGACCGGATCCGTGTGGTCTCCACATCTAGTTTGGTCAGTTTATGGTCATATTTACTCTTACCACTTTTTCTACGATACGCTTTATTAAGTTCCGTAATATTATCACAAATTTAAAAGACATGCTTGTCTTGAGACTTTTCAAATTGACATGGTGCATGACCACACGGATACAGTCCCGTGTGAACGGGGCCTAAAAACACAAAATGTATTGTTTAGCAAGCTCAAAATACCAATTATAGTTTGCAATCGTGAGACTCACGATTTTCAATGCTTTCTCATGATCTCCCGACTTAGTCTTGAAAACTCATCTTTTTGGCAAAATCTGTGAAAAATTCAATTGGAAAACCTGTATACTTTAATATAGCACAACTGATTTCTGAAAAAGGAAAAATCTCATTTCTTTCAGTTTTGTCATATTATCTCAATGTTTATATTCTCAAAGCTAATTGTGATGCCTTTTCATAAAAATTGTATTTTGCAATGTCTATACATTTTGACTTTTTGCTATTTTTATTGTATGAGATTCAGTTAAGAACCGTAACTTAACAGTGACTTGAAACTCCTTAAAGAATGAGTTGTTTTTCCGTAAAATTTGAAAATTTTTGCTACCAGGTCATTTTGTTCATGCATGCATAAAAATGTTATTTCTCTAAATCTGATCTGCTTTCTGAGTTATTTCGCCATATGCACGAAATTGTTTCTCTACTCTACAGAAAGTTGTTTTGTGACACAATTACTGTGCACACACTGCCGAGTTGCTTGTAACGACCTTCTATACGCTAATGAGTAATACCCTATACTGTGTAATCCAATGTGGATTATGCTGAAGTTAAAATAAATCTACCATTATGCCTTTTACTATTTCTTTGTTTCTTTTTGCGAGGGAAATTCCTGAAGAGGGGGAAACTTTATATTCATTAAATAATTTTCTTTAGAAAACACATGAACATTCAAGATATACTAAAAGCACAAATTAAAGTTAGAAACTATCAGACAATTAACATTCCTCAAACACAAAAGCACAATGGTTACTTAGAAACATTAACATTCCTCAAACACAAAACCACAAAGGTTAGAAACATTAACATTCCTCAAACATAAAGACACAAAGATGCAAAGCATAAGCTGTCTCAAAACATCCCAAAAGATATGAAATAGTCTTAGCGTTTATCCCAGCAACTTGTTTGGAGCCCAGATCTTTTTGCAGTCGCTTTGACAATGCATTGGCGAATCGACTCGAGACGTTGGCGAGCTGACAGTTGGCGAAACGACTCGTTGGCAAAACAACCAGATACCTACAACTATAAGGTTCACCTATTGAGCTGCAGTGTACCACAGTAAACCAACCCTACTTTTTTGTATTTTTACTGGTGCAATATGCCATGCAATTTTGTCAATGGGGAAGCTCTTAAGCTTAATGGGTAAAGAAATCAGATTATAGAATCAAGTGTTACACAGCACAGTGGGTACTTTGGAAAAAGTTTTTTTTGCACAAATGCAGATGGAAACAAAGTCAAATTATTTTCTTATTAAGGGGCATTTGGTCAATTAAAGAGCAGATGGGGAGTTTTATTAAGAAAGTGTGAGAGCAATATTGAAGCAGTACAGAATTCAACATTAGCCTGTATGGTGCTCCATAATGTTTGTATGGAGCAAGGGGAAACATCACAAAAAAGCAAGACTTAACATTAGATCCCTTAACCAATGAAAAACGGCTTAGGGCTGAAATGAGAGAATTACTCAAAATGAGAAGCTGCAAGAAGGTCAAGAATACTTCAGTACAGGGTAGAATTGATTGAAATGCCATTGCAAGAATATTAATGCTAGAAAAAACAACTGGTAGGGTTTACCAATGGATTCACCTAATTAGGAAACCTTTGAAAAAATTGAGTTATTGGTTCAGGTGGTTTGTACTGTTTATTATGATTTTTAGATGTTGTTATAAAAAAATGCACACTGCTAAAGTTGTTGAAAAGTTTCACGCATAGAGTTGAGGTATCTTAAAGTTTTTAAAAAAGAAATTTTAAAGGTTTATGAAGTTCTGTACCCTTATTCCAACGCTTTAAAAGAACACTTTACATACTAAACCAGCATATGATACATCTTGTAACTTATTCTTTATTAAACAATACATGTAGTATACTAATATTAGCATATCTGAGTAAACACCAAAATACAATTTAAATGACTTCCGTTCAAAAATCCCAACAATAAAAAAACCAAACGTGTCATTGTTTGCAAGTTAGCAGCAGCCAACAGGTTTTAGCATTATAACATAAACACCAAGTTTCCACTATTATAATAACAACCATTCCAATATAAAAACTTTAACCATATCAAGACATGTGCCAACACATGGTTGATTACAATGGATGATATATTGTGGCCTCGTCACTTCCTTTATTGCTAAAGTTCAAGGAATGAGAACTTAAACAAGAACTTGATGGTCGTGAATGGACAGGAGAAGGGTTCAAAATGGGTTGAAATGTTGAAACAGAATTCCAGTGAGGATGAGAAGGCACACTTGAACAATAACTTGATGGTCATGAATGGAAAGGAGAAGGGTTTAAAAAATGGGTTGAAATGTTGAAACAGAATTCCAGCGAGGATGAGAAGGCACATGTGGCTGTTCATACATTGGGTCAATTCCAGGATTACAGACATTTTGCAATCGTCATGCATTTCTGAACTAAGAATTATTTGTAAAACCTGTAGTTCATGCTCTTGCAATTGCTGCATTTAATCTTTCACTAAAACTAACAGCTCTTTTGTATGATCTTTTTTAATTATTATGTTTAAAGCCAGCAAAGCTTCACCAGCAACATCGTCCTTTTTTCTCTTCTTGTCGCGTTTTATTGGTAGAAAAAGGTTATCTTTCCCACCATTCTCATCTGATTTGTTCAATGTAACATCTTCGCTCTCCATTTCTGACTCATTAGCTTCTCCTGCCACATTTTCTAATGCTGACGGCTCTATTGCCACTTCAGGATTGCAAAGTCTGGTTTTCACAATGTTTTACAGGCTATTGAACCACTGTCCAAACCCTTTCATACCACTAGCAGACTTAATGGTCAAAGCTGCCTGTTTACATGTGCCAACACACTTTTTAAACTTCGACCTCGGTTGCTGTACAGTAAAAGGAACTTTTTCACCCCTTTTGGCACATCTCTTATTTAGTTCTTTGAGAATATTTTCATAGATTTCACCATTTCTTTGTGTTTATAAATATAGGCTTCTTCTTGTTATTCTCGCTGCTGAAAAGAATATCAATAAAGTCATTTAACACTTCTTGTGTCCACTTTGTTTTTCTTCCTGCCTTTTTTTTTCTTTCTACCAATGTTTAACTGATCACCATCGTCAGACTCTACTTGGTCATCACTACAGTACATAAGAGTAAACAAAAACAAATCAATTTTTGCAGGGTTTTACCAATATTCAAGGGTATGAAGTGGGAAGCCAAAGCTCAATCCATGAAAATCATGCAACCAGAACAGGCAATTACATAACAGGACTAATAATGCTGTATAATGAAGATGAAGTTCTCAGATGTCATATCATTTGCCAAATAATGAATTAAAAGATGCTTCTATTTTTTATTTTTGAAATTTCAGAATCTACAAAGATACTCTATATATTGCTCACATGGCAAATTTTGCAGGAATGCAAAAACTTTGATGAGAACCATAGGCAGCCCAATTCATTGTGTAGTTTCATATAGAGATCAGTAGCGAGCGGTAGCGTATTGTTTACATGCATAAAATACATAAGGTTGGCAACTAAATTTCACCTGACGAACATATGACTTTTGTTAAACACAAAATACATCGCTCGTGAAATTAAAAACAGGTAAAAAATTATAACACGTTAATCTCCGATAATTTTACTACAAATACTCAATGAAATTTGTCTTCAATGTTTCCAAATGGCTGCAAAATTTAAACATATTTTTCATGCATTGACAAAAAATTTCTTGTCCCAATGCGCGATGCCAAAGGTTATGCCACACGTCAGCATTTAAAAAGCATTTATACGCTCATGTTGGTGCACTTTTAACGAAGTATTATTCATTTAAACCAATAGGAGCATATAAATGCTTTTTAAATGCTGACGTGTGGCATAACCTCTGGCATCCCGCATTGGGGCAAGAAATTTTTTGTCAATACATGGGGGGTATGTTAAAATTTTGCAGCCATTCGGAAACATTTAAGACAAATTTCATTGAGTATGTGTAGTAAAATTATTGGAGATTAATGTGTTATAATTTTTTACCTATTTTTAATTTCACGAGTGATGTATCTTGTGTTTAACAAAAGTCATATGTTCGTCAGGTGAAATTTAGTTGCCAACCTTATGTATTTTATATATTTATATATGTAAACAATACGCTACCGCTTGCTACTGATCTCCATATGAAACTACACAATGAATTGGGCCGCCTATGATGAGAACCAAATGGGTGCATACAAAATATAATATTCTGGGGTGGTTCCTTCAGACAAAGAAAATACACCTAATTGTGTGCAGTGTTTACTGCATGTTATACAGTACATCAACTTATGAACTTGATTGTTTATTAACTGATACTTTAAAACTTTTTGGGGGACATACATAAGAAGTGAAGTCCATAGTCACTATGACATATTTATCCTTTTCCTTACAATTATGTTAGTTCTAGGAATTTAGGGTTACTTTCTGCATGTCAAACAATACCCTACACTTTTTCCCATTATCTAGCCAGGTGTTTTCTCATTAGTTTCAAAAGTGGAACAAGTATTACATATTGGTAATTTGCATATTAAACAAGTATATTTTGTTTCAACAAAACAAATAGAGCAACAATCATCAGCAGGTAGATGAACGTGCTAAGTCGAGCAAGACTGGCGCCATGCTGTTTTCACGATTTCGCGCAGTATTGTGGAAAGCAATATATTTTATGATAATTATACTAAAAATAATGAGGACACACAGGAATGTGAGGGATATCCCACGTATCATTCAGATCATGTGAAGTTCAACGTTTGAATCAGACTTGATCCATAGTCGTAGTTCCCGACAAACAATGTCGAACTATATTTTTAGGTCGGTCCATATTAAAACAGTCGGAACTAATTGATTCAAACGTCACTCTTGACATGAGCTTAATTGTTCGAATTAGGATCGGTTCATGAAAAGTTCAACGTTTGAACTAGGCCTTAGTTTTATAGGTATATCCAATACATTTAGAAATGATTTAAGGATGCGATACCTCTTTCTATTTGCCCCATGTCTACTATGTCTGTCAATCTGGACGAATGTATATTATGCCAAAAAATAATTCGGTCTGAGTACCCAAGTAGCGGAGAAACTGGTAAAGCGTGTATTGTTACCCTCGCAAATGAGGATGGAGGGGTAGTGATATTCAAGCTAAAAGAATTTTAGCACTAACTGTGCAAGAACAGAAGCTCATTAAGTACCATTCGTCATTGTGCTACAGAGGTTTCCAAAGAGATATGGAAAAGAAAAGAAAAAACCCCGGTCCTGTAAATCAATTGGAGATAGTCGGCGCTGGTCAACAAACATCTATGGGCAGTACCACATCCGAGCGTGAGCGGCGCAGTAAAAGATTTAAGTCGAGTTCGGTAACTAATATCTGTGTTTTATGTGGTTCAGTTTGCAGAACTATTAACAAACAAAAATACATCAGTTATTTACAGTTTGCGAAAAGCTGCGGGCCCAGAAATTACTAAACGCTGCCAGATTTTTCAAAGATCCTGCTTTCACACACACAACATCAATGCATGGACTTGAAAATGTTTTTGCGGTTGACATCTACTATCATAGCTACTGTTGTAGAAATTATTAGTATCACTGCGAGGTGGAAGAATTTTTTAAAGGTCTTGAGGAAGAGGATTCCGTAAACGCCGAGGATGATTAACGAACAGTTTTAGGCAATGGGACTTGATTTTACTACAACTGCACTTAGTCTAACGTCAATTAGAGACCAAATAAACAAACATTTACCAGTACCAGTTTCGATAGAGCAGTAAACATTTTATTATTGAATTGTATGGAGATACCGTCTGCTTCACCTACCCTGCTAATAAGAGAATCTCTCAAATAGTATATTCTGTGAAAAGTAATCCTGCGTCTTTGCTAGAGTCTCTGCAGCAAGTTTCACTTACTCAACAATTTGCGTCCCAACTTGCACAAGAGCTAAAGGACTACAAGTTTGGCCAGGAACAGAGCTTTTGTGAACCTTGGGGCCTTCAACTATCAACAGACGTACTTCTAAAGAATCCACCAGCAAAGTAGGAAGAATTCTGCTCTTTCTTATTCAAGGACAAGCAGATTCCTAAGGTAAAACAAGATGTTGTCTTCCAAATTCTGCATTATATGATAAGTGGTGGAAAAGAACCAATCCCTTTTCATGTCATGGTCGCTGAAGTAGTTCACAGTCTGACCAGATATAAAGAGTTCGTAACCATTCTAAATCGCCATGGTATTTGTGAGCCATACAACATGGTTAAGAGAATTGATGTTGACATCACAGAATTCCATGACACTATTCTTGTCCTTTTCCAAAATGTCCCAGCCAACAAACAAAAACCTTCAGACAAAAGTGTTATATCGACAAGACCTTTCTCCGCTCAGAGTAAGAGCACAGTCAAGCTCAGATCTAAATAAAGTTCTTTGTCAACAGCTGATTAGAATGGGAGAAATGAAAGAACGTAGAGCGATAGGCGATAATTTTGAAGTATCCGAGTTCGTTTTTAATCAGTATTTGACCTTTAGAGGAACAACCGATCCTTTGATGTCAGAAAGACCTAGAACTGATGCATCTGCAGAAAGCAAATCCCCTTTGGCCTCCTCTAATGATACAAACACTTTTGTGGCAACTTTAGAGTCCTATGTTAAAACAGCAAACGAAATACCTACTGGCAAAGCCACCGTCACATTGTCAACAACAATAGACCGGGACCCCGTTTCAGACAGCCAGTATGAACAGTCAATGGAATCGATACATTTGGATTACTTTCTTTGGTTGGTCAACCGCTTAATTCAAAAGGCAGCGGAGTTAGGTCATGTTGTACCTGGGTTTACAGCGCTGAGAAGTTCCACCGTGAATTTAAATTTCCATGCCACCACAGAAATTTTATCCCCAATCCTTCCATATCCAGTTACTAAATACAATGCTATTCTAACCATGATGATCAACTTTCAAGATGCCTTAAAACAGAAAGATGATTCTTACAGTGGGTTGTTGGCTGATGAAGGGATTTATAGAATTGCAAAGGAAATACAGCTGCTAAAACCCGATCAGTTGAGTAACATATTTCTCGGGCTTGGGGGGTTTCACATGGAGAAAATTGTTCTCGCCTGTCTTGGTGTGTATTTGGAACCATCTGGAATTTTTTTTGCTCTAGTCGAAACCAAGTGTTATGGCTCTGACACCATTAGCAGCGCAAACTCTGGTTCCCATTATTATAGATCTCACACTGCACATTTAATGATACATGAAGTTCTTATTTCTATGATGTTTGAAGTGTTTTGTGGATAGCACCCAGAGAGAGAAATAGAATTGGGAGAATTTATGGTTAATTGTCAATCAAATAGGTTTAATGGTAAAGTATGGAATACCCCTAAGAAGAAAGTCGAAGCCATGGAAAATGACTTTAGGCTCTACTTACAAGGAAGGCACTCAAAATCTTAGTCTTACTTTTCGGAACATGTATATGTCTCCCAACTTTATCCAGTCGCCAGGCTCTACCTTACCAATTCTATGCAATCTGGAGACTTACCTTAGTGCTGTCGAGAGAGCAACTTCCCTGTTTTTCTTTTATGACAGAACAAACTGCTGCAGATGGACACCATTATTTCTACAGGACTGCTATCAACTAAAAGATAAGTTCCCTCTCCTCTATGAATCATACATGAACAGCAGATTTGTTATGAGCTGTAACAGGAAAGGAAGCGCTGTCCCATTCGACCAAGCTTTGGAGCAATGTTACAACCACCTGGCAAAAGTCAGTGGTGGTATTATTGGGGTCACCAGAAAGAAAGATGCCCTTGCTTTTGGGACATCACCAAACATAAGAAAGACCAGTATGTTCATCTTTTAAAGATGCAAGAAGATGTCGATGGAGAACTGTCACTTCATCATGACTTCAACCAGAGTATGGCAAAAAAGATTTCTACAATGGTTCATGAAATGGATGCATATCTTCAAAAAGTATGTTGGTCAATGCTGTGTATCAAGACACACTTAAGAACGTTGTGATGGGGGAAATCATTACGGAAGTTAACTTTGATCTGGTGCTGCGTTGCATACAAGAAGGAACCAATGCCTATGCTAAGTTTATCCAGGATTGATTAAGAAGCAAGGCAATATCTATCCATTGGACCATCAGCAGAATGAAATTGACAACATCAAATAAAACATTCCACGATCTTGCCCTGGCCTATGATCACCAACTTTGCAAGTAACTGAAGAGATCCACATTGTTTCCGATACTTATAAAAAATACAGCATCAAGAATGAGGAAAGGAAGAGAAGGGGGAAATCTACACAGATGGTTGTTCTTGATGTAATATCACTGAATCAAAAAGTCCTAGTATCACTGAATCAAAAAGTCCTAGTATCACTGAATCAAAAAGTCCTAGTATTGGAAAACTTTTGGGCCTCTTCTGTCAACAAAACAGCATTCCAAGCTTTTTATGTCCGATGGCTTACAACCAATTACAAAGGAAGCAAAGCTCTATATCTTGGTATATCCCGAAGTCGTGGCATGTTTCAAATGGACATGCTTCACTGTTTGCTCATTTAGATTGCACACACAAAGAAGCAGATGATCGCATTATGTTTCACATACAAGATATTTTATGCCACCAAACTGACCTTTTTTCAATAAAACATCAAGATCTCACAGAACTTTGGTTTATCCGCAACTCTGGTGTGAAACGATCCATTTTACCCCTCCATACAATGTGCAGCAACCTTAATAGTGATCTACTGAAATGTCTACCTGCACTCCACCCACTAAGTTTCAGCAGTGATGAATACTGTTCTTAAACCTGATGCATGATGCTTCCTTGATAATGAATTTTGTTGTAAGCCACTGACAGAAACTGCGATAGAGATGGCTGAATTATTTCTGGTTAAATGCCTCGAGCCATCAACAGATTATGAAACATTCGATGAACCACGTCTCACCGCATTTGACGGCAATGCTCTTAAAATAGGTTTCGAAAAGACTGACTGCACTTCAATGAACGCACGAAAACACATTCAATGAAGTTACTACCAAATGCAACTACGGATTCAAGCCCCTTTTAGAGGTGCTTCCCTGCATATGAATGCCGAATCATATGGTTTCGAAAGAATTGACGGTGTACTAGTTCCCGAGATTGTCATCAGCAAACTCGACAGTCTTCCTGGTCTCTGTAAATGTGGAAAATGCGCTCATAAAAATGTATGCCCATGCAGAGCTGCCAGGATAAAATGTTGCAAGTACTGTAAATGCAAGTCTTGCAAAGAATGCAAAAATCCAATCACAGAGTAAATTTTTATTTCCTGAGAACATGCACAAAAGATATTTCACATTCAGCACTAAATCTTTTTTCACACCGCAGGTTCAAGTCAACCTTGCAGAAGTTTTCTGGCCCAAGTTTGTTACTTGCAAACCATGGCGACCAAAAAGTCATGGTAAGACAATATCTAAAAAAATGATCAAGTCAACCCACAATGGGAGCTAATCAACCCCCTTGCATAATGGCAGGGACACCCTTGCAAAACATTTCTACAGCATATAGGTCCAAAAGACAGCAGTTTAAATCAACCTGAACATGAAATTTCAGCAATCTTATTAAAATCCCCATTACTAAAACTCACCCTCAAAGAATTGGCAATTCGAGGGTGAAAGTGAAATCTCTCCCCAATCTTGTGGTTGTAAATGCAAGATCAGTTTATAATAAATTAAATGAATTTGACATTCTCGTGACAGGTAATATTCCTGATGATGCAATCAACTGTCTAGGTATGAATGTAGTTAGACACGGCATAGGTGGGGGAGTGGCACTATTAATTAACAGCAAATTTCCATTCAAGGTTCGTGGTGCTTTGTCCTGCACCTTGGTTGAATGTTTATGGGTAACTGTTAGACCGGAATGGTTGCGAAGAGAGGTTTCTCGGATCTCGGTCTATTGTGCCTATTTACCTCCCGGCCAAAGTGAAATGGATCACTTTTACGATTATTTATATCAGTGTTATGACAAATTATGTTTAGAAAGCCCAAATTCGGCCTTTATCATTGCAAGAGATCCACGGGGTTTCACAGTAGACGGTTAAAGATTCATTGCAATCTTAAACAAGTTGGTAAAGAGGCCACCTAGAAAAAATAACATATTGGACTTAATTTTTACGAATATCGCAAAGTTTTAGGTATGCCCTGATACATTAGCACTGTTATCTTCGTCTGACCACAATGTAGTGATCTGGAAGTTGAAAAAGACAAGTCAAGGTGCAAATAAAGGTAAAACAGTTAAAGTAAAAGTAAGGGAGACAAACTAACACTAATAGTTTTGGAATTTCTTGAAAACATTGATTGGAATCAAGTTCTTGGTGAGAAAGGAATTGATAAGAAAGTCCAGACCTTTCTTGAATGTACTAATTCAATGATTAACCATTTTTTCCCTGAGAAGGTGATAAGAAAACATAGTAATGATAAATTATTCATTACAAATAAGATAAAAGCGCTAATCGCTAAAAGAGATAAAGCTTATATAAAATAGTAAAAGCGAATTCTACCAAAATTTCTTACTTTAATCACTACGAAATCAAGTCTCGATGAACTCTAGCAATGCAAGACTTGGATCATTTGTATTTGATAATGCAAAACAAATGCTACAGAAAATTGCAGGGGAAATCAGAGAAAGCAAAAGCAAGACAATATTAAAATGTTAAGTGAGACTAATGTCACAGAAATTGCAAGAAATATCCACATATTACTTGCTGAGAGACAGAAGGAGTCGCTGACATCAATAAAAACTGAAAAAACATCATTGAACATAACTACTGTACTCGTCAAGATCCAATAGAGGTAAAGGATGAAATAGATGTCATATATTTTGCACAATGCATTGTGTTTGTGGCGAATTTATATCCCACTAAATAAAACGCTTGGAAACAAAGTTGTTAATTATGAAGCAACTGGGATCAACAGTATGAATCCAATGGCAGTTTCCCATGGTTTTACAGCTGACAGGGAACCTGAAATCTGGAACTCTGTATCCAACCCTAGGCCACAAGATGATACATTAGAACACATTGCAACTTCATGGGGTTTTAATTTTGTGGATATTCCAGGTGATGGTAATTGCTTTTTTACGGCAGTGGCTTTTCATTTCCATCAACTCGTTTCAGATAGCAGTAGTAAATCCAAGATAATGAGAAATCATTTACAATGTATATGAATCACTTGTCATTAGACCATTCCAAGCTTAGCACAATTCCTGCATAAGCTAGCTGTTGATGAGTGGACAGGAACATTCAGATCAGAATACCAAGCCTTTCTGACCGATACTGCTATTGAGAATGAAGCTCAGGAGTTTCTCACGGATGGTCATTATTCAACCAGTTTAGGTGATGAAGAGCTAGGTCAACTATTCCCATCGTCTTCCTTAGTCAGTCAGTCAGAGTATGATTTTGGAACAGTGTGACGCTTGTTTAGCTCCAAATTTATAAGAAAAAACATGTATCTATTAACCAGTCAACCCACTTTACTTCCCTCAAATGACGGAGCTAATTGCTGTGCGTTTCTTTCTCTTGGAATTTGCAACTGATTGTTACACGACACTGACTTTCATCAACAACCTGAATGGGAATGCGTCCGTGAAATCGCTGAGGACATCATCTCTAATCCTCATTCAAACGCTAATGAGCACCAGAATGTTGGTCTATTTTATGATGCTGCAGAAGCTCATTCAATTTTACCAACCAATAACTTGCTTTTTGAAGAATATGAAGTTTCTGGGGAACGCATATCGCAAGGCGAAATGTGCATGGGAATTTATACCTGTAGCCTTTACATATTTACAATAGTTATTTTCAACGACACTCTCTTTGTCATTGACACCCATCCTGTAAATAAGAAGAGCTTGGGAGAAATGGTAATGGTCTTCTAATGGTGACTCCAGATTCGAGCTATGGTTCATGCAAATCAGCCATCCAATGGCTATTACAATTAACAATGGCAGGAGTGAAATGCAACGTGAATCAAAGCATGACTTGGCTGAACAATCAATCAATCAAATCACATCAATCTTACCTTACACCAATCAATCAAAAACTTTATTTAAGCATGGTAAAATCTTCAGTATGATACCACATTACATTTACCATAGCAATTAACATGTATGTATACTGTCCCAAACTGAACTACAAATAATCAAATAATGGTTGAATTGATGCTCAATAAATTTTTAGGGCAGTGTTCGTATCTATAAATTGGTGTACCTGTTTAAGAGCTCCAATAGCTGACGCTATCTTTTTAGAAATATTTTCGACATGCCGTGCTCATGTTGAAAAGATGCTCATCAATTCGTAATCCTAAGGATTCTGTTTCATTAACTTTTTTATAGCTATTCCATCTATCTCTATGTTATATGCTCATTGCTGTGTACAAGTAATCCTTGACGAAATCCGATTATCATAAGTTCTGTTTTAGCAATGTTTAGACGAAGACTATTCTTTGCTAGCCATTGATGGAGATTTTTCAGTTCGGAATTAATTAATAGCTCAAGCTCCATAACAGAATTTGCTACGATGCTAATATTAGTATCATCAGCAAACATTTTTGGGGAAACTCTGTTGAGACAATTGGGAAGATCATTAATACATATTAGAAACAATAAAGGTCTCAAATTACTACCTTGTGGTATCCCACAGGTTATTGAGACAGCTTCTGATAACTCATCATTAACACAACATCTTTGGCTGTGATTGCTTACGTATGATTCAAAGCATTTAATGCCATTTTTATCAACACCATAAATTTGTAACTTTTGTTGAAGTATGGCGTGATCAATAGTATCAAATGCCTTTTTAAGATTGATAAAAATTACTCCGTTAAGAAGACCATTATCTCTATTGATTGACCAATTGTCCACGGCTTCTATTAGTGCTGTTAATGTATATCACAGCAAGGTTAGTGAATTAAAGTTTGAATAAACATACATCATATTGCATGCATGTACAGTTCAGTGGACATATAGTTGTGACATTGCAAAATTCAATGAACCTTGGCAAACTGAGATATGTAAAAAACAGTAAACGCCATTGTTCATCATTTGAGCACATTTCATTTCATAGGCACTACTTTACAGAAACATGTAATTTCATGAGCATAAAAGTTATTACAAATCAGATTACCTTGTTCAATTCTTCTTAATATAATATTCTTCCATAATATCTTATGTATTTTTATTTACTTAGAGAACAAAACCCGATCTGGAGAAGTGGAATATTGTGAGAAACCTATTGACCAAATTGAGGAGGGAAACATGGAAACTTTACTTGCAACAGAGCTTCAAAATTTTGACAAATCAAGTGAAGCAACTGATAAGGTGTGTGAGCATGTAATTTGCATGTTAGAACATGTTAGGATGAATTACTTTAGGCCTTTGGTATTTGCTACCTTAGCATGGGCATCCCTGAAAATTTCCAAAATCGTAACTCCATGGTTGTCCCTCTCAACTTACCAGTTAGCCTTTCGTGCTAGGGTGGACTATAATACTGCTCAAAAATAACCTAACACTGTGTTCACGTTTCATTGCGTCCGGAACGCGTTCCAAATTGCGTTCCAGTGGAAAAGCGTTCTCTTCTGTGGTGAAATATCGTGTTCTCACGTCGGAAGATGCTAACACCGAATGAAACCTGAGCTGCTCTGGGGCCTTGTAGTGTTTGAAATGATAACATATACAAGTCGCACAAGTGTGTACCAGCTAAAAATGTTTCAAAGACATACATGCTACATTTGAAATATAGGTTTATCTGAGTTGTTATATTGACAATGCTTGACAAGGCAATATTTTTTAACGTCGATCAGACAATAGCTATTTGGAGACGACCAAAGTTAGACAGGTTTTACAAGGTGACAAGCTACAAGAAGGAGCAACTGTGCTCGTTGACTTTGGGAAAGAGCTCTTTGAAGCAAGTGTGGTAAAATTACATGGTAAGTCAGTAAAGTTTACTGCATGTTTTACGTTTTCACAAACTGTTTTCAGAATCTCTTGCATAATAATTTTATTTACTGTATCTTCACATAACAACTAGTGACTATGTTTAATACTGACAAGAGCTGAATTGTATTACAACTACAATTGTGTATTTCTGTATAAATGATCCTAGCATTCTATTAGAAGCTGAGACAGAGTTCCCAAATCAGATGTTTGGAGATGACAATGAAATTGATATGGACAAGGAAAATAAGCCACCAAATGAACCGACACCTGGGAAAAAACTCCCCCAAAAATAAGAAGACAAAATCAGTGTCCCCAAAAGCCAAAGGGAGGAAGGACTCTGAGCCATGAAAAGAAAAAAAAAACAAAGAAGGTATATTCGAAAGTTAATATAGTTTATTAGTATGAAGCAAAGTATTAGAATAAGACATAGCTATGTTCACATAACTGTAGCTAGGTTGAAAGTTTGTGAGCCTGCCTTGGGTTAAAAAAATTAGATTCAACATACAGTGTGTCCTGCTTACTCTGTATCACACCACACAGTCTTCACAGGTAATACCAGGATCTTACATTTGATGCTGATACTTTCAAGCTTTGTATACTAATTCATCTTTTCCAACCTGGATACGATTTGTCATTTTGCTGTTACCCATTTTTTTTTCGAGTAGACTTAGATGTTCATATCTGTAATCGACGTGGTGTGATATTAATATATATCACCAGTATTAGTTACTAAATATTTGGGATTGCAATCATTGAACACCAGATAATTTACTTATCACTTAAAAGTTAATGGTCACCAAGAGTCTAAAATTGTTTGCAGTTAACTAGTTAAGCTACAGTGGCAGATCCACCCGTGATTTTTAAGGGAGTGCACAGCACAGGGGTGACTAGAGCACGAGCATGACTGAAGGTGCAATACTTTGATTAAGCTAAAGGGGCACAAGCAGCCTGGGGTGGTCAGGAGGGCATTCCTACCAGGAAGCACAAGCATGGAAATTTACTTGCTTTGAATGGCAAATATCATACCCTATAACAAAACCATTTTTCTGTTTTCCAGATAATTACAATTGAGGCTTTGGCTGACAAATGTGAAAATGCAGAGCATGGAAATCAGGAGAAGAAAGGCCCAATGCTGTTCCTGCGCGAGAAAGGACAAGGAAAAGTAGGGAAATTGTTTCACAGTACCAAAAGATTTGAGAAGCTGAAGATGGTGTGGAAACAGACTATGTGACACCGTGTAAAGATGTTGCCATCCAGAAGGATGAGGAAAAATCAAAATGTGCCTGTCATCACATGTTGCTGGAAAGAGTGCCAAGTCTCAAAAAAAAATAGAACAGCTCCGTTTCGGCCATAGAACACTCAGGAAAAGGACACCAACCAGAGCAAGAAATGCCAGAAGACATGTTTAGTTGTACAAACCAAACCACATATAGCTTTTATAGCTTTGATGAAGAGTTATCTGTGACTGAAACAATATCTAAAGTTCAATCCATTGTCTCAAGTCAGACATTACCTGGCATGGTTGAAGCACCATCGGATGAAGCTGTGCTATTATTTTTATTATTATTAACAATTAGATTATGAGCTCGAGATTTCTGTGCGGTGATAGTTGATCAGGGCGAAGCCCGAATCAACTATTACCGCATAGAAATCGAGAGTGAGTAAGCTAATTTTTTTGTAGAATCAGAGGTCAAACATGAAATATTCAACAAAAAATTTATTTTTAAGCGATTTTTTTAAAAGAAATCTCTATAGGAAAATGATTGTTTGGCTACTCGCTATCTATCAAGGAATAGATAGCAAGTAGAGTAACCAATCAAATTACAGCATTTGCAATAGTATACTAGTATGATTCTACTAATTATTATTAGAACTTCCTGTCTCTGCAACCCTTAGCAACGTGCTACTTCCACAAAGTAAATTTGGTCTGAATATTATTCTCCCTTCGACAAAATTTATCCAATGTCAAACTGTTTTTCGGGTAGCTCTTAAATCTTCACCGAACGTAGATATAAACAATTTATGGGTGGTCACGAGCACCAACAAGAACATACAATATGAGATTTACAAGGGCACAAAAGATGTTCTTAAGGCGGTTAGAAAAGAGAATGAAGAGAGACTCCAAAACCAACTCATTTTGCAAGGTTCTTTCTTTTCCACTATCCTAATAGTTCCACTTCTACATTCAACTCCTTATGGTCATCTGTTCAAAGCAAACTTCCGAAAAACATCTTTAACTTCACTATCCGGTATATCAATAACACACTTCCGACAAGAAAAAACCAATCAAAATGGCAACTATCATCGACATCTGATTGCTCTTTTTGCTCCTCACTCAAAACGCTGCTTCATATCGTTGCGGGATGTGACATACTTAAATGAAGGCTGGTTTACATGGCGACACGATTCTGTTTTAAATTTCTGCGCATCCACTCTTACTGCTGTGCAAAATTCCAGACTTTACGCTGACATACCTGGCTTTGTAAACCTATCTGTTCTCACCAGTGACAATTTACGACTTGACCTACTTCTAGCGATTGAAAACAAATGCCTATACATTCTCGAGCTCACTGTCGGATTTGAAAACAAATTATGATAAAGTCAAGTTTATTAACTTGTCCCTGAGTACACTTGGAGTTTTCAGTCGATCATCGGAAAATTTTGACGAAATGCTGAGAAGTCTAAAACTTGATGCTCAGTACAGTAAATACATAAAAAAGAAAATAGTGAATATGTGTATACGAACATCGTATTATATATTTTGTAGACAAAACAAGAAGTGCAATAACCCAAAACTAATGATGATATAATCATTTTAAAATAATTGTTGAAATTATATATTGTAATATGTCATCAATTCATGTAGAGATTGATAATCTACCTGTAAAGCAAGGTTTATCAGTGTAGTTGTATATCATCTAATGATCAATAAATAAAGTTTCCATAATGGAATAAAAATACACAACTTCGCAAAAAGTTGAATTACGGTGCGTTTACGAAAGTTTTAAAAATAGATACAATAATTGTACATATATAAAGACTATCAACTACTGTGATTAAAACCATTACACTAATAATATTGTTCTTAATTAAGAGTTTCTATTAATTTATTATTATTTAAAACAGCTACGTACAGTACTAAAAAAGAAACTGCAACGATATCTTTCAGTTCGACATTGTATTGTTAATGTATTCGAGTTTCTAGGTTTGTAATCATTCGTATTGCCCCTAGTCATTAGAGCATATTTTGACAAAGGTCCACCTTTTTCAATATGCTTCATGGTATTCAGACAAAGTTGTTCCTGCCTTTCATCCAATCTAAGACATCCAGGATTTTCTAAGGCCTCCCCGTAAGAGGAATCTGGGAAAATAATCCTCAGCGCCCGTTTTTAAACTTGCTCTAACTCATTAGAAAGGTACGATGGTAAAGCATGGTGCCATACAACGCAGCAATACTCCAAAACTGATCGTACTAAGGCAATGCATATACTCAACAAGTCTTCCATAGGGACGCCACCACGCCGTAAGATGCGGATAATAGACCTTATGATTTGCATTTACTTCAAATCGCAAACTGCAGTTTGTTGTCAGCCTTTTCCGGTTAGCAGTTACTATTTTTAGGCTATTAAGATTAACATGCGCAAAAATACCGGAACCAGCTTGTATATGAAAAGACTACATGAGTAATGGAATACGGCGGCTGTGCGAAGGTAGTTCTATCATGTTTGACATTGATTATATGGCTGTTTTCTCCTTTCCAGATAAAAAAAATATTTACTGCGTATTTGCTCTGGTTTTAGGGAATGCTTTAGCAATGTTGTAACAGTAATGTTGTATGATGATAGTAGTGATTCTTCAAACAGCAGTAGTGATGAAGACATCAATTTGGTATTTGTTGACGTAGCATTTGGGGAAGGTCGCGAGCTTGATAGCAGGCCAAACATTTTGGATTGTATCGAAATAGAGTGCGAAGAAATGTTTAGGTACTGTAATTTCCTTTTCTGTCTTAGTTCGCAGCACAAAAAATAATACACACTCCTGTCCTCTTTTTATGACTTATTGACTTACATCCTTGTATATACATGACATTTGGTAGGTACACTATGGCTTTTATGGTTTTATCCTTCATCAGTATGTTCTTCACGTTGAATATAATTTATTGATATTTAGCTTCTTATTTTGTTGCTAATGTATTGGTGTATTAGTGTACCTATCACCACTTACTGTATGTGCATGAGTGCATCTGAATGAATGTAATCTTTTAATTTACTACTTTCACTTGCCCGGTTTGAGAAAGGTGATATCTCTCGTCTTCTTGAGGCTTTACAAATTCCAGCTGCCTATTCTGGTTATCAGGGCTTTGTTTTTACTGGCATGGAAAGGTCTTATGGTTATGCTGCGTCGGTTAACATATCTCAATAGATGGTGCGATTAGATAAACATTTTTGGCAGATCCGAGGCTGAGCTTAGCATACTTTTTAATATGGTAAATTACTAAAACTTACATGCTTAAGAAAGGCATCTAAATGAAATAAGATCCTACTTCCAGTGAGGCTTTATGTAATTATGTAACTGTCTATGATGTGCCTTCACCAATTTTTATCATTTTCAATACCATACAGTATGGACCAGTACTTGATTGAAGACCAGCTGAAGTCCATTCTGTGCATATGCTTTGCTCACAACAAAAACAAATGTCAGGACCCGACAGTTGGAATTCTCATTGAATTAGCATTACAAAAACAGTACAAAGCTCCATTTTAATTTAAATAAAATTACAACGGTTGTATCCCAACACTTGTTTTTGTTATGAGCAGAGGAAAATGTGCATTAATAAAACTAATATGAAATTCGCTGACATGAAATGAAACAAAGAAACAAATTGGTGTCATTATTCTTGTAGGTTATAAACGACATATACACTTGCTTTAACCATTTGCTCACTTCTCTGGACTTGGCATGGCTGGATCCTGCGATTTTTGCCGATGCAATACACCGCAAAGGAGCACCACTTAACCAATGCTGGGGATTTATTGACGGAACTACCTGACATATTACCAGGCCTAAACCAAAACGTGATGTACAGTGGGCACAAAAATCACTGCATTAAATTTCAGGTGTGGAATGTAAAATGTTTAACATATATATTTTGGGACTTACTATTATATCAATATTTCACAAACCAATCTCTGGTCTATTGTTTGGGGGGAATTCCCTCCCTAATCTCTTTGAATTTAAACATTTCACAAGGCCATTGGCATCAACAATTTAAAAACTATAACAACTTGTCTTTTAACAGACTTAACATCATTCTCCTCTCTTTTAGCTCCAAATCAAGTCTTTCGTTCCATTTGGCTGCCTCAATTTCAAATTTGTGTTTCTCAAACTCCAACATCCTTTGCTTCAACTCTTGTTACTTTAGACTTGCTTTCCTGTCATACTTTTCTTCAAGCATGTTCATAACAGAGAGCCTGCTAGCCCTTTTTTTTGGTTTTCTAGAGACTGATATGATATATGAGAATTTCTGTCAAAAAAAAACTTTGCCAAGAACAATCACATACTACTTCAATTGGTGCTTTTTATTTTGCTCAAAGATCTAAAGTTATTTAACCTTTCTTTGATGTTGTAGAAACACCCTGAGTAGACTCCTCTTCATCATCTAAACCACCCGATCCGAACGTTGTATCCCAATAAAATTATTGTATCCAATAAATTATTGGGATTATCATGGTTAGGGTTTGGGTTTGAGTCAGGGTTCATTTTATATGCATGAAATGACAATTTCAGTAACTATTGGTATTATCAAACGTTGTAAGCACTAATTTTATTGGAATACAACGTTCGGATCGGTTGCTAAATCATTGTCATTGTCTGAGGCAGAATCACTTTCATGCTTCCGCTCTGTAATAAATCCACAAACATTGATCACTGACACACTAATTGCTTATAGGCATTGTTGAATTGATGCATATTCACTTAACATAGGGTACACATTCAGAACGGGGCACACAAATTTAAACATTGCTGGGTGTGGATAAAAATGAAATCTTACTTGACATTCCAGATAAAGCCTCCTCCCTCATCTCAATTCCTTTTGCCTTGTCCAGTCATTCTTTTTCCTTTTTCTTTTCTCTGCCTTGGATTTTTAGTTTTTTTAATTCTTCTATATCTCTCTTGTAAGTACTTATATCTTCTAACAACTGATGCAACTCAGAGTACTCCTCTTCAGTACCTGGCCTAAAACGTGGAATTAATCAGGCACATCAATTTAAAGCATTTGCATACACAAATCTAATAAATATGAACCAACTATTGTACTCTTAAATATATATTCAAAGTATATACAGTAGCTTACTTTTTAAGATTTTTATTATCATCTTTATTGTATTTTATAAGTAAACGATCAACTCTCTCTCAACAACCTCTTTCTTTTAGGTTTACCACTCTTTTTTCAGTGCTAAATATTTCACTCAAGGCCTCAGCTACACTTCCCCATTCAAATGGTGACCAGGGTCTTCATGCGAAAACTTCTGTGCACAATAGTGTATCATATGATACATTTGGCCATCTGAATGGAGCTATTTCCTAAAATTAAAATGTCAAGCATCAATCCTAAGTTATGTCTGGGCAGTGGCGTAACAGAGGGGGACGGGGCCCTTAGGCATATTTGGTGTCTGGGGCCCTGTTGTTATGCCTTATCTGTTGTGAAGCCTGAAATTTTTTGTGTATTACTTGTTTCGCTCGCAATCTGTATTTAGTTAATTATTTCATAGTTGGTGCATACATATATTACTTACATTCTTAATATCTGCTAATTTAGCTCGTTTTGTATTTAAAAGCAAGTACTTAAATCGAAAAGGTTTAATATCATTTACTAGCTCCTGAAGGAGACTAGGAGTAGGAGTCAGCATTTTGAGATTTCAAATCGCACTTATATTTACATACAGTAATAACACTATATAACCTATTTTTACTAAAACTGGACAGTGTCAAAATGTCAACAAGTTCAATTCTTATTCTTAGTCTAGTACATTTTAACCTATTTTACTAAAATTGATAATGTAAAAATGTCAAAAAGTTCAATTTTTACTCTTAGTTAAGAGTCTTAGACACCAATTTGTTCTTTCCTTCTCGCACTAGCATTGGCAAATCCGTGGTTTAGTTCTTTCTTGTCAACAGCTTTCCCTTCTTTATTTTTGACGGAAAGGAGCGCCAAACCTGCAAGCCCTTCTTGAGACATTTGAGACCTGAGATATGTCTTTATCAGCTTCAGTTTAGAGAAAGGGCATTCTGCTGTTGCTACGGTAACAGGAATGGTTGCAAATAGGATGAGAAGTTTATAGACTTGCGAGAACGAGCAACTGACACGGCGTTCAAGCATTAAACGGATTACATCCCTAGCAGATTATCGCTCTGCGATTTCCTTTCAGAATTCGTTGACAAAAGATCGAAATTCAGACACAAGTTCTTCTGTAAAATCGATTAGATATTCCTCTACAATTGCTTCAGCCACAGTTCCAAGCTGAGGCAACTTTAAGTTAGACATATTGTACGAATAAAGGCAACTGAATAGATTCGTGACCATTTTCTGACCTGTAAATCGTTGTTTGAGTTGCATGATGGCATTGTCAACCATTTGATAAAATACATTGACTTTGAAAGCCTCTTCAGGATCAGTTAATCTTTGATCAGTGCAAAGCTCATCAAAAAGCCGTTTTGTTTTACGATTCCTCTTGTTTTCAAACGTTACAGATGAACTTCAGGACTAGGCTAATGCTCTTGCAGTTAAAAGAACCGAGTTCCAATCAATCTTTTGCAACTGCAACTCTCTTGAAGCGTTGTTGATTGCTCGCAAAACTCTCTCCCACATAATGATAAATATAACAAATTCTAGTTCATCTATTTTGTTTATCAATGTTTTCGCATCTTCCCTTTCTGCTTTATTAGTAGATGTTAAAGACAACCATGTTAATACTCTCATGATATTGTGGATACCTGTCATGAGCAGCTCGTACAGCATCAATATGCAAACTCCATCACGTTGTACACAATTTTTAAGCGTAATAGATCTTTTTTCAGCTTCAAAACCGAGTTCTCTCCATCTGTTTAACGAAGATGCGGAAAAAGGTAAATAGTTCCCTTAATAGCCAAAAGATATTCTCGTTTTCTACAACTGAATTGACAGCATTGTTGATTACCAGATTCAAAGCATGGCTGCCGCAATGGACGAAAGGAACTGGGGCAGTAACTATACTTTTAATTAATGTTTGTATGCCCGTGCTAAAGCACTCATTACGCTTGCGCCGTCATACCCTTGACCACGTATTTTTGAAAAGTTAATGCCAAGACTTTGTAGAAATGCCTTTGTGGTTTATACTATTCCTGTAGCCGATACATCATCTAGTTTTACAAAACCCAAGAAGTTTTCTTCAATACTGCACTTGTTGCCATCAACCTGGACCCGCCATATTATAATGCTTAATTGATCAGTTCTAGTTATATCACTAGTAGAATCTAAAATAAGAGCCCAAAATGGTGAAGCATTGATCTTGTGAACCAAAGAAACTGTGACTGTTCTTGCTATAAGTTCTATTAACTCATTTTGAATTTTTGGGCTAAGATACTTTGTTGCACGAGCGGGAAGTGATATAACTTTTGCAAGAATCTCATCATACTGAGCCATCATACATACCATACTAAAAAAGTTTCCACCTTCACAAATATCATACTTGCTGACCCATAGAACCTATTCAGAACCTGAGTAAGCTCTGATTGTTCCACGATTTTTCGATCTTTCTCAAAAGAAAAAGAGTAATTCTTATCTGGATTTACCTGCCATTTTATTGATAATCTGCCACCAATTACGACAATCGTCTTTTCTTACATGTTGCACTCTTGTTTTATAGCACGAAGTTTCCTTAATATGTATTTCATGCTGGGCCTTATACTTCAAACATTTCCATAGAGTTGTGTTTTTACAATGAAATGCCTTTTGTTGTCTTTTAATAAGTTGTTTTATTTCAGGTGTTATCCATGGTTTATCAGTATGATGACATGTTGCCTTATGTTGTTGTGAGAAAATATGATCGATACTTTCAGTCATATGGCTTGTAAAAGAGCTTGATAAACTATCAACATATGGATTGGGTTCAAGGTGAGAAAACCAATCATTCGCGGTAATCCATCTCCAAAAGCATCCATGCCCGATTGACGGTAACAGCGAACCAAAGATTGAACAGATTGATTGAGCATCTGTGTTATGACCAGGATTACTATTGATAGAAGGTACCCAGTGTATGATATTGTGGTCGCTGGACCCTAGAGGAGCAAGGACTGTAGGGTTATCATGCAGTTTGTGCAAGTTTGTAATGATAGAATCAAGTATTGAAGATTCTCTCGTGGGCTGGTCGACAACCTGTTTAAGATTATGACTGTGAATCAAAGTACGTATTTCAAAATCGTTAAAATCACCCAAAATTACCTGACCATGGTCAGGGTGCAAATTCCAGACCAAGTCAATTATATTGATTAAATGTTCATTAAGATTATTGTGCAAACTTAGATTCAAATCAGCTTGACAGTTCTTTTAACTTTTTGATATTTTATCATGTACATATTATTCTGAATTTTTATGCTTTTTTGCATGTTTTTAAAAATATTTCCCTTTTAGGTCTTTGAAAATTAGACATGAAAAATGCACTGCTAAAATTTTATTATGAGGGGGCAGGCTTTATTTATTAGTGGGGTAGAGCTTAGTTGAAAATTATATTTTGCACAAGTGAATCATGAAATGTTATCTTCATATATTTGTGTTATATCAATTAAATTATCCCCAACCAAACCAAATGCGTTTTTTTAACTCAACAATTCCATATCCCCAACCAAACCAAATGTGTTTTAACTCAACAATTCCATATCAATTAACCAGGGGCATAACCCTAACCCATATCGGATTTTAACCAAAATTGCACCAAATAGAAATATTGGTTAGATATACCTGCCAAATACATCTCCTGTCTGGTTCCTAAGATATTGGCTTTCCATTTTTTGACCAAAATTGGTGGTTGGCAAAACCAACCATCATATGATTTCACCATTTCATATCAACTAATCATAGAAGCATGAAAATTGGCATTTTACCATTTGAAATATCCCAAATTAGAATATGATGTCAACACTATCATCACATGATTAGAAAATGTTTTTTGATGTCATTTTGCAAAACTACCGGGTGTCTCAAAAAAAGTATCAATGTTTGATTTGTTATACTGTTAAAACTGGACTAGCTGATTCGCTGAAATAAACCACTGAATTCCGAAAGGCCTAACTTAAATTTTGATATATAGCATCAAGATATTTAAGCAATATTGAATGAGATATTACAGTTTCATTTCGAAGAAGCAATTTCGAAAATACTTAAAATTACCATAAATCAGGCTATTAAATTAACAATTTTATTTTGTTCTTGTCAACACAATGCACGATAAAACAAATATTTACACATTTTTAATCTAAAAAAGCTGTCCTTGAACATATATACAACATGGTGTTCTGTAAACCATGCCATCATGAGAGTTCTAGATTATTTGTGCATGCAGTCTTTGGCAAGCTAAAATAATTGTCTGGCGGAGCTATCTCAAATTCATTGGCTGGTGCTCGTGGGGGACGTTGAAGATTTTGCTTCAAATAACCCTAAACAAACAAGTTGCAAATTGTCAGATCAGGAAATCGAAGCGGCCAGGGCGAGTCACCTTGAGATTAAAGGTAGCTTCTTCAAAATTTTCAATACTCGCGGAAAAATAGCAAATGTCTTCGAATAAGTTTAATAGGCCGATTTAGTCATTTTTTCCACCAATTTTTAACCAAACCTCAGATTAAAACATTTATATCTTGTTCAATATTGACTGAAGTTCAAGCGTCTTATATACCAAAATTTAAGTTAACGTTTTCTTAATACCAAACTTATTTGAAAGCCATAGCTGGTGTAGTTTTTACATTATATTAAATTAAACACCAATACTTTTTTTTTGAGACACCCGGTAGAAAAAATAGTATATTGTATTAGCAGGGTGTTCGCCAGAAGTAAAATAAAATCTATGTTCAACTGAAACTGGGAAATTTGGTCTGAATGCTGTGTAATGCACTAGTCAAGGTAAATCCCTGCAACCCCCAGCCGGGACACAGCAGGGCATTACCAGGAATTTCCTTTAATTTGACAAAGAAAACGTTCGCGCATATCGGGTATTTTACATCTTTTGTTCAGCATACAACATCATCGGGGTAAAGGGCCGGGGCTTTTTCCATTGATGGAGAACAAGACCGGAAATGTCACTCGCCCGTCTTTTAGGGCATGCATGGCGAGCTGACAGTTTGCTATGCAGATTAGTCTGTCGGCATCATGAACCGTCTGTTGCTGTCTGTCGGGTCACTGTTGTTACTTTTAAATAGATGAAATGGCGGCTTTGGAAGAGAAAAAGGTGAGAATCCTTGTTAGTTTTTTAACATAAACAGGCCATCCCTAGTACCTGCATTCATTAGTGTTTTGTCTTTAATAGTACGTTTGAAAATGGGATTTCTATTTTTTTCCCCCAGTCACTTGGCTAGTAAATAAATATATGTGAATCCGGGTGAATAACATTTGCATGACTATATGCATTCATATTCACGAAAGTTTGTTAAAGCAATGCACATATCGTCAGCACTTTAAATTTTGGTTCAATTTTGATGACATTTTTATAAGAAATTAGTTTGAAACTGTGTGCAATTTATATATGATATATAACTTATTAAATTCGATGGCGGAAATATGCTTTCTTTAAGTGCCCCGTACTTTTTAATGTTTTGTTTTGTATCTGCCGAAGTGCTTACTCCAAACAAAAGTTCTTGAAAAGGAGCAAAGGCATTTGACCAAGGTATTTCATGGTATTGGAATAAAGTATTAGAATAGTTCCATATTTCTTCCAGCTTTGTTCCAGCTTAGCAATAGTTCCAGCTTTGAAATGCCATTCCCAAATTTTAAGTTCAATTTGAACAAATATTTAACAGTTATTCTATGAGCTCGAGTCATATATGAGCTGATATATATGAAGAGAGTGAGTAGCATAACTGTTTTATTATTATAGACAACAACTGCTACCAAAAAAACTTCCCAGTGCAGTTATATTTTAATAAAATATACTTATTAGTCAGTTTAGCGATATAAACAACTTAAGCTAATACGCATAAAACACTACTTATCATTATTTAAAATTATGGTTTAAACTAATTTTGCCAAAAGTTTCAAATTCTTAAAAAATATAAATGTTTTGGGCAAAACAAACGCTTGTTGACCTCAAAATTGAACACAGTTTTTGTTATTATAGCAATTAAACAATTATAATCTTTTCCAGCTTTTGGGAGACTTGTTAAGTATTAATTCGTACAAAACTGTATTTTATACTTGTTTAGGTGACATTTAAATCAAGTACTAACCTTCAAAAACTTTATCTAAGTTTATGTGTTGTACATATGGCCAAGAAAGGCAGCCAAAATGCTCAAAACATGATTTTTTGCAATCGAAAAACTTTCGGCCGCCATCTTGTTGTCTCTACTAATAGGATATGAGCTAATATCCTACTAGTAGCGAGCCAATCAGATTACAGAATACTTAATATCCGATGGCAGTCTATATAATAAAACTGAATACCATGCAGTAGGGTTAAAATATTTAGGTTAAGGCATAAATGACCACCTTCATATTAGGACTTATACATACAATAATGCCGACAGTATAAACAAAGAAAAGTAAGGCATTTTTGGTAATTTTTTTCGGATATGATAGACAGCTTTACCAACACCTATTTCACTTAAAAAATAGAAAAGCCAATATCTTGTGAACCACCAGAAACACGGAGACAAAAGCTTTCATATTATCTAACCAGTATCTCCAACTGGTGCAATTTTGGTTAAAATCTGAGATGGATGTGTGTCATTTTGATGTTTTTGTTTTTGATTTCACAACAATGAAAACAGTAAAATAATGTTTGACTTCTGATGAAGAATATGTTTTAGTATTTATTGTAAAGGTATATATAAATGTGCATGTAAAAGACAACAAAAAGTTAGTAACTATAATATGTACACTATATACAGTATAAAATACTCAGAATAACAACTACAAAACAATTACTTAATTCCCAGATAGTCCAACATCACAAGCTATAACAGCAGGAGTTACTTTTTGGACATGTCCTGTATATCGCTGGCATGTTTCTCTTGATACACCTATCCAATAGGCATTTAATCCAATCAATTAGTTCGTCTTTGTTGGTTGGCTTGACATATTTTCTTAGGTGGTGCTTCAATACAGCCCAAATATTTTCAATTGGATTCAAATCCTAAACAGCAATAAACATATTACATACTTGGAAATGATTTCTAATACCTAAAATTAAAAAAAAATAAAAATGCTTGACATCATTTGTCGAGCACAAACACTCAAAAACCTATACATATATTATACCTCATACTTAGCTCGTCCAATCAGAATGTTCTATTAGTAGCACCTGTCCATAGTATTTTTCAGCGAATACCATGCTATAGGAAATTCTGACCTAGGTTTTTTCCCCGAGTCATGGTATTCGGCCAAATATCCCGGGAGATTCGACTTTTGAATCTCACGCGACATCCCGCGAGAGCTACACGCGCCGATTAAAACAATGAAACATGGCGGGAGCACACAAGAGTGTATGGATATTCTACGGTGTTTTTTAAGTGGTTTCACTGGAAATTTTACAAAACAGGATGTTCAAAAGATGGCAAAATTACTCAGCACTATTTACTTGATGCCATTTGGCAAAGAACTTTGGAAAAATTGTTTCTTTGAGTGAAAAACGAAATCTCGTATTCTCGTAGGTATGTTGACAAGTTGTCCTGGACTTGAACAGTTATATATTTTCGGTATAATATATCATTTATAGACCCTCCGCTTGGGTGATTCGGCAAAATATTAACGATCAGTGATGACATTTCCCTCGGGCTAAAGCCCTCGAGAAATATCATCACTTCGGGTTAATATTTTGCCGAATCACCCTTGCTTCGGGTCTATAACTGATAAATATTAACCTTATTTGGTTTTTGGTACGAGTGTTGCCCCAGAAATGCAGGGTTGCACAGTTTCAATTCCTGATAGAAGACGGCATAGTTATAGAATACCAGGGGCGGATCTGGCAAATTTCTGACTGATGCATCAACCGGAAATTCTATTAACAATTGGCGCTAAGCTAAAGGCAACGCTGAGCGCTGAAGGCGCGAGACAATTAGGGGGTCCGGGGGGTTCCTCCCCCGGGAAAATTTTGAAATCTAGAACCTGGGAAATGCGATTTCCTGAATTTTGAGAGCAATATTTAACACAAAACAATGCTTAAAAATGAAGAATTTTTATGAATACTTCTGATTTTCAGATGCATTCATAAATCTCATTAAAACTTATAAAAGATAGAAAATTAAAATTTTTGTAATGCTTCTCTAACGTGCATTGAAAGATACAATATACTCAGTTTTCAGCATATTTAGTATTTAGTAACAGGTAATAAAAACTATATTGGTGTCTAGCAAAATAAAACAATATTTTGTAACAACAGCCCCTTTGTTCACAAAGGGGCAGCCTCTATGTAACATCAAATATGATATAGCATGCAGCTCAGGCCTGACTGTGTTAATGTAAATCTATGAGATAGGGAAGATAAAAAACACTATCTAGTAATGGAAATAAACAAACATAAAAAGAAATCTAGTGTGTATGTAAGCTTAACTAGCAATCAATTATTAATCAATAATGCAAACAAGTATAATAAACTAAAGCTTGTGTGTGTATAGATTACCCCCTTACAAATTGACACATCACATGTTGTGTGATGTAGCTACCCATCACCCAATGCACTATCCAACACAGTCACAGAGAATGCAG
This sequence comes from Muricea muricata, assembly GCA_963855995.1. Lineage (NCBI taxonomy): Eukaryota > Metazoa > Cnidaria > Anthozoa > Malacalcyonacea > Plexauridae > Muricea > Muricea muricata. Next base: position 84,074,957 of record OY979716.1, read on the forward strand.
TATTCTCACACCAAAATATATGTGTATTTTCTCACACATATGGATGTAAAGCAATGATGAACCTCTTAGTTGCAATAAAGGTCCAATGCTAGTAAAGCCTCTCAGAAAGTAACACAAATCTTCCTATAACAACAATTACTATATGTGTGAAAGATAAATATAATAATTGTGTTAAATTTCAAGCTGTGCAAATTCGATGAAAGTACTAGTCAATGGTTAAATATAACAAATTATCAAGAATTAGGACTACTTCCTCCACCCCACCCCACTACCATAGACCACTCATCCCATTACCATGTACAATACATAAATATCTTGGCCAAAAGAAGTAAATAAGACAACTACAAAAGGTTAAAAATGAGGATTCTTGCTTGTAAGGTACTTCCACGTCTCCAATATCCTCCCCCTCCTATGCAGCTTACCCAATATTGCTATTTATACATTAGTATCATTATAGTATTTCATCAATAATTCCACAAATACAATGTCCATCAATTTAAATAGCAGAAATTTAATCTCACAATATTGAATATAAAGCCTAGCACATTAAAATATAACTAGCACAGCAGAGTTTTTCATACAAAATGAATGATACTTTAAAGCTCTCAATTCGCCACTTGCATTCGTAAGGTGTTTAGGAATCAACAATTTCAAAGCAAGATCTCCCCCCTTCCTGCCCTTTGCGAATGGATTCCAAGGTTTTGCTTTCCTTCTCGTAGTAAGGTCGAGAGATCACAATAATTTGCATAGTCGCATCAAACGCAATGCCTTGGAGAAAACCTCCGTCTACTTGTGGGAAATGCTCGAATTATTTCCACGGTAAATCAAAATATTAATAACTAGTAATTTGCATCGGTCACCGATGCCCCTTGCATATCGGTCAGTCGAGACCAATGGTCTAGACAATCTACCCTTCAAACAACAAGAATCGCACGGTACTGTCCCGATGCATCGGTCAGTCGAGACAATCTACCCTTCAAACAATAGAATCGTGCGATACTGTCTCGTATGACCGATGCATGCATCGGTGCGAAGCAATCTACCCTCTGCAATCAACCCTAGCCATGAGCTTACTCAAAAATGCAAAGTAAGCACAATGATGTCCAGACATTTTTGACAACAGTCTGACGCTATAATACTCGCTATATATATATCGATAAAAAGACGATAAATAAAAAACACGCAAAATGGCTATCAAAACTCTCCTCATTTGAAATCATTGTTTTTATCGATAAAATTATTAATTGATAATACCACAATAGGCCCTACGCGCACGCGTTTTGAGATTAAAATGTGTATATTGTTATTTTTCTGAGTTTTTATTGAAACTTGACTTGGAGGTATTAAATTAACGTGAAATTCTGACCGATGCATTTATGTCGGTTGCATCGGTCTGGATCTGCCCCTGTAGAATACCTGATGGTAGTGTTTGAATACTAACCGGTGATTCAGTGCTTAATACCATTGGCTTTCGTCCATTTTTTTGTTGAGTTGCTCATGTCTTTTGGTAATTATGCTGCACATGTAATGACCATCAGGATATATCTTTCTAACAAATGGCAACAAATTTCTTTCTAAAATTGTTTGATAGCCAATACTTTCCATGCAAGCAGTAAAAAATGCAAACTTGTGTTGCTCTTCGTCAAGAAATTCCAGCCCAAACATGTACCTAAAAATGAAATAAATTGCATTTAAAACTATAATGTAGAAATTCAAGGACAAGGTGTTCTAAGAAATTCCAGCTTCACGAATAATTCTTGACTGATTTACAATAATTGTAAAACATCTGAAATTGTTTTGCATATTAAATGAGTAAAACTTTAATTCCTCAAACCCATTTAACATATTAGCATAATGTCATGTACTGATCAACTGACCTAGCTTAGCCAATAAAAATAAGATCTTGTAAATTAGGATACAGGCTTGAATGGGAATTAACTGGGCATTTTGGTGAAGAATTATTTATATTTTGAATATACATGATGACGTTCAAAATGCAAGATTAAAGGTGTTGATATTGTCATTTAGCTAAGTGAATGTTTAAAATAAGAATGTCTAAAATAAATGTGTTAATGTTAGTTCATGGGATTTCAAAAAAGGGGTATTGGGCAATCTGTATGGGAGAAAGTATTCTCATCCGCTTAAAGGTTAACGATAATCGTTGAGAATAAAACAAATTTGAAACATGCAAGAAAAGGCGCTACCTTGTTGGACTGACAACTAGCGGTAGCGTTAAGCAAAAGCATTATAATTAATGCAAATTTTCAGCACTAACATAACACCACAGGAAAAACAATTTTCTAATTTCCAAAATACTATGTGTTATGTGTTCTGAGATTTTGGATATTTTTGTCAAAACTTCAATAAGTGCCGCTAATAGTTTTGCCTGGGATTGAAGGCCTCAGAAAGATGAGAAGAGTATATAATTGCAATTTTATGAAATAATGGCGATAATTGTTGGTGTAAACAAAAGTAATAAACAAATTGGAGAACTCCATTAACTCTATAACGCCCGAGGTATGCATAGTATATTTGGAAACCCAAAAAGTGGTATTTATATGTAATTAAAGTGGGGGTGGAGGAAATGAATGGTTTCAAACCAGAATGACTGGTTTGACAATGACTTTGAAATAAAGTCGAAATATCACCATAAAACTGTTGTCTTGTTGTTAACAGCTAATATCTTGAGTTTACAAGATGTTGTTTTTCGGAGTATGCCTTTTCTTAAATTTTCATGCGTTAAATTTAATCGCATTAAATATGACACAAGTCTGGCAACAGATTCAGATGGCAGACTTATTGCACTGTGCCAAATTAGGACACTAGGGTATTTACCAATGTTATTACGTGATAGTCATATGATGTTAAAAATAATCATTGCATTTTAGTTCAGCCAGGGCGGTTATAAAGATAGGGCGGTGAAACGAGACTAGCGCCTCTGGTCAATGTGTGATGCGCGGGACTTCCCTTATTTCGAATGCGTTATATTACAATATGGCAACTGCTTGCGACGAGAATCAAGATCTGGAAAGTATTATTCTTTTTGATGATACTGATGCAGATATAAAGGATGATGAAGAACCTGCTGTTCAGCAGTCATCTGCTGCTTTTAATATACAAGAAGTCATCACAATTCTTGAGCGGATTTCGGGCAGTGTAATGAAATCGGAAGCTAACTTGGCAAATGCCATCTTGAAAAATACATGCGAAAAGAATTGCACACTTGATCGCTTTGTATCCGCGTTTGTTCAAGCTTTCGAAACATGCAATGATACTGTGAAGAAGTATAAGACTTGCAGCATACGGGAAATTAGGCTGGAAAAACAGTTTGCCACATTGAGAAACGATAAAGATTCGGAAGTATTTAATGCCTGGAAAGAGCTTGTGGGAGAGACCCAATTACCCCAGTCTGAATCCTCGGCCGTGGTATATCAACATGTCCTTCAGCATTTCTGGAGCTGTGTAGTGTTAAAAAAAGAGAGTGGAGAAACTGGTAAGGAAAGTAACATTTTGGCTAATTTGGAGATTAGTGGAGATGCATCAGCGCGAGAAGCGGTTCATCAACATGCTGGTTGGATGATAAAGCATGCTAGGGATGTAATAAATACTGGAAACAAAACTGCATCAAGCCGTCCTAAGGCCTTCCCACATCGATCGAAGTAACCAAGGAGCGTTTACTCTCATTTTTTGAAAAGTTTGGTCAGGACGAATGACGAAATGGGGGGAAATATTTATTTATTGTAAATGATGCAGTTTTAGAATTTTTCATTATTTTGCACAAAGAGGTAAATGAATTTTTTAAAGCATGTATTGATAAGGATACAGTTTTGCAGTGTTTAAAACATCTCTCGGTTAATCAACGAATTCGTACTCAGTGGGAAAGCGTTGTGGGTATTTCATCTGGTGAAGAAGAGAAGGCAGGATGTATTATTGTTTTACAGCAAGTTGTTTCAATGTTTGTAAAATCTAAACAGCAGATTATCCAGGAACAATTACATTTAAAGCCTCAAGAGAAAAGTAAGAGCTTGAGGCAAACATTGTACCACAACAAAAAGGAGTAGTTTGCTTTTTAGTTGCCAGGACTGGCAGCTCTAGAACTACTTTGGTAACTGATTGGTTGGCTGGCTGGCTCGATTAAAAGAATGAACACTTCATTAACTTGGAGTGATGTTTACAGTTTGGGCAGCTTATATGTAATTCAGTACCTACTTGTTTGGTTGTATGTTCCTGTTATAGCTGGGTTTGTTATATCAAGAGAACAGCAGTGAACAAATGAATTTTATTGATTTCCAGAAAATAGTTGTTACTAGGAAAATTTGTTCAAATAGACTTTGTTTGTTATAAACAGGAAGTCTGATTAAAACGTCTTATAGATGACCCAGGGCAAGAGGCTGGTTGTACAAGTCAAAAATATTGAACAATTTAGTTTTGAATGAGCAAATTTGGTAACATGAAATGTACATAAAATTTAATATTAATTGCATATAATATATGTTTTGTGCAAGATGTATTTGAATGCTATTAAAATTTGACCTATTGTTCAAACTAAACGCCGGCCGCCGGGCTTTGTATACAACCGGCTTATCAATTTTTATAAAATATTTCTAACAAACGTGCAAAAAACTTGTTTTTGCTTTTTAAATGGTTTTCTTCTTACCTTATGTGTTTAGTATTATATTTTATTTAAAAACAGCATTCATTTACCTTTAAAGATTCACTCTTGTGAAATATTTTGTTTATTTCGCCGGCATTTAATTTTCCCACTCTTTTGCAATATCACTTTTCTTGTTCCTTCGCCCAGTACTTTTGCAACACTTTCAAAATTTTTGTAAAAAAATTTTCTCGCATCTGAAGTTTGCGTGCAAATTGCAAAAAAAAGTTCAAAACTATGTTTCGTCGAAAAATGATTAAGATATCCAGAAGTCCCTCGTTGGATTTGTTGGTTTGGTCCCTCAAGGTGTTTTAATTTTAAAAAATCAAACTCTGCTGGAACTGGAAAACTGGCAATGATGATTGACATTGAGGATTGTTTGAAAACAGTTCACATTTACTTGTTCTATTCTGATTTCTGTTCAAAGATGATTTAGCAGGTAACATAAACAATTTTTTCTTTGTTATTTAAGTACTTAAAGTGCCCAAAAAGCGTTGAACTATCTTCCAAATTCGTTTATTTTAAAAACATTCGCTTGTTGAAAATTCTGAATTATTATCAAATTTTGTTGATGCACTAGGTAGGCTATTGCAAAAAATGTTCAAAAAATTACGCCTTGAAATTTAACAGGAACAAAGATAGGTGCTTTACCAACGAGCTATTAAAAATGCTAAGATCTGTTTCATTTCTTAAGTTTTCAAAAAGGGATATATTCCAGTGTGTCAACAAAATGGGAGAGAAAAGCCATAATGATGCTAGATTTTATCACTCTACCTAAAATTTCACCTAAGTTTTTTTGTTCTGAGAACAATTTGAACTCGGTCTAAAGTGCATCACACATGATTCGCCATGTCGGCTTGCGTTGCACCGCCCTATCTTATAACTGCCCTGGTTCAGTACATCAGAAGCATAATGTCTAATTAGTTCTTATTTTGCAGGGAGTTTACAGTGTTTATGAAACGAAATTTTTTCCAACAATTTTTTTATTGCATTGGAAAGATCAATTAAAATCACAGTATAATTTGTTTGATAGAATGTTAGTAACTGCCTTGCTTTTCGAGATATTCAATTTTATTTGACTTGAAAATATCACAACCAGTGACGTTATTGTGCATAATCACTTTTCAAAGAAGGCTCAATTAATTTAAAAAGTGCTCAAGATATAACACTTAAATACCTAGGTCTGGATGTTGAACATAGCCTACACACATGTAAGTGTAATTTTAGTTATTTTTTACTATTATATGCTACAAAACAAGCAATCTAACAGTCGCTCATTATACAGTATGACGTCGGTGGTTGTTTTTTGCATATCCTATAAAGTCGAATATCTTGACAAGAAACGGAGTAACAAAAATTCTACCAAAGAAGTTATACTGTTATTTTATCTTATCTTCCCAACACAACCATCAAAATGTTGGACAAAATTTCGTTTCATAAACACTTTAATGTTGATGGTGTAAAGACACCTTCATGTTCACCTTCTGTAAGTCATGGACGTACACGTAGCAGGCTAGAATCCTCCTCTGATTTAAGAAGAAGTCTGACAAAACATAAGATGGCTAGCTCACCATCACACTGTTCATTATCAAGCATTTCTCCAAAAAAAACGAAAGACTGAGGTAAGTAATTTGACACATTTTAAGTTTGATGTCTAAAATTTTAGATTTGTATTACATCATATAAATTTTATTTTTTTCATATTTTTTAGGCTGTTACTGCAGTTAAAGATCAGATTGGCTCAGCAAATTTTGCATCCCAAAGAGGGTGTGATAATATAGAGGGATCCAAAAATGGGATAAGTACTGGGTTATCAGATGAACTATGTATCCTGACGCTAAAAAGTCTGGGCAAAGAAATTCCAGGAACAATTTGCAAATGTGAAAAAAAAATTGGCAAAAGATGAGAAGAAAAGATTGATTGGGTATTGTGGTAACAAAAGGCAAGCAGGGCAGAAAACGAAAGCAGACAAATTATTTTACTGTGCCTGCCATCCTAGAGGGAGAAACAGAGGAGAAAATGGACGAGCATCAACAAAAACTGGTTGAAATGTTTAGAAATTAAGGGAGGAACACATGCAAGTGAAAAATCTAATGGACAACACATATCCCAAGCGGAGGAGGGATGTGCTTCTCAAGAATACTCGTGTGGAAACTATTAAACAATCACTCTTTCCTCAAAGATGACAAAGAAATTCAGATTAAGTATATTGATACTACTTAATAGACTGAGGTAGGTTTACTATAATTTCTGACACAGCTTTACCAGGGGTGTAGTTTGTTTCCCTGGTTTATAATATCACTTGAAATACTGGAAATCATCCTTAGAGATCCAAGAATTTACCATTTCCTGCCACTTCACATTCCAAACTCAGTCCACCTCTAAGCAGTTTAATGCCCATGCAAGGAATCAGGTGAACAATATATATGATTTTTACTTTACTAATGTATTTTCTATGTTCTACATTCCACTAATGTTCTTTGTAGATGATGGCAGAGTTGTCACACCACAGTTAATGAAATAGGATGGTTAGGCTAGCTGGATCACGTGACAAATATGTTATTGTTCACTGTTTGGGAGGGTCACGTGATGCAATGTGTTCATCACTCATCACCTAACGAAGCATGGTTTATTCAGCAAAGCACATTCGGCTCTACAAATATCTCGAAAAATTCTCTGTTTGTGGTGCTATTTAAAGTAGATTTCTGAAATAAAATTCGAATACATGCCTGGGCGTAACTGCACCTTTTTTTTGGCTGTGCAACAAGCCAAAAGCATGGGCTTTCGCTTTTTAAAATCCCGTCACTTCGCGATGATGACAGTGAGCACACTGTTGCTTTGAAGACAAAAGCCAGAGAAGAATGGCTTCGACTAATACTGAGAACGAGGGAAAAGACACTGGCGTTGAAAAAGCGGATTGAGGCAAACAATATCTTTGTTTGCGAGCTTCATTTCAAACCTGATTGTATACTAACAAGTAAGTTTATGTTCATACTTGCACGTCATATTTTAATAAATATTAGATTTTTAAATAACACCAAGGCTCTTTATATGAATATTTATGAATTGAATGTGGTATTTTCACATAATATTTAGACCCTACAAGAAAAATTCTGATTACTGGCAGTGTTCATACAGAAAATCTTCCCAAAAAAAGCCACGAAGTTGAAAAGAAGGAACGGCAACCACTTTTGAGAAAATCTCTGGTGGCTGAAGATATTCCTTCCACGTCGTCGTCATTACTAAACATCGCAACTACAGAACAGTTACTCGAGCAGCTGGACGTACAGTCGGTTGCTCCATGGGTTTCAGAGAAGCTGGAAAGTGGTGAAATCCAATTCAAGTTGTGGGATAGTGTCCACAGTATTGCCAAATACACTGTCAATCTGAACTCGAGCTTGGAATTCACAGTTTATTTATAATTGGCCTCTTCCAGAGTATCATTGTATTTATTCTGACAGAAGGCAATCAGTCAGAGGTGAAGGGATTAAGGAACTTTTATGTGTCATTCAAAACTCCAGCTTGTGTGATGGATTGCCTGAGGACCATTTGACTGAATCTGTGGCACTTGACCCAACATCAGATACCACCCATCAACTTCCTGGAACAGTTATTCGGCATTCAGTTCCAAAACGTTCATCCCCAACCCATTTTGAAGTGTAAATTTTCATTCTGCCGATTGCCGGATGGCTAGGGAAACTTGTAGTCCTCAGGACCAATCATGTGGTCCATGTGCTAGTGCTCGGCATGCTTTAGACCAATCTGAGAGAAAGAAGTCCAGAGCATCATCAGCTCCTGCCAAAAGCAAGGCATCTTTGAGTGCATGTGGGCCAGAAAAGTTGCAGGCCACAGTGATTGAGTCTAGACTGAAATGCAAGACATTGGAAAGAAAGCTTGAGTTGTTGCAAAGCAAGATTAATGAAGAGGGAGTGGATGTTAGTGAGTCACTAGAGAAGGACCTTCTTAAAATAATGGGAGGGCAAAATATGGAAACAACACCACACATGAAATTCTTCTGGCAAGAGCAGATGAAGCTTTTGCAGGCAAAAAAGATGGGCAGGCGGTATCACCCACAAGTCATAAGGTTTGCTTTGTCTTTACATGGAAAATCAGCATCAGCATATCGTGAAATCAGAGACAGTGGTGCATTGATTTTGCCAAGTGAGAGGGTTCTTCGTGACTACAAAAACTACTTCAAACCAAAGGCAGGAATTAATCAAGAGAACATTGAGGATTTACGTGGGAAAACATTGAACTACAAAGATATGTTGCCATTGTCATGCATGAAATGAAGATCCAGTCCAATCTTGTCTTTGATAAGTATTCTGGGGACTTGATTGGATTTGTTGATCTTGGGGATCTGATGACAAATTTTGCCAACCTTCAGGAAGAAGATACCTTGGCTAGTCATGCTTTGGCATTTCTTGTAAGGGGAATGTACACTGACCTCAAACATGTCATTGCATATTTCTTTACAGGAAATGTCACCTCTTTCCAGTAAATGCCCATGTTCTGGAAAGTTGTCTCTACTTTGGAGCTATCACTAAAGCTGATGGTGTGTGCTGCTGTAAATGATGGTGCTTCTCCCAACCGCAAGTTCTTTCGCCTCCATGCCAAGTTAGCAGTGGATCTGGAGTGTGATGTTGTATATAAGACACCAAATCTTTTTGCAATGTCACGCTTCATTTACTTTTTTGCTGATTCACCACATTTGATCAAAACTGCACGGAACTGTCTGTATAATTCAGGATCTGGGTCTTGCAGCTGTTACATGTGGAATGATGGAAAATATCTTCTGTGGAGGCACATTGCAGATCTCTATTACAGTGACCAAGAGTTTCCTCTACATGCTCTTCCAAAACTGACCCTGGATCATATTGTGTTCACTTTATATAGCAAGATGAAGGTAATGATATTAAATATAATTATCTTAAAATTGCATACAATATACATTTAAACACAATATACAACAGAAAAACTGAATTTCACCAAAAAGCATTGAATATGGGTACATAATTTATAATAGTTGTTGTTTAATCATTTTTATTTTTATTTAGCTTGGGCAAGTCTAAAAGTTGTAATTGCATACTTTAAATTTAAAAAGTGGTGTTTTCTATTTTTCAGGTGAAGCTCGCTATCCAGGTCTTAAGCAAATCTGTAGCCATAGCTCTGCAAAAAGGTGGAAATGATTTCTTTGACTGCACAAATGTTAGGTCAACGACAGAGCATGTCAGTAAAAGAAATCAGTTGATCAAACCATACACATCGCAAGAAGATGAAAGATTTCAGTGGTTGAAAGATGTTTTCCTAAAATACCTCGACAATTGGAAAAACTCAATTACTGCGAGAGAAGGGAAGTATTCCGGCAATGACAAAGAAAAGATGTTTATTTCTACACAAACCTATGAGGGTTTTAAAATCTCAATCTATTCCCATATCGAAGCCATTAAATTTCTCCTTGCTCAGGGCTTTCAGTATGTCCTGAGTGAGAGATTTATGCAGGATGTGGTTGAAGATTACTTTGGCCACCAACGAGCAAAAGGCGGATGGTCTGACAACCCCACAGCTCAACAGTTTGCCTACAATGACCTTACCATTGCAGCACAAAGGGATATTGCACCAGTGGTAAGAGGTAGTGTTGGTGGTCGTTATACAAAAGAAAAGTGGTATACAGTTAGCGATGAACCTGTTCATGAGAGACAGAAACAGGGGAAAAATGAACTATATAACAGACACTAGATAGACAGTCATATTTATGGATATTTGTGTGAATATCCTTAGAAATTGATGCTAAGAGTGTTCTGTGTTGCTGCATGAACCCTGAATTTTCTCACAAGAATTAATTTGAAAAGACGACTACAAAAAGAAGACTACTGCAAATTTGGCATTAGCTTGTGCAAAAAATAAAACAGGGCATGGTTTTCCAAGGTATGAACAAAAGCATAATTGGCAACATTACGATGACATCTTGCTGCTAGCTGCATTGACTGAACATTTAGTGTGATTTTGCTGATGTGCAGTACATGTGTAAACCCAGTTGTACTGGTATGTGAGACTGCCTAGCTGGCTAAAATATAGTATATCAATATAGTATATACCAATTATTATACAACTTTGTTAAAAAGTGTCCAAATAACTTGCAAAATGAGTACAAATATTTGGCTATATTTACTTCTAATAAAAACATTGAAGTTGGTGCAGCACAATTGGATGCAAACATGTATATACAGAAATATATTCAAAAATATTAAACATTTTTTAGGCTGGCATTTATTAAAACATTCAATATTTTCCCATGAAAGTTGTATTAGTCAATATATATTTACAAACAAACATTACTAGTGTTAGTGCTGCAGTTTTTAGCATACAAAAATTTAAGATCTTTCACCACCTACCTGACATTCTGTTGTAGTACTAGTAGGTAGTGAAAGATCCCATAATATATTTACAACACAGTCTTGAACACTTAAATGCCCAAAACCGAGATATTTACAACTAAGATTATACAAAAATATAAATATTTACCCTATGTACATTCATTTCTTGTCTGAACTTTGTTTCATGTCCTTTCTAAGAGCCCTTAAACATAATCTTGCAGTTGAGCTGGTAGAAGGAATCCCAGAAGCCACCACAATGTTGTCCCACAAAGATTTGACTTTGGGCAAATTAAGGGTCAAAAAGGAGATTTGGTCAGTTGGTATATTGCGTAGAACCAACTTTGACTTGTCAACTTCAGTTCTAAAAAAGACTTCTGCTTCTTCCAAAATGCCTACCTTTCATCACACGGAGTGACCAGGCCACCTCTTGTCTGGGCTGAGATAAAACTGTTTAGCTGATTTGGGCGTTTCGTGTTATGCAGTAACTCTTGCAGTTCTTTGTTCTCTGGTCTAGATTTCCCTTTGTTGTTCTTAAATAATTTTGACACAACATACCCACCAATGTAGGAAAGAGGCCCACGTTCAGCAGGATTTATTTGCATAGCTTGAACAGCAACAGGAGTTGACTTACTCTCACCAGTATCTGCGACTTGGCTAGCATTGTAAAAACCAACCAAATGATCTGGAACATGAATCATTATTAAGTTTGTTACCCTGAAGTCTTCACAGTTCAAAAGTTCACACGATCTTGGTACCAACTCGTAGAAATCCCCCAGAAGTTTGTCCAGATTTTTCTTCCTGTGAAAGTTTTCATACAGTGGTAATAGAGCTTCAAACAAAGCCTCGCTAGCTGACGCTGTTTTTAAGGTCGTGTTTATTTTTTCGCTGTTTATGTTCTCCTGTATAATGTTACTCTTTATAGTTTCAACAACCGAAGCTACCGTATCGTTGCGAAAGTCTTGTATTTACATCCACGTCAGCACTTTGGCTTTCGTCTCGATGTTTTGAATTTCTATCACGCGTTAATCCACCCTTTGATTTACAAATCTTGTCACACTGTGTGCATGGAAATACTTTCTGACCTTCGATCTCAGCCAGAGCATCAGCAAACTCTTTTTCGACTTCGGTACTGTCTGTCTCAGTTGTGATAATTCATATATAACGTATCACCTATCCCTCCTTTGCTGTCATATTCTGATTCTAAGAGACGTTCCTGCGCTGCTTCGGCTAATTTTTCTTCTAAATGCAGGCCAACTTCGAAATCTATATTCATTTTAGCCGCCATGATAAGAGACGCAAACTATAAACCAGCTTTGCCGAAAAAAAGTGAGTAAAACGGCGCTCAAGTGTATCAAATTACTCCTTGAGCATATCAATTACAGCTTGAGAAGCGAACCCATGAACACATCGCATCACGTGACATTTTTTCCTTTGATCCGCGACATCATTTGCCGCCCGCTTTGATGTTTTGCCGCTAGCCTAACCATCCTATTTCATTTACTGTGTTCACACATAGAGAATAAGCAAAATGTTGCAGCAGAGATCAGAGAAATCTGGGAGTTCAAGAAACCTAAAATTTTAAAAGTGCTAAAAAAACTCAGAACCAAGCTGTCAATAACATCCTGGTAAAGTTGGATGATTGCAAATTGTCAGATGAAAAAAGTAAGGTGATAAAAATATTTTAATCAATTGTTTACAGGGAGTTATTAAGTGTGCACTTAGTGAATTCTATTTGAGGGTTTGAGGAGGAATCAGATAAGAAATGCTTGTGTTTGTGGTACCCCAAACATCATGCATGTAAATTTCATTCTCATTGTAGGTGGGAAAGACATAATGAGAGTTGTCTGTAGGTTATGCACCAATCACATTTGAAATTGCATCACGACTGGATAATAACATAATTTCACATTCTTGACTGAAAACAGTAATGGCTTTGCTGTCCATATGTTCAGCTTGTATGAGTTGTTCAATAATGTATAGTCAGTGAGTTAATTGTGTCTTTTATTATTTTTAGAGTTAGAAAACTGCTCCGTCATTGCAGCTTTGCTGTTTGTGCTGGGAGAGAAGCCAAACTACAAGCACACTCCAGGGGAACCGTTTTTAAAAGTTGTTCCTGTAAGTGAATTCTGCATGATTGCGTATATTTCTATTGTTTCTCTTTCTAATATAACAGGTGATAAAATCTGTTATTGCCTGGTTGCTAAGCACGCTATGTGTCCATATTCATGTCGTCATGGATAGCACAAAAATTAAAAACTGTGCAATATCATTGTGATCGCCTCGTACACCGCGCAATTTGTTCTATTGTATGAAAAACTGCATCGAGCGTGTAGAGCTATCTTTTGTCTTCGCTGTGATGGTATTAGTTTTCACAGGAAGCGTGTTTACCTTGAGATAGTTACATTTGGATAAGGGCACCTGTCGGCCAGGTGACATGCCTTGGGCCATTCCATTCAATATCCACCCCCCATGGAGATTTTCTGAGGGGTGGGCGAAATTCCCGAAAAATTCCCGGGGAGTTGGTGGAAAATTAAAATTTCTTAGATGAAATTTGGTAGACTATAATTTTCGGGGGGTTCAGGACTGCTATATGTTTAAAAAATTACGAAGTGGCTATTCGTACGGCACCCGTATCCCAACATTCGTTTGCTATTCGTACGGCATTCGTACAGCACATGCGCAATAAAGCAATGTTTAATTTATATATACGGCAATGTTTTTAAAATTTATTCGTACGGCAGCCAAAGGTGGCGCACAATATAGACATATAGTCGATCATTATTATTGCCGACTAATGAGATATGGGAATGCAGCTTTTAAAACTATTCTCACTCACTGGGACTGTATCTACTTCACCAATTTAACTAAAAAGCGAGCCTAAAGGGCGAGTAATGATTTTCGCGCTACGCGCTCCCTCTTTAGTTAAATTTGGTGAAGTAGATACAGCCCCAGTGAGTGAGAATAGTTTTTGGGATATGGGTGCCGTACGAATAGCCACTTCGAAAAAATTATTTTGAAAGATACGAAGGACCGGGAGATATCAGAGTTTATTTCTTTACATAAAAATATGCACATTACCTGTGTATGATTACCTATGTATTTGGTAATGTTTAGGAATATAACTGATTAATCAAATTAATCATAGTGACATTGTTACATAAGTTCAGTGGAAAAATTGAGTGTAGGATACGTTCGATTGCAGCCATTTTCACGTCAAACCACCTTAGAAATTTGCAAGCTACAATGCAGTGGCGAAGCCAGCTCAATTTTTTACTCCTGTTATGTAAATTTCAATTGTTAAGATAATTATATCATTATTAATTTCTTTAGAAATTGATTGTTTTTACGCTTAAAAAATTGACATAGCAGGAGTAAATAGTCGAGCTGGCTTCGCCACTGCTACAATGTGAATACAAAATGGCATAGCTACACTTAATTTACTGACTCCATGGATAGTTAGTAAATGTAAATTGTTAATTAAAAGGCATCTACGAATAAGTTTAAATTATCCTCTGCAATAGACCTTTGCTAAATTCGCTTAGATAATCACAAAGCAATGGTTTCAAGTCAAGGTTGTCCTTGAATTTGTGCTGAAATGGTAAGAAATCAAGTTCAGCCTCAGACATTGTTTTGTAATCATGCAGGTGAGTTAGGGGAAGGATGGGTTTATGTGAAGTCATACACAACCCAATTTGAACTTTAAACTAGAAATAATGGTACAACAACTCCCTTGTGTGAAGTGCAATGTATGCAGATTTATCCGTCTATGTCAGTAGATTTGCATGATCTAACCCCTTTCTTTTGGCCCCAACAGACCCAATGGTAGCATCTTGAGCTTTCTTAAGTTCTGTGAAAGCACCATCCAATAATGTCTGTCTTACTTCAAATTCCTGTCTTGCTGCTTGTCGTTGTTTTTCTGTCCATGCTTTTTCAAAATTCATCCGATAGTCATTGAGTTCTTTATCGGCTTTTTCAACAGCTACATAAGCTGCAGCCATTCTGTCCAAGTTCATTGGAATTGTTTTTTTTTTCCATTTTCGAGCCTCCTAAATAAAACTATTTCTTCATCAAGAGTTTTTCTTGCATCTGTTTCAATAAATGCAGTTTTTCATAATGTCCACGCTACATCAATGATACCCATCCGAGTAGTCTTCTTTAGGTCAGTCGTTTTTTTGGATGTCGCTACTTGTTTGGCTTTGTTATTCCAAAATCACCTCCTTTTCCTTTCCATTTCAGAATTTGCCGCATTAATTTCTTCGTCAGTGTATAATTTAAGTTTTTTAAATAACTGGCTCAGTTGATAACTCTGAAGTCATACAGGGAGAAATGAAATTCATTTGATTTTCAATTACTTAGGCAAATGTGTTGACAAACATTACACTTTTATTACATAATTTCATTAAGGCTGAAAATGGCAAAACTGAGATTGACAAAAACTGAAATTTTAAATATTCTAATACTTAAAACTGTGGTCTGGGATTTTTAAGGTTTTTTTTGCCCTTAAAGAGAGTTTATGATAATAACACATGATACATACATTTTCTGGCTACAACTGACCATGCAAGAAAAATAGCAACACTGAAATCGGGCTAAACATAACTGGTTCTTGCTAAAAAAACTAGGGTAAAGTTATCGACGTATGAACCGTACATAAACATAATAAAAAAATGTAAGTGCATACCGTTTTTCCCTTTCCAGCCATCGGAATTAGACAAAATTACTGGCAGCAGAAAATTGCCTCCGTTGTGCTTAACCTCGGCGGCATTTTTTCCTGGTGTTCCAAGATTAAAAACTTAAAAGTAATGACGATTAAAATTAAATGGACTTATATGTATAAAAAATAATATATATATAAAATAGGAAATAACTGATATAAACCGTAACATAAAAATATGAAAGCATTTACAACTCATTGTTAATTGTCAAAATCACTGTCAGTGTCAGTGTCAAAATGGACGATTCCTCTTCCGAACTTGAGATTAACTCAAGATCAATGTTGTCAATAGATTCTTCTCTATCCAAAAGTTGCGAAATTCGATCTAACGCATTTCAAAGGTTCTGTTATATTTTTTATGCGCGTGCTTATGGCAATGTATTTCATTTTCTCGGAAGCAGAAGAGCCATTCAAGTAACCACTTCCAAGGTCAACGCTATGATAATCCTTCTCAAAATGAGCAAATTGGAGATACGATTTAAAAGACTTGCCAGTTGAACATACAAAGTGGGCTAACTGAAATTTCATTCTCAGCTGAGAGTGTTGGTGGGCTGTCATTCGATGAATTAATGGCCTCAACAGGCTTTGTCGGGGAACAGTTGATGTACTACAACAAGGTTCTTTTTGCGAAACATCATTTGATGTTTGATTAACAACTTCGGCTTCCTGTAAACGGAGGGCTGCAGTCACATGAACCTCAAACTTTAAGTGTTTTTCAAAATTAACTTTTTTTACCACAGATGTGCCTTTAATATAGACATTGTTTTGGTCAGCAAACTTCTTACTTTTGTGTTTAGCGTTAAGGTTTCTTTGTTCGTTCTCTGACGAATAAAATTCGCGGCATGTTTTGCAAAATATTAAAGATACTTCTCTCTCACTATCAAGTTCATAACCCAAGCACTGAAAACCCCAGTTCTCTACAGTCTTTTTTCTAACCATAGTTCCTGTGGGAAAAATCATTCTTTTTATTAACTCTACATCATACACTTTAAACGTGATAGAATCTAAGTATAGCCCAAAAAGCAGCCGTTTAATTAGCTATCTATCTGGCGTTTCAACTTCCGCCTTTATTCTTCATGTAAACAAAACAGTCGGAGATTGAAACGGCAAAATTCGCTCGCTGTAATGATGCTTACAAACGCTTGTTAAAATACATTTATATGTTTCAATAACCGCAGCAGCATTATATGAAGTACACTTCTGCTTTTTAGATACCTTTTACCTTTATTTAGGCTTTACATAAATACCAGGGGCCAGTTGTTGAAAACACGATTAGCACTAGCCCCACGTTAAATTTTAACCTAATGTTTTGGTTTATGCATTAATGCAGCACAGTTTCAAAACTATAAAAAAGTTCTAAAAAAACATATTTAATTCATGGGAAAAAACCCGGGATTAAGCTAACCGGGTTTTGAACAACCAACCCTAAGATAATAGGATTAACAAACAGCGAAATTTTGCAACTGTTCAAAGTTTAAAATGGGCGTTTATCATTTATATTAACAATGAGATCACGTATAAATAATTTCACAACAAAACAATATTCTGACTTACCTTTTCATTTCTCAAAACTTACCAACTGCTACAGATAACAAACTAAACAAATGCGACCACAAAGAATATAATAGCCTGTTGAAGATAATGTCGGCAATGTTGACAACACGTCACCAGTTGTCACGCGTTAGATCACGTGTTGTGCCATATAAGGAAGGGAGTTTTAATGACGCTTCTACTACAACACTTCAATGTGAAATTGTGACTATTTTATTTTCAGTCTACATACGTTAATTATGAAGCTTAGTTCATCAGGGAAATATTATTAAATAACTCATTTAAGACGGGAAGCAAAAGCGGCGGCAAAAAATTGCCGCCACTAATCTTTCCACGGCAGCTCTACTGGCAGCAATTGCCGTTTGCCGCCGCTAATTCCGATGGCTGCTTTCTCAACAAAACCTGGACATTCAGGAACTGTTGACGTTTGTGTGCTAACAGTTGGAGAAGACATGTCTGTTTCATGAGGATGCTTTTCCCTACTTCAATTTTGAGTTCTTTCTTTTCTTTCTTTTGTTTTGCTTCCCTATCTTTAAAATTAAATCTTGAGCTAAATAATATTATAAACAAATTGTCGGGCAAAAAATACACTATAGCTTCAGTATTGCCAAAATCTACGAATTTTTTAAACCCCTTGCATTAGTTACAATATGTTTTGTTGTAATAGTACTCTAACTGTAGTGTTACGCTGTAATAGAACTTTAATAGTATAATAATCAAAACATCACTTTAATGACGACAAAAAACTTACCAAATTCATGACTTTCTTCCATCTCTTCATCCACATCATAGCTTTCAACTTGTGTTTTTTCTATAGAGTCCTCTCCATAGTCCGCCAGATCGCTATATTCCCCAACCTTTTCAATTTCAAGCTATTTGAATCCGATTGACGAATGCACACTACCTTCATCACACTGAACTGCTCCCTTTGTAAAATCTGTCATACCTGAAACATTTTCTTTCGATTGATATTTAATGGACGTTTGCACTTCAGCTACTTCAGCTTGTGGTGCTGCTCTCCATTCCTTACCGATGATGAAAACCGTGCCTTTTTCGTATGACAAAAGACTCTCATCATTGTCAATCTCAGTTCCATCTGCCTCATCAAAAGCTTTATATTCTCCACAGAGTCAACCAAGCCCTTCTTTTCTCGACCTAGGAAAATTTTGCAAATTGACTCATCCTGCATTATACTTAAAAATTTTGAAATAATACAGCATCTATTTAGAAGTTTCAGTTTGAGTATAAAAATTCGTGGTACTAAAAATTATTCAGATACATCTGTTATTACCATGAATTAAAACTCTGCTTTTTTGCCTATTTGGTGTATCCATATGCAGTGCTTAGATTACAAGCAAAATTGACAAAAGTATAAGATATTGGGAAAAACATAAATTGAAAGCCTATGCTTATGTACATTAACACACTATGAATAAACTATGAATAAACTATGCATGAAGCTCAGTAGGCTCACTTCAACTTTTATAAGTACTTAATTAGAATTTTCATATTTCAACATAGCATTTTCATATTAAACCTTTGTTTTTATATACTTGAAAAAGTCGCTTTGTGTTATAATACAAACGACCATGCTAAGAATGCAGGAATGTTTGTTGTGGCATCTTTGTGAGACTTGCAAAACTACGACATAGCAGCACCATAAGAAACTTAATTAGCATTAAAAAGTGAGAGCTAGGAGGGAGTACATTTCTCCCCACCAATAATTTCTCTACCTGTTCTGTTAAGTGTTTGATATCTGGACTAATGCCCAAGCATTGTTATATACAAATCAAACCATCGAAATATAACATTACTTTATATTAGCAATTTTTGTACATTGAAAAGTGTATGCATAACTCACAAAAAACATGCAGTAACTATGTGCCACAAGTATAATTGTTTCATTGTTCCCAGGGCCAAAACTAAAGCGTTAATTGAGGAGGGGCCCAGGTGTATATTCACATATTCGTGTTCTGCTGACAAGTTTTTTTTTAAATCAACCCTAATAACAACTGACTTTAAAAGAAATTCGTCGGGCAGTATAAGAAGATATGAATATACATCCCCTCCCCCAAATTAACGCTCTAGTTTCGCCCCTGATCACTCCTGCATTCTTAGCATGGCCGTTTATAATATAACACAAAGCGACCAGGAATGCAAGAAATGTCACAACGACATGTACTTAGTTCATTTTGCTAATCAAGTTACCGAAATGAGAGCGAACAGGCTTTTACAACATGCAAAGGACTGTACAAAACAAACAATAAAACAATAGACTAGTAATAGGTGTTAATTTTTGCGATATCGCCACGCCTATGAAATATGCTTTGTAAAGGGTGATACATAGAGCTCAAAGTCTCAAAATGGTGTTATATTTTGCTTTGTTTCATCACGCAAAAGTTGACTTTACTTGATTGTTAGAAAAACAATCTAAACACGATTACATTATTGTGTTTGTAAATAATAACTTCTGCCAGGCTCAAGCAATTACAGGGCCATTACATGATAAAATTACAACCCAGGTTGAGTTTCAGCTCGCTGAAACTTGTCCCGGGCTGCAACTTTGTTAATTGCTTGCTCGCTGTATTTTACTAGGATTTTAATCAGCCAATAGCAGCTTAGCCGAAGTCGTTTCCAAGGATGACGTTTGTAGGGCACTTTGCATCCCGCCTATCTACACGGAAAATTTTGATCAAAAACACTTTTTATTGAACAAATTTATGTATTTTCGAATCTTGTTTTTGTCTAAAAACTATCTAGAAATATAGAAGAGATATCCAAGATCATTTGTATCTAGATTTTTTGCGGTAAATTGTGTTAATTTTTTGTTTGAAGCGAAAGTATAACATGTGTCAGTTTATTACTGCAAAAGAGTTGCCAGCCTTAGGATATTTATATAATAATGTATGAAGCAAAGCACTGATCTCTATATGAAACTACACACTGAATTGGGCCACCTATGAATATACAGAAAGAATAACAATTGCCATGTTGCTATGACAACAACCTACACAAGTACTTCATGTAATTCCGAAAATAAAGTTGCATGCACTTAGTGGCGAGGGGTTGCTGCATGCATGTATTTCTAGTCTATTGTTAATATAACTGCACATATTACTGCTGCTAGTTTTCTATTTTTTGGATGGTGTGTGCCACAAGTGGCATTGGTGAAATGCACTCCCCAATGGTGATCCAATTACATGTCACATGGAAGTCAATTGTGGTGTTCATTACTACAAGCCAACCAGGTATCTTCCCGATGCCCTTCTGACTGAGTCAAACGCCGGAATCTAGCTATTGAATACAAAGCCATTTTCCAGTTAGTAATCACTTAATATATCCTCAAATTTTCCTTCATGAAATTTGTTAAAACTTAGCAGTCATATTTAGTAAACTATAAGCCAACCAGAAATATGAAAACAAACTAAATTATAGTTCATGAGAAATTTTTCTAATAGTGTTTAAATAAAAAAAAAATGGATTTCTATTTGACAACTAGGGCCTGTACTTTCCCATGTTTTCAGATCATCTGGATTGAGCAAGTATCTAGTTTTGTCCATAGAAATCGAATGCAGAAGGAACCAAAATAACCAATTTGTAGTACCTTTTCTTTCATATCATCACTGCTTGATTTCTCATTTGGCAGATCTACAAAAAAGAAGACAAAGAAACGAGAGGCTGTACTACCGTATATGTATATTCCCAGAATTAAGTAAAACCTGTAAGTATTGACATTTTTGAATTATGATAAGAGTAACACCCGAGGGTAACTAACACCTGAGCTGCACCCAGAAGGGTCCTACTAACTTTATAATGATTTACTTACCAAGGGGAAAGTGGAGAAGCTTAACTCATTAAGTGGCAGGGCATTCCTGTCGGTGAGTAAACCTAGCTGACATAAGACAAGTAAAAAAATAGATAGGGAACACCGAGTGCACAGATTATATCAAGTCAATTTCGTACTAGCACTACAAATTATAAAACAAACAAACAAATTCACCTGTTTCAATTCTAGGTATAAAAGACGTTGTATCTTGCTGTGGACCCTTAGAATTGCAAGCTTCTACATCAAACTGAAAAAGACTTGTTGTTAAATGTTTTCAGTATGAAGACAGCAAGCCTTTGGACAACACAATACAAATTGAATAAATGCTTACAAGTTAAGAATAAGTAAAATACTTGTAATGAGTTCTTAAACAGCTGTGAATATCTTCATGAAATTCTTACGACGTCCAGCACTACTGTAGTAACATCTTACTAAAACTGTAGAGTATGGTTAGCCTATTTTCTCATATTTAACCCACTAAGCAGCAATGCCTCAGCACACCTTGTTTATTCCTAGGTAATTTTGGATGCTTGTCAAAGGGGATGTTCTGCAGCTTGATATTTAAACCAAAAACTCTTGCCAAATGTCTAGTTTGCCCACTGAGCAGGACAATATTTCCAGCATGCCCTACTAATTGTTGTACTTGTCCAGACAGTTTAATTCATAAAATGGGGAATCTCTGCAGCCTAATGGGTTAAATTGATATTTATCACATATACATGTATGTACTGTACCAATGGTCTGTCAGCATATGATATTACTGTTGTATTTATTCATTGGATCGTCTTTATTCCATGGACCCTCTTTGATAATCATTAAAGAAGCACTGTATAGCATTTTTTGTTCCCTAAATGCATATGTTCTTTTTAAACTATCCAATGATATCGAATGCACTTCCTTTTGATGTAGAGCACTCTTAAGATTTGGAATTTTGTTGATGCCGCAATAACCAATAATGTGCGAATTGTCATTATGAAAAACTAGAAATTTTAGTGCATTTTTGTCTCGAACATTATCCGGTTCATGTTCTATTTTGAATAACAATTCCTTTTTACAAGACTTTCTCCACATGCATATTGCAAGGGCCTGTTGGTATCTACGTTCTTGCCATGAACCAACCACAACAAACTTTTCTGTGTACAAATCAACATTCCTACGAAGTGGATTTACTGTATTATCATTTTCATATTCCTCTCCAGCACTCAAATCATCAGGATCTTCAACATTCTCACCAGAATTGACAATTGCCTTTTCCACTTTCAACAATTGGGTCAACTGCAGAATTTCTTCAATCTCATTGTTCACTCGACTAGATGAGGTACTATCATTTCCAAGCGTCTCCTCTTCTAACCCAACAGGTACAGAAATATTCACTAAACAAACCGGATTCAATGGCTTCTTGTAGCAATTGCATGAGGCTGGCAGTTCTAGGTTTACAGGTGGTAGACTGTCATCCAGGTGCTCATCTGATGTTTCTGGTACATGTGGTGGGACTGGTTGGGAAGTAGGTGATGGTAAAATGTCAAACTCCGACAACATGATGCAGCCCAACAAATTTTGCTGCAGCTTTGAATCTTTTGGGTAGTAAAACTGAAAAATTGATTGAAGAAATTGAAGTTAGAAATGCAAATGAGTGCAAATTAACATATCATGAGACATCTCAATTGCCAAATGGAAGTTTTTAGATAAATTTGTAAATTTTTTAGATAAATTATTTGTGTTCTGGTCTTTGTAAACACTGATATTTATAGGTATGATCATGACACTTGTTTGTGAAGTTCACAAGCCAAGGTCTTTTATTACGCTGCTATTCAATATTACACCATAAAACCGTCTTACCTTAAAGTCGCATCTTGAATGCATTTGTATCAGTGTAGGACTATCACATTCAGCGAAGGCTCCTTCAATTTTCAAGCCGTTGACAATTGATGGACAAAGAGCAACTCTTCTAACACCTAAACTATCCAAAAAGCTGATGTGAAACTCGCAGCATTCGATTTTCACACACTCAAGACCATATGGGACAAGCTCAAATCGCTCTTTTGACACACAGTGAATATAGAGAAGCTCATGACCATCCAATGCCAAAGCTTTAGTGCCACGAACAGTATGAAAATTTGCCATACCGTATACATATAACAATTTACGATAACTTTTATATACGATCTCAATCAATTAACAGACTTGTAAATACTACGCAAGCCAGCCAAACAATGAGCGATGAGTGCCGAAAAATCAATAATATATAATGTAGCTCCCAAATTGCAATGCATGGTGGGAAGAGCTTCACACCTCCTGACATAAATGCATAGCAACTAATTCTTGTAAATAACTCTTTTTTAACATAGGAACTTTGTAGCATTTAGATGATGCAGTAGTGCATGAAAAAAGCATCAGTCTCACTAATGTCTGGATATACTTCATAAGTACATATAAGACTGTGCAAGTTGATTATTTTTTAGAACTATAGAGGTTTTCAGAATCGTCATAGTATCATACGTGACTGCTATGCACTTCTCACCTGTGCTGTATTTTTAGCAAAGATGGCAACCAAATTAGTTGAAATAACCCATATATATTATGTTAAAACAACCTATATTTTTCGGTACAAAAAAATACCTAATGTTCGTGGTTGTATTAACCATTTAAATTTTTGAATGATTGTTCACCTGCCAATAGGGAATGTGAGCTGGGATTAGACCGTCGTGAGACAGGTTAGTAAACTATTTTTTTTGGTTACATTCGTACCATTTGTATTTAGTTAAATTAACATATTAATTATTGGTTAAAACAATGTATATTTTATATAGTCATTTTAACCTATTTTAATTGGGTTGTTCTGAACCAACTCAAATAACTTATTGTTTTGGTTATTTTAACCTATCAGTTTTTACAGTGAAGCCTTTCAATCTAACGCAAAGGATGTAACCATTATTGAGAAAGCAGAAAAACATAAACGTTTAACAATTGTATAATAACTTTAGGCGTAGTGTATACATTTGTATTAACTCGATCTTTTCAGCATACTAGATAAGAACTCTGACTAATAACTATAAGATTTTTGATACTTGCAAATCCTGTCAATATATACTTTATTGAAAGGATTTCCAGTGCATGAACAGAATTTTTGAAGACTCAGAATCATAGCACCACAAAAACATGTATGTGCTCAACACTCTCTTGCAGGGGGACCAATGGTATTTTAAAATATAACTGACACAGAACTGTCTGAATAAATTTCATTCACAAGTGTTATTCAGGCTTTCAATAAGAAGTTGTTCTCTTATCATACAAACATTGATATGATACTTAAGAAGGTTTTAATAGGCCCTTTCAAGGTTTATTCCGCCATTTTGCAGGGAATGCAAAAATATTGGGGCGAGCGTGCGGCCAGCCATGGCGTCCATATATTTTGCTAGTGAGTGAGCGGAAATTTAATACACATATAATCTTGAATTTTTCTTGAAATATTTGAGCATTTTTAAAGTTTTTACTTTCTGGGTCCAATATTTGGTTTTCCCTTGCTCCAGGATCTGGTTTCAACGTACTTTGAGGCAGGAAACATCGTAAAAAGGTCGATTTTCTCGACGCATTTTTACCGGTGGCCCTTCACAGAAGACGCATATAGAAATATATTGTCTACAAATATATTTGCTCCAAAAACGAAATTTTTTGCAAGAGTACTGTGTACAGATATGACAAGAGTGCCACCAAAGTGTAAGAAGGAGTTCCAGGTGCAAAAGTGTAACTTGAGACGGCAAGGTGATCGCTTTTAAGTTTGTAACCCGCTAAGACCTTCGTCTTTTTGTGCTTGGGGATGTCACAAGATACTGATTTTATGTTGTTTCTTACGGTTTACACTGCATTATTGTTACTTTTCCTTATGGCTACCAATCAGCCAGAGAAGCAGTAAGAATACGACGATTTTCTCGCATTGACTGTGGGATTGCTCAAAGATTTTCTAGCTCTGCGTGGATTAAAGAAGACTGGCAAAAAGGTCGAGCTTGTTGCCAGAGCTTTTGGAGCATATGAACTAGGGATTCCGAAAACGTTTACGCAAGAGCAAATCCTTGATACTATAAAGAATGAATATGCTAAAAGGCTTGAAACTAACTGTATAAAGAGCGACCCTAATTTGCTTGGCGACGAGTTTTGGAAAGACAATGTTGTATTATGGCCACATGTTGATGATGGTAAACTTTTTCGTTATATACTCCACGTGAAGGCTGTTGATGTTGAATACATTGGCAGATACAAAGATGAGAAAGCATATTCTTATTGGATGAGTGGATTTGTGGATACTGTTTATGTTGCTGAATGTCCAATTGACAAAGATATGGTGTTTCTGAAAGGCAAGGTTTCCCCATCACAAAGGATTAATGATGAATGGCACGATGTTTGGATATGTGTAAATAGGAAGGAGAACTGTAAAATTGTGACATCATGGTGTACTTGCATAACAGGAACAGCTGAGGCATGCAGTCATGTCATAGCAGTCCTTTATAAGGTGAACTATGCTTATAACAAACAGTATGTTTCGCCAGCTTGTACAAGCATTCCCCAAGGATGGAATCATGGGACCAAGAGGGAGGTTAAACCTAGCAAACTTGCAGATTTGACATTTAGAAAAGACAAAAAGTCAAAGAAAGCAAGCAAGAGAAATCCACTCAAGAATCCCAGCGTTGACCAAACCTTAAGAAAAGAGTTTGACCCCAGAAAACCAGATGTCGCGGAGAGCAATCATGATCCAAAGCTTATCGCAAATTATTTTGTAAATAGTGTAATTGCTATCGGAGCTATACCCAGTGGAATACAAGCTGACAGGGGCACAGAAAATGTCATTGTTGCATCCATTCAGCGATGGTTGCACTGGACAATATTTGGTAATGATGCTGCGTATAACAGTTTTCAGTACGTGCGTTCAACATCCAACCAAAGAATAGAGTCGTGGTGGTCATTTTTACGAAGATATGGAGGAGCCAACTGGTGGATTAACTATTTTAAAGACTTGCGAGACAATGGTGTATTTAACGATGGCGATCCAATACAGCGCGCATGTCTACAGTTCTGTTTTACGAGCATAATTCAAAAAGATTTAGATTCAATTCGAATCAGGTGGAATAGCCACAATATCCGAGCAACTCGTCACCAAGAATGTCCACCCGGCAAACCTGATGTACTGTATTACTTACCCGACATCCATGGTGTGCAAGATTATAAACTACCTTTTAATAATCATTTCTTGGAAATGCTACACCCTCTGAAATGTGAAAAGAATCCCTTTGGTTGCGACAAAATATTTGCTGATGCATTCAGGCTGTTAATGACCGAAAACAATTGGCAAATTTCATCTACTCATGACGAAGCTCTCGTACTTTATTGCAATCTTGTGGCTGCATGTTTAGAAAGAATTTCACAAGAATAAAATCTTGCTTGAACAGAAAAGTAGTTGATCAAGCCAAAACTTTTCTAACAGAACAGTTGTGTATTAAGTTTTGTTATTGATATGCTGTACTGTATACTGAAATACTGTGTTTTTGCAATTTGTAAATATGCATCTGATAGCAAAACAACCAATCACAAGACGGTCTAACTTTAATTTAACGTAGGAATAAAACCTTCATATAGTTAAAGTGGCAACTGCACATTCTAACCACGACCATATGGAAACAATGGAAGCAACTTAGAACACAATGCCTAGCTATCGTCTCCGTCTAATACAGCTTTGAACACAGACATTATTAAATTCCCACTGTCTTGCATTAATAAATTCTTAAAATACTATTAAAGAGGCACTATGAAAAATCTTTTGTCTACTTTTAATTTCAATCAGACATCATTTGAATGTTCACTTTATGCGCTGACAACATTCCTATACTTTTGTGATGTTTGAATAACTTCTGCTTTTTAGTTCTAGTTCTCTTTTCTAGTTTTCCATGATCTATTTGGAATTTATTATGATGCGTGAGAACATGACATCGCAAACCATTTGCATATTTTAAAACAGTGAATATTTGGAGAACGAGACTAGTTAGTCAAAAACTAAAAACTCATTGTTTGTTTACTTTGATATTATGTTTTTTCATAATAGCGCTCTTTTAGACGTTTTTGCAAGCTTAGGATCGTGGTAAAATGTGCATAACGCCATTACAGTGTAAACGTATTCAAAGTAGGTATATTAAAAGTTCGAGAAACGAACAACAACAAATGTATGTACAAAAATGCACAAACAATACAGTTATCAAACGGAAATAAAGTTTGCTAGTCCTTGATCATGAGCGAGTACAGTGGAATAGGGCTCCATGATGTGATAAATATCAAAACAATTATACGATTAGTGTTCAGTATAACTGACCACTGTATTAACGAGTAAGGTATATAGTGTTATGTTTCTGAACAATTGGAATACCAATTAGCATACAATGTTACCAGCACCATGTGGGAAGTTCATACGATGTCCATTTCCCAGGTACTAAGAGATAATATTGAAGAGAATTCTTCGCGAAGTTCAGGGAATGATTCGTAAGTGGTTGGAAGTTCAAGGCACGGACCACATGTATGAGCTATTGGTCTTCTCCCCAGACCTTCGACTTTCACAAAAATTATGTTAAGGTTATCGCAGACCATTAGATCACTGGCTGTAGTAAACAGGAGAAATCGCTAAAGTTGACGAACTTCTAATCCTGTAATATATCTCTTCAAGTAGCCGAGCACAGCTCTTTCGTCACTGCTTGTCGGTTCGTCTTTGATGAGTTGCAAAACTTTTCTCGTTGTAGGCTCCAGCTTGAGATAAACGTCGTCAATACTACTTGTAAGAACTTCTTTCAAAGGTTGAAAAACCGCGTTCCATCATTCTGTAATATAATTCGGTTTCTGGATTATCTCTTTGTGCACTAGCTTGATGAAAATTTCTCTGATATTGTTGTTGTTAGGTTGCTGCCTCACGCCATACGAGGATAAAATGTCTAAAATCTCGACACTGTCACAAGCCACGTTTCCAGATAAGCATTCACGAATGGTATCCGCCTCATCGATTGAAACGAATCTCAGCAGCTCCGTCATTAATTCCTCTTCAGTAACTGATACTTCGCCGTGAAGAACTACCTTTATAAAGACGCGCGAGAGGGATGTTGGAAAATACTTACACTGAATAAACCCTCTCAAGAGAAATAACGCAATAGCGTCTCATTCTTCTGCGTGATAGCGGTGGCGAATTGTTGGAATTCTTACTTGCGTGCCGTCTGTAAGTCCATCATAAACTTCGTCCAAAATATCGCAATGAAGTCACGCGTAACCCCTATCCCGGCTCCTTTTTCACTTTTACCTTTGTTATCAATAACTTGAAAGATCATGGGTGGGTCTAGGTCCAGCAAACGTTTGTTTTCCTTGAATTGTTTGATTTTGTCGGACAGAACAGTGCTTCGATGAAATGTAATTTGTATGGTTTGTACTTGGGCCATATCTTCTGGTCTCGTAGCAACAGCGTCTGGCATTGGATCTTTGGGTACAATTGTCCTTTCTTCGGGTACAATCGGCTCCTACAGATTAGTAAAGACTGCAATTAAAAACATTAAATGGTGTAAATTCATTTCTACGCATACTGTTTACGAAGTATTCACACAAATAAATAAATGTACAATATATAGTTTTGTGCATAATTTTGTTCGTATTTGTTGAAGTTACGTATGTTAAAATACCAACTGCCCTATTGGTAACTCTCAAAGAAAAACATTGATAGCATTCTGCAATTTACAAAAAAGAAAACCCAGAATATGGAACTTAACCTCAACATGATATACAGAAACGATGGTTGACCTCAGGAAAATTACAAGAAACAATTATTCTTCCAAATTACTACTGGAGATAACTATTTCACAAAACTAAAATTGTACAAATTGTTAACATGCGAGCAAAGCAATGAGATGCAGTGATGAGCAATGAGTACGCACTGCGTCAGTCAGCTGAAGTTTAAACACTTTATAGGATAGAGGGATGATATGTGTGTCGACCTGATAAACAAAGATATCGAATCTGACTGTTTAACACAAGATAGAGGGAGACAAGGGTAAATGGTTTAAAAATAGAAAAGGAAAAATATTATAACCACGCTTGTACAACAGCGTTTTGGGTAGAGCCCTATCGTTTATGCGACAAATAAGTATAAGGTAACTCTGTCAATTTCTTAATTATAAACTTTAAATTTGCCTATATCTTTTACATTTTAGAGTATGCTTGTTATTGGTTCCTATTATGTTATGTCAATCATGGTTCATATTTGTATCACACTGTAATAGTTCAATGGTATTTTCATATCTAATCTTTACTATAATCATGCTATTTTAAAATATGTTTTGAAATACCATGGAACGATGAAGTATATCGACAGATTCTGTATTATATGTCAATTGACTTGACAAGGCATCTGGTGACGAGTATTTGGCCGGTTGCTCTTTGAGTTCTGTATCGGAAACCTACAAAGCCGATAAATCAGATGAATTTTTAAAAAGCTTTTTATGACTTTGGGTATCAGTAGGTAGGTGAAATGTGCTATTTTATCTTCCATAGGAAGTCTCTTGCAAATTTTCTGACTTATACTGGTCTGGAATGACAGAACATTTGGGCACATTGCATCTCATGATTTTATTTCTTTCATGAATTCCATAATGTGAGAAAATTAGAATATTGTTAGCTTCACCTACGGTATACTTAGTCGATCAGCAATAAGCATGAAAGACTTTTTCACCCTATACAAGTTAGTATGTGTATTAATAGCCTCTAAATAAAGTTGATTGAACAATCAAAATCGACAGCACACTTGGGTGGGGAAGGCAGGCGTGGCAAGGGAAATCCCATTGAAATCTTAGTGAGCATTAGTTGTGTGTTACCTCGGATTCGACAACTGTACTAACTAAAACAGGGACTGAATGTGGCACTGGATCATCTGTCTGTTCCATGTACAGCATTGTCTGATGTACTACAGCCTGTGATGGGTGAATCAATGTCTTTGACAGTGTTTTAGTCATAGCAAAGAGTGCAAAATGTGGTGGATCTGACTGCAAGGAACCGATCCAATCATAAACTGCCTGCATAACAGAATCGGGGTAGAAAGCACGTGTTACAATACCACCACGTAAGTGCCGTACGCAAACTATTACATGATCTTCCTCAATATTGGGTTCTCCCGGTACTCTTGCTTCCCTTTCAAGTCTTAAACTGCTCCATTTCGTTAGCATGTTCTAGTTCTTTTTCTTTTTCTTGTTTTTTTTGTTGATCCTCTTTAAGTGCTTTGTTATATTCTTTATTTTGTTCTTCAATCAGCGCTCTTCTTTCTTTGCTAGATCGAGTAGGTGAGGCATGTCTAGAACCTTTGCTTCGCTTGCCATCGTCATCCAATTAAATATTTATCGTTGGCAGATCGTTGAATGGAGAGTACATCAACAGTTCGTCATTCGCATTATCATATAGCCAATTTCAGTTAATGCGTCGTGTACAAAATTCTCGAGCATCTCCTTACTTTCGGCAGATTGATCAAGAGCAACGTTGGAACTAGTACTTGCAGGTGTTTCGTTAACAGGGGGGATAAGATTGCTTGTCTCTTCTTGGTCACTCTCGACCTTATCACACGTCATTAAGTATACTCGTGGTGTGTTTCCTTTAGAAACGGACGCATGTTACGATACTTCTCGACAGTGAATGCTTCACCATCTATAACAGACACTTGTTCATTACAGTAATAACCGAGAAATATGTCCACGTCATTTATTGTTATGCCCTTACGTTTGCTGATTCCGTTCGGAAAGAACACGTTTTTACAAACATTTAATACTTCGTCATATGTAGCACTGCGTTTAAAGTCTTTCGTTCTTGTTCCTCCTCCTTGGGGAAACTTGACTTGTCGATAATCGTCTCTGGTTTTTCCATGGCGCCATCCGAGTTCCAGCTTTAACGCATTCTTTGTGGAAGGTCCACCTTTCTTCTCTATCCTTTTTTGATTTTTTGCTTTCAGGAATTCTTTCAATTTTTCAATGGCTCCGGATTTTGCTTGTGGATTAGTGAATGTAGCTTGCAAGGCTCTTCTGTCACCAAGTGTGAGTCCAAGACTGTCGAAATCTTTGTCTGTTAAGTTCCTGACAGCAGAAAGTAGTAATCAGCAATCTAGTTATAAAATAATTTTAAAAATAAGGCAAAAAATTCTTTTAGCCATAGCAATAAATGAACATATTATAAGCATCACTAAATTATTGCAATGTGATTGGTGGAGAGGCGTGCAATTATTTTAATCGCTGTACAGCTTATGAATTATTCAATATGGTGGTTCAAAATTTGCAATTTTCGTTATGCATTTAACAAATCCGAGTAGAGTAACAGTAATTAGCCCCTGACAATATCCTTTAACTGTATTTTACGTCAAGTTTAGAATAACGTTTACCATATATACAATGTGAATATCTTTTGATACGTAGAAGCAAACCATCACTGCAATTTTAGCAGCAAAATATGTCTTAGAGCCAACTGGCTGCTCTTTAATCTACTGGGGCCGGTTGCATCAAAGTATTTTATCTTGAACAGTTGATGAATATAAAACAAGTTTTAACCTTGCAAACGAGACAAATTTTCCAACCCGAGAAAAACAAATACATCTAAATACTTTTTCCATAAAAATTTAGATTCTGTTACGCACAAGAAGTAAAGTACTTTTTAAATTTTACTTATTCGCCGTTTGCGCTCAACGCCTTTGATACACCGCCTTTGATACAACCGGCCCCTGTGTCTAAACAGGGTAAAATCATGTACAATTCAATATAGCATAACCTGGTGTTAATGAAACATATATGTACATATAGCACAGGAAAAAAGTCAAGGGTATAGTGAAGGGTACAGACCACTGCAGTACCACTGCAACGAAAAAATCTTTGCTCCAATTTTAAACACAACAGAACAACATTTCCAGATGAGTCTAAATGGCGTTTTCAGTTTCTCGCAATCTCGTTTCGTTTTCGAGATATTTAGGTTTTTAAAGTATGCAAATTAGATGTCTCTTGACGTCATTTACTCACGAATAATAAATTATATATATATATAATAATAAATATCTTTGGATGTAATGACCAGAACCTTTTCTAACTTTGCACGAGTGTAGTGATTAGGTAAACGGTCATGGCTAAAGGGGATAAACGAGAGGTAGGTTTTCAAGATGGCGGCTGTTTTTCAAAATTCTTAAAATGAGAACGAATCAACAACCAGACATTTATAGCATTGCTAAAGCTTACCCTAACCCTAACCCTAACCCTAACCCTGAACCTAACCACAATTTACGAATGCTATAAATGTTTGGTTGTTGATTTGTTCTCGTTTTAAGAATTTTGAAAAATAGCCGCCATCTTGAAAACCTACCTCTCGTCCATCCCCTTTAGCCATGACCTTAGGTAAACGCACACCACTGTTCACACTATGCTGTTGCCACGGAGATCGTTCGAATGCAAATGTCTTGTATTTGAAAAACAAAAATTCCTTATTTCTCTCCTATTAAACGATATTTACTGCACTACACAGAATACAATGGTTGTATGCACATTTGGATTGCATTTCTTGAATTTAAGTTATTATACAGTATAATGAAAAAATGAAAATTAAGATATTTATTTTACAGTTGAAAAGCTTTTATTCCAAAACTGTTCATGTTGCAACAACAGAATAGGAATAGTGGTGTGAAGCAACCAAATTGCTATAGTCATGCAAAGTTTGAAAAATTTCTGCCCGCTATTTACAGAGATATTCATCATTTGATAAATGTAATTTACCATTCGCGAGTAAATGACGTCAGAAACACTTAATTTGCATGTTTCAAAAAACCTTAATATTATCTCTAAAACGAAACAAGATATCGAGAAACTGAAAACTCCATTAAGGCTCGTATCGAAATGTTGTTCTGATGCGTTCAAAATTGGATCAAAGATTTTTTCGTTGCAGTGGCAACGCTGAGCTCGATTGAAACTTGTTGAACGTTGAAAGTCAAAAATACTAAGTTTCTTAATAGATTAAACTACGTTTCAAAATTTTACGTATTTGTTGTCAAGTAAAATCAATTCTATAGAAACATTCATCTCCAGTGTCCCCATTCTGTTCTAATATTTCAATCATGCTAAACCCAAACCATAACCCTATCTAAAAACAAGTCTAATCGGGTAAGACAAGCAATTCAATCTAAATGGACAGTACTTATGCAAATTTTAACAAATTTAGGTACCAACACAGAATAGCTTAGTACAGATAGTCATCTTCACTATTTTTCATTTAAAGTGCACCTGTGACGAAAAATCCTTGATCCAATTTTGAACGCATCAGAACCACATTTCCATACGAGCCTTAATGGCGTTTTCAGTTTCTCGATATCTTGTTTCGTTTTAGATCGAGATATTAAGGTTTTTTGAAACATGCAAATTAGGTGTCTCTGACATCATCTACTCACGAATAATAAAGACATTTATCACTTGGTGAATATCTCTGTAAATAGCAGGCAGAAATTTTTCAAACTTTGCATGACTATAGCAGTTCGGTAGCTTCACACCACTGTTCCTATTGTGTTGTTGCAAAATGAACAGTTTTGGAATAAAAGCATTTAAACTGTAAAATAAATATCTTAATTTTCATTTTTTCTTTACACTGTATAATAATTTAAATTCAAGAAATGCGATCTAAATGTACATACAACCAGTGTATTCTGTGCTGTGCAGTAAATATCATTTAATAGAAGAGAAATAAGAAATTTTAGTTTTTCAAATACAAGACATTTGCATCCGAATGATCTCCATGGCAACAGCATGGTGTGAACAATAGTGTGCATTTACCTAATCACTACACCCGTGCAAAGTTAGCCTTTACATCCAAAGATATATAATTTATTATTCGTGAGTAAATGACGTCAAGAGAGATCTAATTTGCATACTTTAAAAACCTGAATATCTCGAAAACGAAACGATATTGTGAGAAACTGAAAACACCATTTAGACTCATCAAGAAATGTTGTTCTGACGCGTTTAAAATTGGATCGACGATTTTTTCATTGCAGTGGCACTTTAAGCACTACCCATTATTTTTTGTCACCCAGCAAATGCTCTAAAAAGAAGCAACTCCCCTTGAAATATTTAAAATAGTGCTGTTTTGATTATGCCTCGAGAGGGGACATGAAAAAAAACTGAAGATGACCTTCTGTACTTATCTATTTTGGTGTTTTGTACCAATATACAGCAGTACTTAGTTTATAGTGACATCCACTAGTCGCATGAATTTTTTGAACTCGCCCTAACACTCAAATCATAAAGGAATGTCAAAGGGCCTTTTATTGGAGGCGAAGAAAGATTATTTCTCAATTTAAAATATCATTTTAAAAGTATTATACTGTCAAAACGTGAATATGACTAAAACATTAAATCTTATATAACACGTTTACATAAAGTACTATGCCTACAATGATTTTTCATAATAAATTAGCTCAATATATTACACATGCAAAAATTGCCACAGTTTTGAACTGTGCTGAATTCAATTCTTCTTGTTCCCAAGTCTGAAACCCCACAGTTTTTGTGTAAGATAGCATTGAATATTCATGTTTTGAAATTTAAATATAGAATAAGCCGCCATTGTTCTATTAAAAACACATCGTTCAACAATGCGATGTTTGGTACCAGTCTCTCCCGCAATGTGATATAAATTATATAAAATAACCTCGTAGCTCCTTTTGATGTATAGTTTTTTATAACGCTCGGAATGTCAACATGCGCATCTGAAAATGGCACAACAAAAATCTAAATTTTTAGACTGAATCTTACTGGGCATTTCAGATCGAATAAGATAAAAAGTGCTGGTACAGTATCGCTCAATACTGGAAAAATTTGCGCTGATTCTCAGAGAAGTTTCATAAGCGCGCGCACACAGAACTCTATTGCAGTAGAAAATTTCTGAACGGATGTGACCAAAATTTACTGTATGGGTTCAAACTCATTTTCTCATTCCTCAACAAAACACGTAAAAAAATGCTGTTTTCCAAAGTGTTTTAAAGCGACAAATTTTGACAGATTTTATCCAGAAGGAGTTAGCGACTTTCGCCAAGCTTTGACTTAACACAATAAACAATGTTTCTGCTGTGTTTCCCCCGACAGACTGCCAACCCATATGTGTACGTACCTGTAAACTTTAACTTGTGAAAGACTAGTGAAAAGCTTTTAGTGAAGGTCTGTTGTGAAGTCGTATATAAGATGATCTATTAATCATCGTTCATGTTTTCATTCTCGTAGTTGCTATTGATCATGTCTTCTCCATCGTAAAATAGTGAATTGAATTCTTATATACAACTTCACAGCAGACTTTCACTAAAAACTTTTCACTGGTCTTTCACAAGTTAAAGTTTACAGGTACTACATATATGGGTTGTGAGTCGCAGGGGGAAACACAGCAGAAACATTGTTCATTGTATTTAACAAAGCTTGGCAAAAATCGCTAACTCCTTCTGGATGAAAAATGTCAAAATTTGTCGCTCTAAAACACTGAAAAACAGCATTTTTTTTCACGTGTTTTGTTGAGGAATGAGAAAATGAGTATGTAAGTATGTAAAACTTTATTTAAACACGCTAGGCTCGACAACTATTTACA
This sequence comes from Muricea muricata, assembly GCA_963855995.1. NCBI lineage: Eukaryota > Metazoa > Cnidaria > Anthozoa > Malacalcyonacea > Plexauridae > Muricea > Muricea muricata. The sequence goes on from OY979716.1 coordinate 84,110,725, forward strand.
GCTGTTTTCCACGAGGGGCGTCACACAGATAAAATATATAGAATACTTATAAAATGCAAGAAAAATAACATAAGCCAATATAAAAAGTTAAAACCAACACATGCACAAACGTAGATACGATCACAAATCACAGTTTGGATCCACGTCGAGGTGCAGCTCTGGGCCTAGGGTGCCAAGGCCCTCAAAAACATCTGGGTAGGTTTCTTGGACATCTTCTAGTTTCAATCGTAGAGGATGGGGTACGGGAACATCTTCGCTGACTTGATTGACTTGTGTTGACGGTTTCACGCGTATTAAATCCAATTGCTGAACAGTGCGACACCCTAAAAGGTTACTTTTGACATGGTGATCCTCGACGATTGTAAAAGGGACCTTGAATTTCTTTGTTGTTGTTGGATCTCGTACTTGTATTTTGCATTTGCCAAGGGGTATAAGTGTGGAATTGTTGTACATCTTTAATACGTGCGGGCTACGTCTAATTCGTCGCTCGTACTTAGTGCCTTTCAGTTCGCTTTTTCTTAGAACATTACAAGTTGCGCCTGTATCGATCTGGAATTCGGTCGACTTACCGCCCTTAATTTGCATTCTGACAAAAAGTCGAGGTGCGTGTGTTTCCGGTTCGTGTTCGTGTACGGCTGAGATAGTTTCGGCGGGGTGTAGTTCGACAGTCGATATCGAGTCTCCCGAGTCGCTAGAGCTATCTTCCGATACGCCGTGTATTGGTGCGTTACGAGGTTTTCTTTTCTGCATACATACTTTGGCAAAATGATTATCGCGACCGCAATTTCTGCAACGGCTGCCGAATGCAGGACAGGATTCCTTTTTCTTCTGGTGTGATGTCCCGCATACTTACATTGGATTTTCGTGTCCCGTCCGCCGTCTCGTCGTTCTAAACTGCCACGCCCCCCGTCACGCCTTCCGGTTTGGGTTTTGTTTGCATTTGTAAACATGGCGTTGATTTCCGCTTCGCTTGCTGCCTGGTCGTCGTTGGCATGGATTTTTTTGACTTGTTGTTTGGTGCTTTCACTGCTTCGGCAGATGTCGATGGCTTTAGCCAAGGTAAGATTTCTATCTTGTAGTAACTTTTTCTGTAGAGCGTTGTTGTTGATGCCAATGACCAGTCGGTCGCGTATGAGTGAGTCTCGTAAACAGGCGCAAAAGTTACATGTTTTTGCTAATGTTCGCAGGGCTGTGATGTATTGATCGACTGATTCAGTTTCGTTCTTTTGTCGGCTGTTAAATAGGAATCTTTCGTATGTTTCATTTGTTTCACCTAAGCATAGGTCTTGGAATTTTTTTACGACAATATCAAATTTTGTTCGCTCGTCTTCCAAGGCGAAATCCAAGCCTTCGAAAATTTCCATGGCTTCTTCCCCGATGCAAGATAAAAACGTTGCTGTCTTGAATTCCTCTTCAAACCGATTTAGTCGGGCAACTATGGCATAATTGTCCCAGGCGCGTTTAAATTTTTTCCAGTTGGACGCTAGATTCCCTTCGGTTTTTAGTGGCTTTGGCATTGCTAAGCCGGCTGGCAATAATGGCTGAACTTCGGTAGTCACTGTGCTTGACGATGTGCTTGCTACTTCGCTCGTATTCGCTTGAGGTTCGTCGCCTGGCATGGTTGTGATTTATGTGATAGCTAGGTTCTTTAGACTCCTGACACCATGTTTTTATGCTTTATTTGTAATTCTTCTTAAAATATATTATGTACTTTCAAACAAGCTTTTTATAAACGTTCTTTCCCTGTCCGATCTCATGCCCGCGTTTTTCGGTCTCCTTTCGCGCCCTTTTTTGTTACCGTGACAACAGAACAGATTAACACAACAGTAATATTAATATATAACAGCAATCATATATACATGCAACAGTTCATGGTGTGCATCAAGATTTATCTCATCTCCCACAAATTGCATGGGGGATTAAGCATGAAAAAGATGCCATTAAAGCAGTCATGTCAGATGTAGCCAGTCAGCATGAGGTAGGTTTGCATGGTTTCAAAGAGTGTGGTTTATTTATTAAATCTGGATATCCTTACCTTGCTGCCTCCCCTGATGGCCTATTTAACTGCAAGTGCTGTGGTCTTGCAACTATTGAGGTAAAATGCCCGTATTCAGTAAGAGGTGATGATATTTTAGAAAGTCGTGTGTATAAGCGTGTGAAATTCCTGGAAGAATTTGATGGCCAGCCTCGATTAAAAAGGACTCATAAATACTTTACTCAGGTTCAGGCACAAATGTGGGTATGTAATGTTCAGCACAGTTTTTTCATTGTGTGGACTGAAGGACATCAGCCACTGTATGAAAAGATTGAATTTGACCAGGATTTCTGCAACACTGTGGTCAATAACCTGAATATTTTCTACAAGTCCTATGTTTTTCCATGTCTCCTAGGATCCCACCAACATTTCCATTGTCCGAAATGTGAAAAACTTATTTTGGAAGAGGATGAGGTCAATGAACCAGCCACTGAAAGTAAAGTCAGTTGTGTGGAATGCAAAACATGATGGCATTTAGTTTGTGCTGAACTGCAGCAAGATTCAAGTGCTTGGTTATGTCATGGTTGCTTGATTGACACTGCAAAAACATTAGTTAATGATGAAAGCAGTGATGAGAACTCAGACTTAAATATGACTGCAAGCACATCCAGGGTCACAACATCCCAACCTTCACGTACCTCAAAGGGTAAAGTATGTGGAGTGTGTATGCTTTCTAGCATTCTTGTTAGTGGTGAGCACATTTGCACCCAATGTGGCTCTGCTGTTCATGCTTGGTGCAGCAACCATGAAAATATATCAAGTTCAGTAGATCTGATATGTAACTTTTGTAGCAGCCTCTGACATTGAATATAATGGGTACTTCCACACTATGTATACTGCGCTTTTATGCACCCTATTAGATCTCACATTGATATAAGGTAGCATCAAGGTAGCACCGTCAAAATATGTTGGACTTAAAGACTTATTTGAATTTTTAAAGCCTGCACTTTTGCACAAGATTATGGTTGTCACTGAATAACTGATAGATAGATGGGCATTTTGAAAATATTTATTTAATTAGATGACTAAATGATTCCATGAACTTTAAAAGACCGACTAAACTAAAAAAGCTTTGTGCAATAGGCTTTAGAGGTGCTTACATCATGCAGTTAATTTCACATTTAATACAAGCTGAAACATCATTTTGTCCCTGTATGAGAAAAGTACCTCTGAGGCCCAATTCAGTTTTTTTATCTTGTAGTACATAATCATTGATGGATTTTTATATTTTTACTGGGGGTGGTGCTATAACTTTGTTTTCTGCTCTCTAGACTTCCTCTCACGGTCCCACCTCTAGAATGGACAGCTCTTTTCTGTAGAAATTTCTAAAATTTCCTTGCATGCAACCATAATATGCTTAAAGCTAGAAAGATAGATTAAGACTTAGATAATGGACTATTATTATGCTCAATATCAGAGGGGGGAATATTTTTGGAGGAGTGAACATTTTGCTTAGGGCAGTTATAACTAATATTTAAGAGGTAGCACCTCCCAGAAAATTCATCTATGATTGATAAAATTTTTGAACTATTGTAATGTTTATTTGAATATAATTCCATTTGAAACTAATACTTTGACTTCTGAAATTCCATTCAAAGGTCAAAGTATTAGTCAGTCATTTGTGTTATTCCTTAATTATTTTGTGCATAGTGGTGGAAGAAGATTGCACAAGGCAGCACATACTCATACAATATCATCTGCTAACGGTAGTAAGGATATTGGTAATTCATGTTTTAATACATGAAAAACCTTCATTCTGCCAATAGCTTGTTCAACATAAATTCGACCATTTGCAATGCTTGATGTTTTTCTTACATCAGCTGGAACCATTCGCATTGATGCAGCCTCACTAGGTGGAGTACAGAGAGAAACCATTCTCATCATCAGCTCTTATCTTGAAGCCCCTATCAGCCATGACTGCATCATACGGTACGAGATAATCCATAAAGCCACTATCCTTAACAATAAATATGTCAGTTGCTCTGCCACCTTAAGCAGGGGATACTTATGATATGGCACCAGTTGGTGTTATAGCAACCAATACTTTGATCATATAATGATGTTTGTATTCACTCCACATGGTTGCTGCTATATCTAATCCACTAGGTGTTTCTGTGAAACATTCAAAACAGTCAATGATGCATCTCACTTTAGGGTAAAGCTTGCGAAAACAGTTCAGAAGAGTTTTCTTTACTTGACCACAGGTGGGCCATATTATCAGAACAGAAAGTTCTTTCAAACACAGTTTTATCCACGTGATTAAAATACTGCTAGTGGTCCAAGTTGAAATTTCAAAGCGAAAAGCCAGATCTTCAAGAAGCAGAGCAAGTCTTAGTTTTATTAATGTTAGTAACAACTCTTGTTCTAAACTTAACTTTCTGGGTGGCCCCACTCGAATATCACTTCTTCCAGCATACTGTTGAAATGCTGATGGTTCTTTTTGCTGTTCCTTTTGGGTTTGCTTGGCACCCCTCCAGTACTGCATGGCCTTGGCTTTAGGAAGTAAATAATCAAAGAGACATCTGAAAGCTTCAGTTGAGGGAAGTCCAGTAAAGAATTTAACATCACATTCTCTCGTAATCTGTTCAAAACGCATAGGCACAGTTACTGAAGGGTCATTCTCACAGCTGCTACTGCAGTTAGATTCTGACATTTCCCATTCATCATCACTGTCAGAACCACTGTGTGTGGGCGATTCTCTTGAAAGGGTTTCAGATGAACTTCGCTGCTGAACGAGACGGTTTGTCTAGCCTTTTTTGAGTGAGATGATTATAATCGGACACTGTCAAGAAGAGTGAGGGGAAGTCGGTTTCAGGATGAATTAGGGTTCTTTGCCCGAGTGGAAAATGGTTTGAACATGCAAATGTTCCTTGTGCACCAGGTGCGGGATTAAAATCATCGCTTCTGCTTTTCTTCACTCGTTTTTTCCAAATGTCCGCCAACTTTTCATCCTTCGGCCATTTATGAAAGATCAATTTCTGAACGTGAGATGTTGTAACCAGGTAGTCTGGATAACAATTATCATTGTCGCAACATCCAACCGCACAACGAGCGTCACTTGGCATGTTTACGAGTAAACTGATAAAACGCGAAAGACTGCTTTTTGGGATCAAGTTACACTTTCGCACCTGGAACTCCTTCTTACGCTTTGGCGGCACTCTTGTCATATCCGGACACAATACTCTTGCAAAAAGTTTCGTTTTTGGAGCAAATAAATTTGTAGACAATATATTTCTATATGCGTCTTCTGTGAAGGGCCACCGGTAAAAATGCATCGAGAAAATCGACATTTTTACGATGTTTCCCGCCTCGAAGTATGTTGAAACCAGATTCTGGAGCAAGGGAAAACCAAATATTGGACCCAAAAAGTAAAAACTTTAAAAATGCTCCAATATTTCAAGAGAAAATCAAGATTGTATGTGTATTAAATTTCCGCTCACTCACTAGTAAAATATATAGACGCCATGGCTGGCCGCGCGCTCACCCCAATGTTTTTGCACCCCCTACAGCATGGCGGAATAAACCTTGAAAGGGCCTATTACAAGATTATAATTACAACATTGCATGCATGTGCATTTTTTTTACCAGGCACAGTATATTAAGCACTTATGCTTTCACTCAACTCGAGTATGTCTTTCTACACTATAAAAACAGGTTGGTTAAAATGACCAATTTTTTTAAGTTGCAACCTAATTTCTAATGGCCATTCTAACCATTAAGCAATTGGTTAAACAATAATGACCAATTAAATATAGGTTATTATTTTAACCAATTTTGAATTGGTCAAATGTATGACCAAATTAGAATTGGTTAAAATTTCAACCAATTATTTATTGATCAAACATGTAATCAATTTAAAATTGGTCATTGAGTGACCAATTAATAATTGGTTGCTAGAGGAAATGCTTCTTATTTACGTCGTTAGCCATTACAAACAAATAGCGGGTATCGATATGTTAATTTGTTAGGAATTACGAAGTTACTAATTAAATTTATGTTGTGTTGATTTCAAGATATATATCGATTATTTATCTGCATGCAGTTTTACTGAAATTATGACTTACCCTGAAGTTAACATTTCATATTCCTAATCGCTGCATGTTCACACTGGCTGCATCGTAACAAACTCTGTAGATCTCTGTGCTGTTTGCACTGCCACAAGCATGTCATATGAATGTGAGAAAAAGTTGTAACTATGGTCATAATGCAACGAAGGTCTGGGGACAAACATGAACGCTAGCGCTTGCACTAAAGCTGGCCTGGGAAATCTGCTGATAAAATTTTACACTAATGACAGTGAGAATACAGACCAACGTTTGCATGATAAGACCAAGGGAAGAGAGCGAGGAAAACATCATTTATCTGTGGGATGAAGGAGTTGATAGGGGGCAGCCAGGAAACAGAAGTTGTCTTAGCAATGCATGGGGCGTTGAAAGTTTACGAAGTTAGAGAACCTTTTCGTAAGTGTCAATTAGAAAGGGAGGAGTGGTTTCGAATGAATAAATGTCAATGAAGGAATTGCATCAAAGAAATTTATTCTAAATCTATGGAGGAGCTTTACGCATCTGAAAGCAATGCATCTGTTTATTGGGAAAACAGCGACAGGCATCAAGTTCGAACTTTCTGTCAAAACATATTTGACCAATATTTTTTGCAGTCTGTTTGGAAAAAAGCCCGACGATTAGTATAGGAGCTGCAGAGTATCCTGCAAGCACCAAGTAAGGATTCGAAAATTAAAGCATTTACAGTGCGGTCAGAATCAACAAACATACCAAATTACGTACAAGTTCATGGCAATGGAAAGGTAATTTGTACATGCAAACAATTCCCTCCAAAAAAGATTTGTGCTCAAACAATTCATCGATTGGCTACTAAAAATGAACTGCTCAAGTAACAGTTCTCTCACAGCAACTATGAATTTAAATACAAGTCATTCAGGTAGGACAGGTGACAATTATAAAAGGAAACGTTGCATTACCCAACCCGTACAGCTGTCATCGACCTTTTTTCCAGTGAAGTTACCCCTTCCACACAACCCACAAAGCAACCTGTAGTCACTTCAACTAATCTCGTACAACAATCATTTCCAACATCTCCTCAGCGTTCATCATATCAGTTCCCTGTTCACCTCAAAAATCAACATAATCAGGAAGTGGACTGGCAACTTTAAAGACAACAACAGTAGGATAACAGACTTCAGCACGATAATGTTCTTCATAGGAACTTGGTCCCACAAAACAACCAATGACAGCATGTAATTTGGCAGCCATATTTAAACATGAATGAAAGCCGTACAAGTACTTGAGAAACTGGCACAGTGTCAGCTAATATTCAACAAAACCTGTTAAACCCTGTACCTCCTGGATCCCCATTACCACCAAAGCTGCTTGTGCCCGGATCAAATAATCCTTGTTTTCTTACACAAATAAGAGGAAACATTTCAAAATGTTCAGGATGTGGTGCTACTTTCAAAAAACCTTGTCCTTTGCCTCCCCCAGACAACAATTTTGTCATTGGAAGAAAAGAAAGTCTAGTTCCCTTACACACAACCGAACAGTGAAAAACACTGGAAACTAGGACAAGAGCAAAATCATTATTACCATCTTCATTTGGCGTGTATATATGTGCACATTCCTTTTTCAACTCATCTCAACTACATGGCTTGATGTTGTCGTGTTCCGGCCTAACTACTGCAACGCCAGAATTAGTAGCAGCTTTAAGAACCAGATATAAACCAACTATTGCTGTATTGTAAAGACAAGGCAATTGAACTGTACTATTCCATCAATATGTCTCTTACTGCTGTGTTAGCATCGCTTTCCTTTCCAAACAATGTAGTATTTTGACTACTTTCAGTATTGTCATTTAAAATTTCATTGATAACCTGAAAACAATTTTAGTTTATTATATCAATATTGCCCAGTTGTCTAATATAGATTGTTCTCAATGATATATAACAATATGACAACGTTACTGCTATGTTAGTATACGCCGAGTTTTCCTATAGCCATATCCAAACTTAATGCAAATGAAGTGTTTTGTTTAGCTAATTTGCATTAGCTTTGGTACATGAAAAGTTTGACTTTTAAAACTGGCCTTAAGAATACAACGTATACAAAAAGTACGAGTAACATGACAAATCATTTTATTAGCTCATATGATATAAAAGCCTACCTTTCGTTGACTTCTCTCCGATAAAGGTTTAAATGGTCCTTTTTTCCATATCGTTGGGATGGAAAGTGGCAAAAGTTTGCATCTAAAACCATTCACATGTATCCCATCGAAAAATTCCACCCGAAAGTGTACCGAACAGATCACAAATACGCCTTTGGGATTGAAATTGGCTCGTGCGTACGAACAAATCTCAACCATTTTCCATACCCCGTTTTGTTTGCAGGACTATGATGCAATGAAATGCCAGTCTCGAGGTTCGAAAAGTTGCCGCACTCTTGAACTATGCACCTAGCTGATGGCATTATTTAATTTTCAACCGATTAATTGAAAAAGGCAGTAAAAGTGGTACAAGTTCGTAAAACGCGCCTAATTTCCACAAGGCGAATTGCCTCCTTTGTTGTTGAGTCTTTGACGTCACTTCCTGTAGCTCTTCTTCTACGAGCACTGACGATTTCCGGAACATGTTTCCTCAATGGCAGTCGAAAATTTCATTTAAAAGCAGTTGAAAAAAGCAAACTTCCAGTTCTCAGAATCGTTTGAAATTTTAAGCATTGGCCCACAAAGTCGAGTTCTTGACGTTTATGTAAAAACATGCATTATAAAATTTTTCATTTCAGGGGCACTTTGAGACAGTGGATACACTTACATCATGAACTGCCAAAATAAAGCCCCTTTAAGACAAGCTGATAAAGCAACTTGGTCATCATCTTTGAATTTTGTAGAAGCACATTATACGCTTACAACAGCAGCAGTCGATCAAACAAAGAGAAAAACCGCTATTTTGATTTATCTACTCACAATCAATCTTTGAAGAATACATTGAAAAGAAAAACATGATTAAGTATTCAATAAAAAATAGCTGGATTTGTTGCAAAAAATTGTTAGAGACCATTACGTGTAAAGTTTGTGCAAATGCCCTATATGCAACAATGTCACCAGACTTTGACAAGTGTTTTTTTTTGTTTAAATTAAAAAACCAAGGTAAGCCAACTTACCCCTCGAATGGTGTTGTTATTAAAGTGGCAGAAATTTCAGAGAAAGTCTTCAGGCATTATATGTCAACCACTTCAGTTAAGCCTACAAGCAGGCACAATACAAAATGATTAGTACTTACACACAACTATCATTCAATTTATTCATGGTTTAAATTTACATAAATTTGCTTAATAAATCAAACCTAATTAATCTCTACAAACCTCCCCTCCTCCCCAACTAACACTAAACATAGGGGTCCCTAACCCTTATCTAGACATAACCTTAAACCTAACCTATATGTTCTAGAATTTAACCCTTTTAAGAAATGTACGTTTTGCATGCAGATAAGCTCAATTCAGCCCTAATCCCAGACCTATATAGTCCTGAATTCAGCACTATTAAGAAATGAATATTTGGCATGTCGAAAAGCTCAATTCGGCCCTAACACCTAACCTATGTTCCAGAATTCAACCCTTTTAAGAAATGTACATTTTGCACTCAGATAAGCTCGATTCAGGCCCAAACTCCTTATATTCCTGAATCCCTGCTAAGAAATGTTCATTTTACACTCAACATCTCTAAAATCAGCCGTTTAACAAAAGTACATTTTGCGTGCAGTTAAAAACAATTCAGGCCCAACCCCCCACTAATTTCTGAACTTAGCCCTTTATGAAAAGTTGGACATTTGACAGCCTGTCATCAAATGGCTGCGTGCAAACAAACTCAGTCTAAATATTGGAAAAACTGAGTGTGTCTTAATTGGGTCACAACATAAAACAAAGCACACAGATACCCAATTACAACTCGAAAGTGAAAATGAAATGGTAAAAAAAGTCAAAAATACCAATGTTCTTGGAGTTCAATAGGGTAAAAACTTGACCTGGGAAAAGCACATTGACTATATCTGTAGTAAAGTTTCATCAGGTATAGAAGCAATCAAAAGGTCATTGCTCTAAAATCATTAGGTTGGATGACACTTGAAGAGCAGAGGGCTCAACTGAAAGCCAAACTGATGTTTAAAACAGTAAACAGCTCAGCTCCTCAGACTATGCAATATTTTTTTAAATTGTTGATAAAAATCATAATTATAATTTGAGAGGTTCCGCGACAAAGCTTTATATTCCAAAACCAAAAACTGAGTTCCTAAAAAATCGTTTTGGTAATAGTGGGGCTAAACTATGGAACCAGATACCCAAAGAGATACACAATTCGGGATCATTCAAATCATTTTGTAGTAAGCTTTCTTCCTCTACCTCGATCCAACTTTGTATTATCTCTATTCAACTTTGTATTAGACTCAGTGTTTAGTATTTGTACAATGTTTGATAATTAGTTTGTAAATATTTAATTAATTAGTTATTTTTGTATTTTGACAACACAACCTTTTTGGAAATCAGCTCTTAATAGTTGAAAAGGTTGTTGTGTTTAAATAAACTTTTATCTAATCTAATCAAAATATGTGATTTTACTGATGCAAGCGACTTTTGTCCATTAAATTGTCAGCCCTTTATTCAGTAAAGATACTGCAAGATGTGATTTTAACAGCTAAATTTCCAAATTTACATGGGAAAACTCTTCCCTCTTTAGTAGCGTTGATTGTTTAAAAAATATTTTATAGCTATACATATTTAAAACACATGTGTATAAAAAAACACAATACATGGGTTGATTTCTTTCCTATGTCCTTTACTTAAGGTCAGTTTGCATTCAAAACTGTAAAACTCTAATGCTAAATGACCATGCCAAAACTTTTGCACTCCATTCAAATTCTAAATTTAGCAACTTTTCAACATGCCGTTGGTATACGTAAGTATATAATTCTATGCCATTGTGCCAATTTCTGCGGAATAGTCCCACCTCTGATTGATCAAATGCAAGTCAAACAAACCTATAAAAATCAAACTTCCAAGCATGTGCTAAACAATTTGCAAATATTTCTCGGTATACCGAATGGGTCTCTTTTTTCTTCCAGTAAAATTACCATAAAATTACTGAAGAACTTGAAAATAATGTCCATATCCTGCGAACATGAAGGAGGCAGTGAGATATGTAGAGCAGGTTTTTCATTCAATAAGGGCAAAAAGTGTTAAGCTCACTGGAAAACCCAAAGCCATGCAAGTTCTTGTGAACGGCACGAAACTGTTCTACATATTGCTGCTTTCAAGTGAGAAAGGTAGATCAACCTGTTGTTATATATTTCACGCAAGCCATTTGATTTAAATAAATTTCTTTTTTTCTTGTTTGAAGCAATCAGGAGTATTTGCAGAGCGACAAGTAGACCGGAAAGCTAGCAGATCCTCCTATTTTGTCGATTCGCAGCAAAGGGCTATGCAATGGCTCACCAGGTTGGTAAATTAAAATTGACATGTTCAGCCGCCTGAATATTTTTGTAATGAATCGAGCAAGGTTGTTCTTGACAAGGTGCTTTGTTGAGAGCCTTTTACAATAACAATTCACTGATCGTTTCTGACAAATATGTTGCTTTTTCTAGGATGCACTCGTGCGACAAACACATAAGCCCAATGCAGATGAAGTCATGCCCATACAGCAGAAACAACACGCGACTGTATTGACGATACTTGCGCCAATCATTGCCCCTGCTGCAGGTGACGAAGGCAGCATTGCATCAGTAACATCCAGTTTGGAGGGTGCCATCTGAAGAAACGACAAGCTAAGGGGAATCAGTTTGATCACAGTACACAAGGTAAGTAGATATATACGAACTACTAGCTGAAAACATTTCGATCCGTGTATTTTGCGCAGATCTTCGTGCATATTTACAAGCAATCAACTGCAACACCCACCAAAATGTCGCAATTCCTAACTAGGCATATCCATATTGAAGTACATTGTAATGTACATGAAGCCAATGAAGTCTTGCTGTCATTTGCAAACGCAGAGCACGACCACCACAGCCGTCTTCTCTTGAATGTCTTTGTCGTCAGCGAGGGCAATCTGGAAAGCCTCGCAGTGTTGCTGGCCACTCGGCGATACGTCATGTCATTTTACACATCAACAGGAATTCATGCTTGTATAAACGAACTAATGCGCAAAGCCATCGCAAACGGCACCGGTATGTTCAACCTGCCTAAAGAAGTTTACTGCTCACCATTCCCATCCATGAGAGCTCCGAGCAAGATGGGACACATTCGAGGAATCCTATAGGCATCATACTCCTATTTCTAACCGACCAGTGGCTACGGAGGTCAAGTGGTCTGCCCGGCAGAGTGCAACGTCTAATGCAGTCTGTGCCAGCGATGACGACAGTAACAAATACAGCCTACAAGAAGACTTTCTTCTTTCCCATCATCGAGTGCAATTTGCATTCCGACAGCATTTGCATCCCCTGACGCAGCAGCTTCCCAACGCAGGCTATGCCCTGTGTGCAAAACCGCACGACAATACTATCGCAAAGGGATGGCACCTGTGCATCTTTGAGAAGCAGCAACTACTGCAGGAAGAGCTTGAGGATATATGCTGTTGTTGCATGTATCTAATGCACACTTCATTGAAAAATCTGTCTTTCAATGTGGAAAAGACCAACGGCAACAACTTGGGTCATGATGTCCATCAACCTTGCATCTTCAAATTCCTGCATCTAATTAAGCGATTGCCAATGCCTCCCCACCAAGGTGGTGCTGGTCATCTTGCTGGTGAAGGCAATAGCAGCGACGAAGATGATAAAAATGGTGATGGAGAAATCCCAAGGGGTGTGCGTCATTTGCCAAAATGACAGGAGGCGGCACGAATATAAGGCGCTTGATAACCAGCATCATGACAACGAAGCTCACTGTTGTATTTTGGGTTGCCTTGAATTCAGAACCATGTCCCACCACCTCAGGCAAACCAATAGCCAACTCATGTGCCACCACAACAGCTTAATGGTCAGGGGGGAGGACCTCGTGCAGCACATGTGTTCAATGGCCCATATTGCATCCATAAACACCAACTCCCAGTCCTTTCTCATTAGCCCCAACATTGCGAGGCAATGTCATCACATCACTTTCCCCAGGTGCTGTCATGATTCCAGGTTGATATATTCCTCATAAAATTAATTTCAATTGTTTCACAGTCTGATGACAAAATTCGTTTGAAAAGCAACGCTAACACCACAGAGCAGATGAAGAATGGAACCTTTCGTTTCGGTGCCTCCTTCGCAAATGATGTTCTGCTGTTGTGAAATGTCTTTTGCATGCCGTGTTTAGAACTACTCTGTGTTGGCTACCACGCTGCGTGCCATCGTCCTGGTGGGCTGAAAGACGTTATTTGTCTCTGTGAAGGCCTCATCAAAACTGGGCATATGAATGTTTATACATATTATATAAATTATAAAACATTAAATGTTATATACTAGGTACAGGTTGCGCCTGGAAACGTCTATCCCCGAGGAGCGGATTGGAGGTTTCAGCAGTGTCCACATGCATCATGTTCTTCAATGGATTGAAGATGAAGATGCAATTGTCACTGGTGCAACAATGTCTGCTTTGCTCTGGAAAATGTCGAGGCAAAGCTTGGCAGGCGAGACAATCTAGTCCAGATAGGGCATCTATCTAGAATCGTTGGATGTGTCACCTAGGAGGTAGGTTAGGTAACATTTGTATTACTAATGTATTAATAGCAGGAAACAAGGTTCCAGTGTCCATGGCCTATCTCTTCTGCTTGACATACTTGATCAGTATGGTCGTCTGCTGGTTGACGTACACAGTGTTTGTGTCAAGCAAAATACCACAATGCTGCAGCGCTGGATGTTTGCAGAAGAATATGTTCGAGTGGGATGCGCTTACTCTACACCTTGGCATATTGTCTCTGCCGTTGTTCGGGAGGCACTGCGGGGCAGGCATGTGGGGCCTACAAATAGACGAAAGGCGGCTCAAGGTAAGTACATATGATTTGTGTACATTAAGTACATAGCTTTCACCACTGATTTCTCTCGTACCCATTCTGGCACCATTTCTCAAAGAAATTTCTCAAAGAAGGGGGGAACATCTTCATCGGGATAGCAGAAGGCAGGAATTTTGGATGCCACGTGACCATTAATACTATCAAAATCAAGAAAGAAACTCTATTATATGACAATTACTTTGTGCATTTTCAACACTATGTCAAACAATGTGATCACAGTTAAAACAATTGAAAAATCTTTATGACCCACTCTTATTGCAGTTAATCTTTTTTTATGGAACAAACGACAACAAGCAATGTATAAAGACCCAACTGCTTACAAAAAACTTAGGAGTACAATTAACATGCTAAATAACAGTCTTAGGAGTAACGTCTTTGCAAATAAGGTGAAAAATTGTAACAATGCATCTACTTGGTGGAAATCCATAAAACAACTTGGAGGAGTTCCAAAGAAATTACCAGTCAGTATCCAGTGCTTTTGTATCCAGTAAAGAAATTCATTCTACTGAATTGGCAACAAAAAATAATGAAAGCTTCCTGTGTATCACCAACCCTTTCCCACCCTTAGAAGGCCACCTTGAAAAATGTTAAAACTGATCCTGTAGTTCTAAACGAGATTATATCAAAATACCACATTTCCCTGAAGATGTTTATACGAAGCTCTCTAACCTTAAATGTGCAAAAGCCTCTACACCTGACTGTCCACGTAGTTGGGTCTTAATAGAGTTTGCTACGGAACTGTCAATACCCGTTGCAGGTATTTTAATGCATCAATCCAAGAGAGAGTCATTCCCGTGTCATGAAAAGCAGCAGATGACATTCTAATTCGCAAAACGGATAAGGTAAAAGATATTGAAAACAATCTACATCCAATATCGTTAACTTCAGTACTTTAAAAACTATGGAACCTTTTTGTCACTGATAGAATCATGTCGCAAATTAAACATCTTGTTGATCGGAACCAATTCGGATCACTCCCTGGTTTATCTACGACTCGCGCTCTTCTATTTTTCTTTTACTATCTGTGTAAAACCACCGATCAAATTGACCAATATGTGCAAAATTTTTTTAGAAAGAAGGTTCTACCGCAAACTAGTCCCCATTTTGAACTGGTGCAATCTACAAAACATTGTAGTTATAATCTATGCGCATCAAATAAACTCAATCCAATTAGCTGCAGGACAAACCGCTTTCAAAATTCCTTCTTTCCCTCGTCTGTTTCCATATATAATAAACATTAGTATATTTTTAGATTACTCTTTTTATCTGTAAATAATAGTAGAATAACTAGTATTAGAAGTTTCTCATTATTACTGTAATTTTTCATTGTAAATATATGTAGATAATTGTTCTTTTTATACTTATGGAAATTTGTAAATAATAAATGTATTTCAACCTTTATGGTTGCAATTTCTATTTATTAATAAATTATTAATCATTACCAAAGCTTGAGGATATACGTTGTTCTCGCATGAATCTTAAGCACATTCCATCAAAGAAGGCCGACGCCAACAACTTGGGCCGTTATGCCGATCAACCTTGCATCTTCAACTCCCTGCATTGAGTTAAACTATTGTCAATGCCTCCCTTACCACAACCGGTAGAAATCGACTGGCTTACGGTGGAGAAAGAAATTGTTGAAAGGTGCAATTTAGAGTACCAAAATGTCGTAAAGCAACTCATAATAGTGGCTAAGCACGATCTACACAAGGCCAAACACCCTGAACAAATATACACAAACTATGGCGGTTTGTGGTCATACTGGATTGCAGCTGAACTGGAGAAACACGGTATTGTTGGATGGGAATCCCAGAAATCATCCAATTTTCAAGTCTGAATAATGCAACTGGTCAGGCAACAAGTGACAGGTCTAGTCATATACCCAGTCACTGTTTCTGTATGCCCCACATGTCAACAAGGGTGAATAATGTTAGCCAATCAGCGCGTTTGTTGACATTTTGCGTAATTGACCAATCAGAATGCATGAAATTCACAATGTGTAAACAAAAGGAGTGGGAAAATAGCACCTTGTTCTATGGCCTCCGTGCCATTCGTTATTGCACTTCTCACTTCAAAAACAACAAATTGTGAGAAAGCGTGATTTTTTTTACAATTTTCTCGGGGGAATTTTTTAAATTCGATCTAGAACGCGAAAGATCAACGTTTCAATAACCGTGTTTTTATGCACGCAAGAAAGATACCAATCAGCTCTATCGATACTATATGTAGACGTATCTTTGTGTTACCTTACTTCCTTTACGCACACTTTATGCCGGAAATATGTCACCAGGTTTTGCAGGTTATGACTGGCCATCATCGTGATCACGGCTCGACTCCAGCGTTCGCCAATGGCGAATTCTTTGTAACAAAGTGTCAATGTTTATCGTTTCGCTTTGATAGTCGACCAGTTGGTCGTACTCGTCGTCGTCATCATCGTCACTTAATTCCTCGTTCTCGTCGCTTTCCTCAGCAGCAGAAGGCACGGACACATTTGAAACAGACTTGTTTGCTGTTTGACCAAGCTCTTTAACTTTTGACAATGACGCTGTGTTACAGACCGGGCCATCTCCGATATTTGGGAGGATGCATGCGATGTGGAACGAATGCCCACATCACTGAGCTATACTATATGGCCCACATCCGTCCACATGGAGCTCTGTTTGTTGCAGTTGAGCAAATCGCATTTCCTAAAAGTTTTAAAGTAAGTTTTATATTTTATAATTCATATTATTATAATTTGTCACGACTTGAAATATTAAATGAGCTCTATTAAATATGTGAGAAATCATAGGGAGCAATGAGCTGCTGTATCCTGGCAACTTTTCTAACCTGCAACACTATCATTTTACTGTAATAAGTAACATGGACAGGTCTACATTAATTATATTGCAATTCAATTCATTAACTTCATTAACATGTGCTAATTAAAGGTTGTCCCAACTCTACCCTCTATTCATCACATGTGCCTTTTTTAATAACATAGAGTGTGTTGTGTTTTTCAAAGCATGTGCATGTCCTAAGTGAACCAAGATCTCTTTGAATAGTGAAGTATTAAAGGCTTGGGGTTTTTTTAATTGAGGTATGTAAGAATATTATTCAATTTACCTGGCTGGGTTTGGTTGGTTTTCCACAGACAAGAATCCTAGAGGTAGGACTTGATTGGTAACAATTTTTTGACCAAACAGGTTAGGAAGTTTCCACTTGCTTGTGTGTTTAGGTTGACGGGGTGCCCGAGGTTGTTGAAAAGCTTTGTTGGGGTTTGTATAGAGGGTCTCAAACTTGTTGGTTAGAAATTTGGCTGCTTTGGTTTTCAACTTATCTATTCTTTTTGTACTGAAATTAAACTTTCTAGGTGGTACAAAATACAGATTGGAAGGCATTTAGATCATGTTTGCAGACATCAATTTCTTTGGCCTTGAGTGCAATGTGATCTGCAGTGTCTGCTTCTTTTGTTCTTCGTCGTAACAGCAAATGAAAATTCTCCACTGGATATTCATCAAAAGCCAACAAGTGTTGATGTAGGGTGTTGAACACGGATGGAATATTTTCTTGCCAGTGGAGGAGTGCAGAAAGTGGCACCAGTAGTGCTTTGTCGTAGTGGCGTCGGCGGAACACAACAAACATAACCCAACAGTGGATTAATGATTCATAAAACAGTTCATACTTGTTGCACTTGAAGACGATGGAATAAATACTCAACACCAATGGAATGTAATTGTCAAGGGGATTGACCAGTGTGAGGAACTCAATATCTTTGCACTTGTAAAAGACAGAGAAAATAATATCTCTCACAAGTGTCCACCCTCCATATAATACTTCCATAGCTTTATTTCCAAAAAGAAAGGCATAGAGATCAGCAAATACCTCATGGAATTGTAACAAAACACATTCTCTGGCATTCAACGAAATATGTAATTGATCGATCAACAGGATTACATTCTTCAGTGCTGCAGGTACTGTAGGAATATTAGAATAAACCAGCTGTCTGATAAAAAATTGCATTGGCCAGTCACCAATGAAAGGAGCAACAAATTGATTGAGGTAAATGTCTAGACAGAAGACATCTTTTACAAGTGCAAAGACATTGAGTTCCTCACACTGGTCAATCCCCTTGACAATTACATTCCATTGGTGTTGAGTATTTATTCCATAGTCTTCAAGTGCAACAAGTATGAACTGTTTTATGAATCATTAATCCACTATTGGGTTATGTTTGTTGTGTTCCGCCAACGCCACTACGACAAAGCACTACTGGTGCCACTTTCTGCACTCCTCCACTGGCAAGAAAATATCCCATCCGTGTTCAACACCCTACATCAACACTTGTTGGCTTTTGACGAATATCCAGTGGAGAATTTTCATTCGCTGTTATGACGAAGAACAAAAGAAGCAGACACTGCAGATCACATTGCACTCAAGGCCAAAGAAATTGATGTCTGCAAACATGATCTAAATACCTTCCAATCTGTGTTTGTACCACCTAGAAAGTTTAATTTCAGTACAAAAAGAATAGATAAGCTGAAAACCAAAGCAGCCAAATTTCTAACCAACAAGTTTGAGACCCTCTATACAAACCCCAACAAAGCTTTTCAACAACCTCGGGCACCCCGTCAACCTAAACACACAAGCAAGTGGAAACTTCCTAACCAAAAAATTGTTACCAATCAAGTCCTACCTCTAGGATTCTTGTCTGTGGAAAACCAACCAAACCCAGCCAGGTAAATGGAATAATATTCTTACATACCTCAATTAAAAAAACCCCAAGCCTTTAATACTTCACTACTCAAAGAGATCTTGGTTCACTTAGGACATGCACATGCTTTGAAAAACTCAACACACTCTATGTTGTTAAAAAAGGCACATGTGATGAATAGAGGGTAGAGTTGGGACAACCTTTAATTAGCACATGTTAATGAAGTTAATGAATTGAATTGCAATATAATTAATGTAGACCTGTCCATGTTACTTATTACAGTAAAATGATAGTGTTGCAGGTTAGAAAAGTTGCCAGGATACAGCAGCTCATTGCTCCCTATGATTTCTCACATATTTAATAGAGCTCATTTAATATTTTAAGTCGTGACAAATTATAATAATATGAATTATAAAATATAAAACTTACTTTAAAACTTTTAGGAAATGCGATTTGCTCAACTGCAACAAACAGAGCTCCATGTGGATGGTTTTTCATGGATGTGGGCCATATAGTATAGCTCAGTGATGTGGGCATTCGTTCCACATCGCATGCATCCTCCCAAATATCGGAGATTGCCCGATCTGTAACACAGCGTTATTGTCAAAAGTTACAGAGCTTGGTCAAACAGCAAACAAGTCTGTTTCAAATGTGTCCGTACCTTCTGCTGCTGAGGAAAGCGACGAGAACGAGGAATTAAGTGACGATGATGACGACGACGAGTACGACCAACTGGTCGACGATCAAAGCGAAACGATAAACATTGACACTTTGTTACAAAGAATTCGCCATTGGCGAACGCTGGAGTCGAGCCGTGATCACGATGATGGCCAGTCATAACCTGCAAAACCTGGTGACATATTTCCGGCATAAAGTGTGCATAAAGGAAGTAAGGTAACACAAATCTACGTCTACATATAGTATCGATAGAGCTGATTGGTATCTTTCTTGCGCGCATAAAAATACGGTTATTGAAACGTTGATCTTTCGCGTTCTAGATCGAATTTAAAAAATTCCCCCGAGGAAATTGTAAAAAAAATCACGCTTTCTCACAATTTGTTGTTTTTGAAGTGAGAAGTGCAATAACGAATAGCACGGAGGCTATAGAACAAGGTGCTATTTTCCCACGCCTTTTGTTTACACATTGTGAATTTCATGCATTCTGATTGGTCAATTACGCAAAATGTCAACAAACGCGCTGATTGGCTAACATTATTCGCCCTTGTTCCACATGTCTAAATTTGTACATCCAAACCCAGATTAACCTGTACACTGTTGCAAAGAAATATGTCCCTGAACATGTAAGATATTTACAGCAGCTATTTTCATTACGATTTATATGAGCAACATGGAAAATTCGAATTGCAAATTGCTAATAAATTAATCACTAAGAATTAAAAAAAAAACCAGCTTCCAAGCATAATATTGTTCTTATGTACAAGATTTTATGCTTGGGAAGCATTTTGTGCCATACAAAGTAAATTGTCTATTGTTTCCAATATGAAGCAGGCCATTTATGCCAGCACTCAACTTTTCCATTTGCTATGGGACAAGTTTAATTGAAATACCTGCACAGGGTGACCCAAAAAAGCAAAATTCACCATTCCAATTTAAATTTTGAAAAGAATATTAAGTTGTAGAGCTATTATTTGAAAAATTCTCATCTCAAACTCCATCCAGTCAGATTTCTTTGTGGATATTATGTTATTACATAACATGTTCACAATGTGTATTCAATGTGGCTATCTGGATTTCATATCTGGAGGTTGAATATTCCCATCATTTTTCATTATTTTTTGTGGTCTTTTGATATTTTTTGGTAAAAATTGTATTTTAGGAAAAAAAATTAGTCTATGAGATAGCTGAAAAGCAAGTACTGCTTACACATGCATCTAATTTCAGTCTGGTCCATTTGCAGTCAAGGATATTTAATTTCAAGCAGAAAAAATATTCAAATTATAATTCTTTATTGATATTTTGTGCAAAACTGTAATTAGTATAAAAACAAGAAGAACACTTTTCTAGTGAGACATGAAGTGGATATTAGTCAGTTTTAAATACCCATGTTCTATCAAATATTTATGTCCTTTAAAGTAATCAAGTTTTCATTTAGCAATATTATTGATGACACAACACTTCTGTTTGCTTATTCACTCCTTATCAACATGAACGACAATACATAATGCCTATGGTATTGTACGTCTATACATCTTATATTGACTTTGCTTATGCTTGAAACAATCTTTCATTACTTTGGAAACTTTATTCGAAGTAGTCCTTTATGATGAAGAAAGAGACACACTGAACATCACTTTAATAGTTAATATTGTACTTAATGTATTGATGGCATTGGTACTTTATAGGCAAAAGTAAAAAAAGCTCAACTAATTTACATATACGTGCATGTGTCTGCATCCTTCATTTTCAGATATTACTATAGGTTAGAACCCAGAGAAGATGCGATGGCCGGTCCAGCAACCATCTCCATAAGCGACATACCCAAGCATTGTCCCCATATGCGCAGAATTTTGAGACAGGCCAACAAAGGTCTGGGCATAACCTCACTGACGAAATTTTACTACTTCGCGAGCTGTACACCACGGTTCAGCCCGACTATAACTCGGGCCTCGCCAACAAAGTGCATGACGCAGCTCTAAAATATATGGAGGGCTACAAAAAACAACAAAAACTAACAGGCGCCTGAAAAACACCTCCAATTTGACTGCACAAATACCTGTTCCAAAGGAAAGTCTCCACCTGTACGATGCAGATTCCTACGAGATCTATGTGGGACATTCATGCTCAGACCAGCTGATGTCACTCTAGACCCATGGAAATTACATTTGGGTAGCCAGCCATTTGTCAATGCACCAGAACTAGTTCTCGGTGTGTATTTACAACCAATCAACTGCAACATCCACCAAAATCTTGCATTCCTGACTAGGCATATCGGTATTTGAGCAAGGTGCATGGTCGCTATTGTACATGAAGCCAATGAAGTCTTGCTGCCCTTTGCTAATGCAGAGCACGACCACGATAGCCGTCTTCTCTCGGATGTCTTTGTCGTCAGCGAGGGCAATCTGGAAAGCCTCGCAGCGTTGCTGGCCACTCGGCAATACGTCATGTCATTTTACACATCAACAGGAATTCATGCTTGTATAAACGAATTAATGCACAAAGCCATCGCAAACGGCACCGGTATGCTCAATCTGCCTGAAGAAGTTTACTGCTCGCCATTCCCACCCATGAGAGCTCTGAGCAAGAAGGGACACGTTTGAGGAATCCTATAGGCATCTTACTGCTACTTCTGACCGACCAGTGGCTACGGAGGTCAAGTAGTCTGCCCAGCAGAGTGCAACGTCTAATCCAGTCTGTGCCAGCGATCACAACAGTAACAAATACAGCCAACAAGAAGACTTTCTCTTCTTTCCCATCGTCGAGTGCAATCTTCATTTCGAGAGCATTTGCTTCCCCTGACGCAGCAAGCTTCCCGACGCAGGCTATGCCCTGTGTGCAAAACCACACAATACTATCGCAAAGGGATGGCACCTGTGCATCTTTGAGAAGCGGCAACTACTGCAGGAAGAGCTTGAGGATATATGCTGTTCTTGCATGTATCTAATGCACACTCCATTGAAAAATCTGTCTTTCAATGTGGAGAAGGCCGACGGCAACAACTTGGGTCATGATGTCCATCAACCTTGCATCTTCAAATTCCTGCGTCAAATTAAGCGATTGCCAATGCCTCCCCCACTAAGGTAGTGCTGGTCATCTTGCTGGTGAAGGCAATAGCAGCGACGAAAATGATAAAAATGGTGATGGAGAAATCCCAAGGGGTGTGCATCATTTGCCAAAATGATAGGAGGTGGCACGAATATAAGGCACTTGATAACCAGTGTCATGACAATGAAGTTCACTGTTGTATTTTGGATTGCCTTGAATTCAGAAATATGTCCCACCACCTCAGGCAAACCAATAACCAACTCTTGTGCCACCACAACAGCCCAATGATCTGGAGTAGGACCTCGTATGGCACATGTGTTCAATGGCCCATATGGCATCCATAAACAGCCACTCCCAGTCCTTTCTCATTCACCTCAACATTGCGAGGCAATGTCATCACATGTCCTGTCATGTTTGCAGGTTGATATATTCCTCATAAAATTAATTTCAATTGTTTCACAGTCTGATGACCAATTTCGTTTCTAGGTGGATTGAAAAGCAACGCCAACCCACAGAGCAGATGAAGAATGGAACCTTCGTTTCGGTGCCTCCTTCGCAAATGATGTTCTGCTGCTGTGAAATGTCTTTCACATGCCGTGTTTAGAACTACTCTGTATTGGCTACCACTCCGCGCGCCATCGTCCTGGTGGGCTGAAAGACTTTTTTGTGTCTGTGAAGGCCTCATCGAAACTGGGCATATGAATGTTTATACATATTATATAAATTATAAAACATTAAATATTATATACTAGGTACAAGTTGCGCCTGGAAACGTCTATCCCTGAGGAGCGGATTGGAGGTTTCAGCAGTGTCCACGTCCTGGAGTGCATGATTGCGAGGGATGACTTGCATGATGCAAATAGCTTCCCTGAATTGTTTCCGTAGTACTCCCTTTTGAAGTACATGTTCTCTACTGCCTTGAGACCGTAAGTTATCCATCATTCTCCTTCGTCATCATAATGCAATCTTGTCTTCCTTGACTAGGATGCTGCATGCTCAGACCAGCTGATGCCATTCGTCAATGCACCAGAGAACAAGTTCATGGTGCGTATTTACACAAGCAATTGACTGCAACATCCACCAAAATGTCGCGTTTCCTAACTACGCAAATTGGTATTGAAGCAACGCACGTGGCCTGAGCTATTGTACATGAAGCCGATGAAGTCTTGCTGTCCCTTGTTACCGCAGAGCATGACCATTATGGCCGTCTTCTCTCGGACGTCTTTGTCGTCAGCGAGGGCAATCTGGAAAGCCTCGCAGTGTTGCTGGCTACTCGGGGATACGTCATGTCATTTTACACATCAGCAGGAATTCATGTTTGTATAAACGAATTAATGCGCAAAGCCATCGCAAACGCCACTGATATGTTCAATCAGCCTGAACAAGTTTACTCCTTGCCATTCCATGTATGGGAGCTCCAAGCAAGTTGGGACATGTTTGAGGAAACCTATTGGCAGCATACTCCTATTTCTAAGCGACCAGTGGCTTAGGAGGTGAAGTGGGCTGCTCAGCACAGTGCAACCTCTAGTGGAGTCTGTGCCAGCGATGACAAAAACAGCCAACAAGAAGACTCTCTCTTCTTTTGCATTGTTGAGTGCAATCTGCATTCTGAGAGCCTTTGCTTCCCCTCATTAAGCAAGCTTCCTGACGCAGGCTATGGTCTGTTTGTGAAACCGCACATGACAACACTATCACAAAGGGACCTGTGCATCTATGCGAAGCAACAATTACCACAGGAAGAGCTTGAGGATATGTCTTGTTCTTGCATGTATCTAATGCACGTTCCATTTAAAAATCTGTCTTTCAACGTGGAAAAGGCCAAGGGCAACAACTTGCCGGAAGAAATTGACTGGCTTACTGTGGAGAAAGAAATTGACGAAAGGTGCAATGCGGATTACCAAGTTGTCAGAAAGCAACTGGTAATAATAGCAAAGCATGATCTACACAAGGCCAAACACCCTGAAGAAATAGACGAGGGTTCACGTTTTTATAAAGTTTGAGTGAGTGAAAGATCACAAAGCTAGGTCAGAATATCATGGAGTGACACAATCGGCATGATGTCATGTGACCGTTAACTAACACAGAATTTCTTTAAACCCACGTGATCCTTTCATTTATAAAAGGCCAGTGTGTATGGTAATGCAATTGTTAATAAAAATACTGCATGGTGAAAACTTTACAGTAATACCAGCAGGCATTTTTGAAAAATATGGTAAACACCTTTATTACGATTACTTTATTTTTCAATGGGTCTTCTTTCACGCATCACAGTGATTAACATTGATAGTGACCTCGAAAAAAATAACAATATAGGATAAAAGGTACCAAGAAGTCACAAAAAATCTTAACTTGTCGGAAAACCCTAACCGCAAAGTCAGACAGATGTACTACATGTAAAAAACTTAGATATGTAATTTTATAATTAATAAAAACCTTAAATTCTAATCAGGCAAAAAGCATAATATGGGAGCATCATTTACCTGTTTAAAAATCAGTATAGAGGTCATTTTTTAGAGACATGGCAAATATCTCCTCACAAGAACAATCATTCCACTAATACCTGCAAATATTCAACAATAAAACTTGCAGTTTGTGCTTCCATTGCACTTTGCTTGCCAAGAGTTTAAGGTTTAGAACATATTTTGATTGCTTTGTGGCGTCCACATTACGGAACTTATATGACGTACAGCAATGAGGTTCATATGTGGATAGTAAAAGAAGTGCATAGGAAACTCGTGGCCAAATCATGACCACTCTCAAATATCTACATATTTAAACATTTTAATTCAAGAACAAATAAATTTAAGGAGATATTTTTGATAATGCCAAAAAGTTAGTTCATCTTAGTCTGCTTGTGCTTTCTGCACATTGTATTCATGTTAGTCTTCAAATTATTTTCATGGATATTCTAAATGTGCTGATATTTCTTTCAAATCCCCAGCATCAAGCATGATGTTCATTTAACAAACACCAAAGAATGATGTCAACACTGCGAAGTATTCAAACGCATGCCAAACATAGCCTAAAGAACCTATCCACCATTCCTTTTCGGGATGCCTTGGTTGATACCTAAACAAGACTCCTTTGACATACAGACAAGCTTCTATGAAAGCGATAATCCAGGAAAGATTCTACATGTGCAGTGTAAAAGAAGCTGAACTTGCGTACAAGGCCCACATGACACAGTAATTTCTGCTGACTCTGAACTCACGAAACCTGTCACAGATGAAACATTAGATAGTGAGGAAATGAACACACTATCTAACATGAAAATAAGAAGAAACATTTACTACATACTTGCTTAGAGCATCAAGACACAATGCAAGTCCAGGCAAAAACTGTGGCAGCCTTAAAAAGAGCACACACACCTCCATCTAAGAGAATGCAGATGTTTGAGCTGATGAAAGGGAAAGGCCTGTACAAGAAATTTCCAAACAAAAAGTTCAGTAAATTGGGACTATGGTTCCAATCCCCATCTGGTGGATGGCCCAAATGCCATAATGAAATTGTCAGTGAAATAAGCTGGTATGTATTCCCAACCCCCCCCCCCCCCTTCCTACACCCATTACATACAAAATTGTTTACTAAATTTTGGCCCATCATTACTCAAAAGCCAGACATATTACACACATATTTAATGTTTTAACTTCTTTATTCAGATTCTTATACTTCTGTGATTGAAGCGAAATAAAATGGAAAAAATTGTTGGACACAAAGTTATTTAATAACTACTTGATTGCCACAAAACAGGCGGTTTAGCACCTGATGGTATGAAAACAAAGATTAGACAAATTTGCACCCCACTAAAATACATCAGCTACAAAAAACCAGCAGTCATGAAGCAATAAATTATTCGGCTTCAAGTAGACACTGTCTGATTTAGACCCAGCAGTAAGTGAAGAGACAACACAACGATTCACAAACACAATGAAGAAAGCAATGGATGCAACAAAACTGAGTCAAGAAGAATCTATAGTAATTGTCAATACCTTATTACAATAACAATTACACAGGAGAGTGCCATTAGGCTGGGGGCATTTCAGTTCATGACTCTAGAAGAACTGGCCAATCCTATCACACACATTTCCAATAGTGAAAGGAATCAGACATTCAGTGGAAGTGCACAATAAGACTTATACAGATACTACAATTAAGAATATGCAAGCATCGATTGAAGCGCAGAAAATGCTTGATGATAAGTCGAAAATTAAAACTCTCTAATATGTACACCTAGCAGTAAATGTTGTACAGTAAGTATGAGATTCATATTCATGATCAATTCAAATTTATTCATTAAATAATAAATTCGAAATTTCTTGTTACAGATTTACTTATGTGTGGTTCACACTTGTCACAAGAATCATCAATATTCACCTTCTGGCATATGAGAATGCATGAATAAGTCAAAAAGTATAGAAAAAGATGAGATTCTTACGACAACTATGAACCATGCTTAATTGTCTACATACTAAAGAGTGTGTGCAAAACAACAATTCAAGTGTGTGCAGAAAAGCAGTTAATATAAAAATTAAAAAAGCAATTGTTGTTAAAATGACCATTGGTCAAAATTTGTTGCCAAATTCGTTTGTGCGCGAGACTACAATCCTGGAAATTAATTTGTAGACTTTAAAAACCCACCCCCTCCACAATGTTGATTTTTGCACAGGCAAAAATCGAATTGGCAATGTTATGCGTAAATCGTTGCGTGTCATTAGACCGTATTTGCTGGTAACTGGATTCACTCAGCTCAGAGAGTGAAACATTCTTTGCTTATTTAAACAATGTTTTGAATGAAAACGCAATAAACCCTATCCTCATTCCTTAAAAACCAGGCAAAACCCATGGGATGAAAAAAAAATTTGCCGAAAATTTGCGCATGAGACAAACCCGTGTGTAAAAATGACTAAATTTGCGCGCGAGTTTGCCCACATTCGTTTCTAAGTTTGCAACACTTAAATTTGCTAGAAATCTGCGTACAGGTTTGCATCTAGGCAAACGTCTAAGAAACTTTTCAGTTATAATGCCCGCGGGCAAACTGGTGGCAAAGTTTGCCAAACAAAAAATAGTTTGCTTTAAATTTTTCGACCAGTTTGCGTATTCAAAATTAAATTGCAAAGCTGCTTGCACATTTGCATCGGTTTTGCAAATGTGGACTTCTTAGGTTTCGCGGTCAACCACAGTTCCGCTTATATCGGAATTTTAGTTGCGTGCTAATAATTAAATAGATTACTCAGTTGTTTGGAAAGCACTCAACAAATTATTGTGACAAGCCTTTTCAGAAAAAAATGCGGCAATGCCTCGCGATCAACAAAATCAGTGGCTTGTTGATTAATAAAATATTATCATGACGTATATAATATCGTGCAACTATACAGTACATACCAAAATGATCCTTTACAATGACCATTCGGCAATAGTTATTAATTCCGCCTATATATATTAGAGCTCCTTGTATCAATGATTCATATTGGTAAAGGAACTTTTCAACTATTACACCGTGGTAAAACTGGCAAAAGTATCCCTCAAGAAAAAACTAGTTTGCTCTAAATTTTGGTATAGGTTTCCATATGCAAAACTCAGTTGCAAAACTAGTTGCAAATTTGCAACGAGTTTGCTGATGTGGATTTCTAAAGGTTATTAGATATAAAAACTGAAACAGCTATCACAATAAAATAAATTAACCATATGCAGGAAGAGTTATAATTTAAAGTTCAAGATATTGTAATAAGATTTTGATCGAATAGAGATATTGAGATTTAAAACGAGAATATTATTGTTAACGTGTCGTCATTCGCATTGCAGCTATACAGCTTCTAAACCCTAGCTTTATAAAGTTTGCCTAAACACCAAACACCACCACTCGTCGAATGGGTTAGCACTACCGCTCTTCAAGTGTTCTTCAATTTCTATAGTGCTTTTATATACGAAATGTTTGCAATTTAGTGTCCGTCAATTAAGTAGCCAATGAGATAGTCGAACATGGCTAAGGTACAGTATACGTAAGTGTTCATAATCTATATGTATAAAAAAGCTTATAATTATACATAATAATTAAGCTTCCAAGCAATGATCTTTAAAAAATATATTTTTGCACTTCCTAGGCAAAAATATAGAAATTGATCTGAATGCTAAAGCTTGACTGTAATTTTTACAGCCAATGATGACATACTAATATTTTGTTGAGCCTGGCACTTTAAAGCAAATTTAAAAAGAATATCAACTTTTGACGTATGTAAAATAAGAGGAAAACATTCCGCAAGCTTTTGGCGCGAAAGTTGACCAAACAAATTTCTCCTTTTGATATTGAATTTCGAACTGACAAGGGAATGTTTTTGACACGAGATCCAATATTTGATTCCTTTTATGAGACTCCTAAATCCCAAATCACATCAACAACCTACAAAAATTCTTGAAAATAACTGTGAAATTACAGATACAAATTTAATTGCAAATGCCTTTAATAGATACTTTACTAACATTGGCAATCAAATATCAAGTAAGATACTGGAAATACAAAAATCACCACTGGATTATCTATATAGCAACATCTCTGTAAACAACTTTTAAAGAGTCCATTTTAACTGGAATTGTTCCGGATGGATTTAAGCTGGCAAAAGTAATACCTGTATTCAAGAAGGTTCTGTCTACGAATTTAAATAATTATCAACCTATTTCTCTTCAGCCAATCTTTAGAAAAACTTATTTTTAATAGATTAATAGTTTTTCACAACAAAAATAATATTCTTTACAACAAGCAGTTTCGATTTGGTACAGGATATTCTACTGATTGTGCGATTTTGTGTATTGTTGACAAAATTTAAAAAGGAATTGAAGAGGGTCAATTTTCATGTGGTGTATTTGTGGATTTCAGTAAGGCATTCAATACAGTTAATCATAACATTCTCATGAAACTTGAGCATTATGAAATTAGAAGGATAGCAAAAGATTGGCTTGCCTCTTATCTTGGCAACCAAAAACAATTTGTTTCTTTGAACAATGTATCATCAGATCACTTATCACTATCTTGTGGTATTCCGTAAGGATTGGTACTCGGACCATTGCTGTTCTTGTTATGTGTAAATGATTGTTGCTCAAAACGTTTAGATTTTCATTTATTTGCAGACAATTGAAATCTTTTTTAGAAACACAAAAATCTGCTTAAATAATGAGCTGAACAACCTACACATATGGTTGTGTTCAAATCGCATTTCTTTGAATGATGAAAAATCTTTAAATCTCAACACCTAATTCAGATGCTAAAGAGGACACCTATCAGCTCTATATCATTGCTTTTGATTCTATAGTGCCAATTTCTGGTGCTACTATCATTCCACTTGCAAGTGCTGGCACAGCTTCACATATTATCTCTGGTGTACCCAACAACCTCTCTTCCATATCCCACAACTGTTACCAGAGATGAAAAAGTAACAAAAAAGAAGAGAAGAGTTACAATCAGTGATGTGCAAAAAGCACAAACTGAGGTACTGGAGCTGAGAAAAGAAATGCTAAAGGTAGAAATTAAGAATGATAAGTTATCAAAGAAAAATTAAAGATGGAATTAGAAGAACCTTAGGCAAAATTCTTGTATTAAATATTTAAAATGTTAGATGTGAAATTCACAAAATAATTTTACCAGGTATAAATAATTACAATGTTATCAAATTTCTTAATAATTGTGTGTCACTAGAATAATATAATTTATCAATACTGTTGTATTGTTAGTTACAAAGTTTTTTGTAAAATTGATAATGAACATTTAAAAACAATTGTGTATATAAGTATTTCACTTTAAATGATGTAAAAACTATTAAACAGTGTTCACAAAAACATACATTTATCCAATGTTTTAATAAATTTATGGTTGTTGAAAATATGTATTGGCAGTACAGTTTGTAACAGCACTCTCTGTGTTCTAGACTGCAGAGTGTGGCAGTTTTCGACGAGATCTCGGTTGTGCAAGACAAAATCTTAGGTGTGCAAGTGTGCAGCTGTAATGTTAGCCAAGTGCGTACTTGGATGATTGGATTGAGTCAATTGACCACATATAAATTAAATTACAATATAATAATAATAATTCCTTCTATAATTGAGTTTTGACCAGAAGTTCTGCTTTCTTGAATCATCTGTCTTCTTGTATAGTTATGTTAGTTGGTTTGCTCGATTTCGCACACGAGGTTAACGTTAATACTATAAAAAATATTAGCTTTTTGTTTTGTTTCGAGCCCGCATTCCAAGTGATAAATGAGTGTACTTCATGTAGTCTACTAATTTACATAATATTTTTTGCATGTGTGTTTGCATCATTGGTTTGCATGCATGGGTGATGATTTTTAAAGTGAATGTGAGTGAGTGTGATGACTGATAATGTAAGTTGCATTGTTAAATATTCATTTGATTATCTATTGACATTATTGACAATGTACTATATTGTTTATTTGTATACAATATTTATATTTGTAATTTTCTATGAAAAACCTTTTTCATAGCGACAAAAAATGTCGCAAATGCTGACGGCTATCACGCCAGCATTTTCAAGTTTCGTGAATGATACTAGCTTGTGGTAGTGTTTATGCTTTAGAGCAAAAAGCAGTGGAGTGCAATCTTTAAACGTAAAAACAATAGAAGATTGTGAGGAGCAGAAACCAAAGTGTCCCACATGTTTCTTCTTTGCTGTGATATACAAACTCCTATAAGGAACAGACTTTTAGACCACAGCCTTGTAGTTTTTAATATAGCTTTTAAATATAGCTCCAAAGAAGATGGGACACGTTTGAGGAAACCTGTAGGCATCATACTCCTATTTCTAACCAACCAGTGGCTATGGAGGTCAAGTGGTCTGTAAAGCAGAGTGCAAGCATCTAGTGCAGTCTGTGCCAGTGATGATGACAGTCACAAATACAGCCAACAAGAAGACTCTTCTTTTGCACTGTCGAGTGCAATCTGCATTCCAAAAGCCTTTGCTTCCCCTCACCCAGAAAGCTTTCTGATGCAGACTATGGTCTGTTTGTGAAACTGCAGACAATACTATTAGGGATCGCACCTGTGCATCTTTGCAAAGCAACCATTACCACAGGAAGAGCTTAAGAATATACGTTGTTCTCGCACGTATCTAATGGATGTTCCATCGCAAAATCTGTCTTTCAATGTGAAAAAGGCTGACGGCAAGAACTTGGGCCGTTATGTCGATCAACCTTGCATATCAAAATCCTTGCGTTGAATTAAGGAATTTTAAATGCCTCCCTTACCACACCAAAAAGAAATCGACTGGCTTAGTGTGGAGAAACAAAATGACAAAAATTGCAATTTAGAGTACTAAGTTGTCTGAAAGCAACTCGTAGTAGTGGCGAAGCACGATCTACACAAGGCCAAACACCATGAAGAAATATACCCAAACTATGGTGGATTGCACAACACTTGTTTGCTTATTCACTCCTTGTGAAGATGAATGACAATGCATGATGCCCACGATATTGCACATGTCTATATCCTATACTGATTTTGCTCATGCTTCAATCTTTCATTAAAATATAATTTTGTGGAAACACCACATAAGTTTATTATCGCGGAGCTTTCGATCCGTAAACTCAGATCTTTATCAGTGCTAATAATAATGTGACTAATATAAATTCACACGTCCCTTAAATAGGTAAAGTGTTCTGATTTGTATCCTCGCGTGATTTGAATGCTAATTAAACGGTTAAATCAACTAGGTCAAATCGTACAAGCAAAAAAAGTTGTGACTAATTCATTCACGTTCAAAGAAGAAAGTAATTTGCAACAATAAAGAAATGGTCGCTTCATTCCATTTTATGCAATGGTCATTAGTCCATGAGTGTTTAAACCATGGCTGATTTTTCGAGTTCGGCTTTTTCGCAATTAGTCTTATATGTTCTTTAAGATGCAATGAGAGATTTCGGCCAGTCTTACCGATGCAAACCAAACCACATTTACAAGGAATGCGATACTCACCAGGTTTCTGAAATTCATCAACTCTATAAAGAATACATAATCATACAAGGAACTTATAATCTTTCATTAGCAAACTTCATTTGAAGTAGTCATTAAAATCATTTATATATGTAAAAAACTCACTGTGCTTAGTGATGAAGAAAGAGAACTGAACATCACTTTAATAGTTATTTAATATTGCACTTAATTGTACTGATAGCATTTGTATTTTCAGGGACCGCGGAGCAATTTTTGGATTGAGGGGGCCGAATGCTTAGCTTCCCAGGGGCGGGGAGGGGGCTGGGCAACAATCGAGTCCCCATTATTGCTTCGTTCTTTTTCAACTTTTTTCCGTTTTTTTTTTTAATTTTTAAGGTTTTTTTATTAAACTATCTTTCTGTTGCGACGTGTTCATGTTTATTGTTGTTTTTCTTTCGTTCTTTATTAGTAAATACTGGGAAAAATATATGTACGTTACAACCATTTGCAAGCTACCGCCAGTAGCGCTTTGCAAAAAAAAGTTTTAAAAAGTTATAATCGTACGTAGTTTGGCCACTGAAACTATTTATTTTGACTCTGAAACTATTTGTTTTGACTCTGAAACGTCGCGTGGGCGGGGTAAAACTATTAATTACGATGACCAAACAATTAGTTCTTGGCGGTGAAAATTACAGTTGCACCAGTTAGTAACAAGGGTTTCCATAATCAGTCTTCAGCAATGGCAAAACATTTAAACAAACATCAGAAAGTTTTGTTAGCAACACACGCAACTGTAATTTAACCGCCAATAAGTCAATAACTAATTGTTTGTAACTAATAGTTTTAACCCCACCCACATGAGAGTTAGAATCAAAACAAATAGTTTCAGTGGCCAAACTATGTAGTTATAGCTTTTTAAAACTTGTTTTTTGCAAAGCGCTAAACGGTAGCTCGCAAACGGTTGTATTTTGACGCCAATCCTTTTGCCTCCTTTTGCTGGATGTCACAGTGCGTTTTCCCAAAATCACAGCCAAAATGGTAATGAGATGTTAATTATTGGGGGGGGGCCAAGGCCCCCGGGCCCCCCCCCCTCCTCTGCGGTCCCTGATTTTATAGGCAAAAGTAAAAAAAGTTCAATTAATTTACATATACATTGCATGTGTCTGCGTCCTTCAATTTCAGATATCACAATAGGCTGGAAACTAGAGAAGATGCAATGGCCTGTTCAGGTACCATCTCTATAAGCAACATATCCATGCATTGTCCCTGATCAGAAATCTACACGCAGAATTTGAGACAGGCTTACAAAGGTTCCAAAAGAAGGTAAAACCACGAAATAGCATCAAACAATAGACCACTTTACCAATATTATCTAAAGTGTGTGAATTGGTAGCATTGAATCAACTAACAGAATACCTAAATAAGTATAATCCATTATCGCCCTGCCAAAGTGGTAACAAACGAAACCACTCTAACAGAAACCATTAACACAACAGACAGAATTCTTAAGTCCATGGAGCAAAAGAAACTAACAGCATTGATCTTAATTCATCTGTCGAAAGCATTCGACAGTATCGATCACAGTATTCTTTCACTAAAACTGAAAGCCGTCGGAGTATCCCTGTCAGCTTTAGAATAAATGCTTGAAATGATGGCAGTTTTAGAAGATATTTACGACCAGCTGGAGCGGAAGCAGATTTGGAAAGAAGGTTTCTTTACCACAGAGAGAGTTAAGAACGCTTTAAGGTCCTTTACATATAACTGTTTAGACTTAGATCTGAAGCAATATTTTACTGATCGTAAAAGAATACGTATTTTAAGTGCATTGTCTAAGGATTTCGCCATTCTTAAGCCTGACAAAGGGAATGGCATAGTTATTTTAAACCGCTCAGAATACACTAAGTCGCTTAGATCTTTGATGACAAATCCAAATTCCCTCGCCTTAATGAAGATCCTACTAACACTCGACTAAACACCCTTCATAACTTCTTGCTTACGTTACGTAAACGAAACGAAATTTCCGAGTCAGAATACAAATTTATGCGGCCCAAAACATCCTCTTTCGGTTGAGCTCATGGCATGCCTAAGATGCACAAATCTTTCAAAGATCATCTGGCTTTTCAGCCTATAGTTGACACAACAAGTACACCACATTACAATGTCGGCAAATTTCTCTGCTCTCTTTTAAATCCGCTGACTGAAAATGATTACAATTTACGCGATTCATTTCATGCGGTCTAGGCAATTAAAACCATTCCTCAAAACCTTTTTGATGAGGATTATCGCTTTGTTTCTTTTGATGTAGTATCACCTTTCACTAATGTGCCGTTAAAAAGGACCATTGATATAATATCAAAACATGTTTTTGAAGACAAATTAATCAATACAACGCTTACCAAACGTACGCTTAAAAAGCTTTTGTTAGACTGTGCTGCGAAAACAGCTTTTTTGTTTGACAACATTTTCTGTGAGCTCTTGTTTAGCTCTGGCACAGAATAGGTAATTGTAACAGAAGGGCCACTTAGGTTGGAACCTTTGATCTTTGTGTCTCCGCGCATGTCGTGTGGCGCATGTGTGTAATGTATGCGGCGCCATTATTCCAGCCAGATAAACCATGGATAATTCTAATAGATTCTACTAGTGGCGAAGTACTTTCTTCATTAATGACCTAGTCTTTTGAACTTAAATGAATAGAAATATATTTTATGGCAATAATATCACAGAAAAAGGTAGGAGAAGTCTATTTTACTTGCTTTCACATGATTTATTTCAGGAAGAACCCTTTTTAAACGGGTTCGCAAAGGAGCGATGCATGAATATAAACAAGTGAATCCACAATTGCCTACAAGACGTTTCCCGTCGTTTATAAACTTTCATCAATCAAATGGTCTAATTACTGTTTAGCCTAATAAGAACACTTTTATTTTTCAGCTCTACTTTTGGTAAGTGTTTATTTATCTCAATAAGTAAATCAGTAGTTGAAACCGGAACAAAACTAAATATTTCAAACATTTTCAACATACCCTGTACACTCTCATCTGCATCGATCCTAGTCTATCATTGATTAGGATGCTAAGGTAAGTAACGTTTGTAGAGCACCGTCATCAATGTTATGCCACAGTCTATACGTCCAGTTACTTCAGCATTTTTCAGAGACTTGTGTCATGATAAATATAATAGATATATATATGTTATATATATGTTTACTTGTTAATTCCTAGTTCCCTTTTTGACCTTTTAGGAATGTTATTGTGATCAAAGATGTGCAACCTTAATGTATTTTCGTGATTTTTTGTTGGATGAGAACTCACGATTAGCAAATTTTATGCTATAATAAATACGCATTCTGAGAAAAAGCTTCAGCAGAAACTCAAGTGGAAACTCTGGGCAGCTTTGGAATGGTACTGGTGTGGTTTTTAGGATCTTTAATATGCTTGCTCCAACTTTCTGCTGTTTTGTGGTTACTGTGAAGTGCTTGACAAAGTGATCTTCAAGATGGATTATGTATTCCAAGTAGCCTGATGATGGCACATTTAACCCACCAAAGCCTTTCTGGCTGTATGACTTGAAAAGGCATAACAATTTTCTGTTGTCCTCAAGGTTAGCTGATGTGAGGGCCTCTTTGCACTTTGCACAGCTATGGATCTTGAAGCATTTGTGTAGTAGGTATCCTGACAAATATGCAATGGCATTTTCTTGGATGATGCTGGTGCTTACGTTTGGTTCCCTATAGTCAGTAGGCCCAATTGACAGTGTGTTAGGACGAGAATTTAAAGTATTCAACAAACTTTGTTTTGGCTGTTCCACTGATTTAGTGGAGAAGATAGCAAGAAGGGTATCAACATCTTCAGCACAATTTCCAACTGATGAAGTTAGTAGAGAGCTAAAGAGCAACTTTCTGAATGCCCTGGTAAATTGTACCGGAGTAGGGTTGTCACTATTTCCACCCTGTTGTCGGATGCTGCTAAAAAAGTTTTCCTAAGGATCTGTGTTTAATATCTTCAGGTAAACAGAAATTGAAAGTTGTGCAATGTTTTGAGTTTGTTCCAAGTAGAAATTATGGCATTAAGGGTAACCAGCCAACCTTTCATGGACTTGATCTGAGTTGTCACATCTTTATTGCCATTTAAAACTTTTATATCTTTGATTTGCTTAATTGATTTTTCTAAGAATGCAATGTGTGATGACTTCTCACTAATGGCACTTCTTAATTTCTTTGGTGATTGCAGGGTGGAGCTGTTTACGCAATCAAACAAGGAATCGAATCTCGATGGTAGCTCAGCTGTTCCAAGAGCAGATGGTGTCAAGCTGCCAACAGAGGAATATGTACAGATTCCTGCTGCTACAGTGTGACTGAAAACCTGTGTGGCATACTTCACCTTCATTTTTTGAAAATTAGTGGGACGTATGTGTTTTTCTCTCAATTTAGGAGCTGCTCTGATAGGAAGTGACTTGTCTTTATTATAGAAATCTACTATGTCTTTCCAGCATGCAGAATAGTTGCCAAAGCGGAAGGTGTACTTCCGAGTGCATTTTAACAAATGTGGTGGATCGAACATCAAGAAGATTTTCTCATTATTGTGCATAAACCATGGTTTGTCAGGAGTGATGCCAAGATGAATAGACAAACTATAGAAATTTGAACCCATGTCTGACATGACTACGACAATATTCAAACCGATTCCATTGAGTTTATTAATTGCTTCTCTTAACAAGTCTTTCAAGGTATTAACTGGACATGATTTATTTGCCAGGACATAGCCAAGTGGCTGCTTCCATCCACCAGAGATGCTTCGTACTAAGAGAACAAGAGCTGAGGTTGCAACTTTATTTGTTTGGTATCCTCCTCCAAAGTCTTCTAGTCCAACAATCTGATCGTCACCAATGTTGTAAAACAGATTTGTCTTTAATAAAACTTCATCTACACAGAGTGTGCACAGCTTTTCCATTTCATTCATGTGGGAAATCTTCTGCTTAAGTAGGTTCAGTGTTGCTTGAGTTATACCAGCAGCAATTGGGATTTTTGAGATGAACCTTCTGAGAGAGGACTTGCTTGGCAAAATGAATAACTTGGAAAGAAGCCTGTATGCTTTGCCACTAGCATGGTACAGATATATTGCCAACATTGAGAATTGCAAAACAGATACTTCTGGGGTATTGTTTAATTCGGCATCTACACTGGGAACTGCATCACTGTCTGTAATGGTACTAGTATCTTCTTCATAATCCATATCCTCTACAAGGTGCATCAGTAAAAAGTAGACCCTTTGAAGTAGCTGCAATTCATATTAGCTGCAATCTGTTGTTAGTATTAATTTGACAGCTCAGAATGGTTCGAACGAAAAGTACAACGAAAAGTACAAAGGGAAACCAATAAGAATGTCCAGTAATAAATTCCAAGTGTGTAAGATCTCCTTCCGCTTTTCGAATATTAGTTTGAAGCATTTTTAACTGTCAAATTAATACAGCAGATTGTGGCTAATTTGAATTTGTGGCTACTTGAAAGGGTCTACTTTTTTATATACCCTATGTATTAAAAGCTACCATTGAGTCAGGGGGGACTGTTGTTTCACATAAAATGTGTCATACATGTTTACTGTTTACAGTAATACTGTTACAGTAATCATAGTACTGTATCATGTTATTGAGATTTCCTTACCCGTTGTCGTCATTCTTGTTGTTTCTTGCTTGGACCTCTTTTCTGAAACAAAATATTAGAATTTTAATTTAATATTTATGTTTCAAATTGTGCAATAAAACTAATTTATTTGTTCATGTAATGTGACCAGTATACTGTTGGCCAAAAAGTACTAAAAGTGCATTACCTGTGACAAAAGGTGATGTAGACCTTTGCAACATTCGACGTTTTTGGCGAACTCTTGGTGGTGGATTAGGGATATTGAATAAAGTCAGTTTTTCAAATGGTTTGTAAACATGGCCAGGCCTCGAATTTGGCGGCGGCCACTGGTCATCAATGCCTTGCTTGTTGGCCGCCATGCCCTCGAAATAAACTGAAATCCACGGCCAGTACTGGCCTGCCCTCAACCCCAGACTACACTACTTTAAGCTTTACCAAGTGTAAGATTTGTAAAATTGGTAATAAATTTAAAACAGTGTTTAACTTCACCTGTTCCGTCAGAATCTGTTGAATATTCGAACAATAACCGGTTAAATTAGATTTCCTATTGCATAATTTTCCATGTGAGTTTCTATCTTACAGAGCCTGCAATCTATTTGAGTACGTAAAGTGTTATGGTGCCACGTACTTCAAGTAGCCTTGAACATTTTGCGAGAGAGGATTGCAGGCAACAGAAACGAGATATTTTAGTGATTAAAGTTATTAAATTACGTCCGCTATATGCCGCGGAAAGAGCGATTAAAAAAAGAAAAAGAGCAACAGAACGGGATTATAAATAAACAGCATGTTTCCTTGGCAGGGTTTTTTGTGAGGTATGTATCTCAGTCTTAAAATTGACTTTATTGTTGTTGAAATTTTAAAGTATATTTGAGGATATTAATTAAAAAGTTGGAATTGATGGCAAGACTTCATGGTCAGCGGATATGAGCTTGAATGAGCCCGCGATTGTTTCCAATTAGAAATACTTAAATTAATTAAAATATATGTTTAAAAAATAAATAAAAATAAAAAAATAAATGAAAATAGAAAAAAACAAAAAAAAAACACGCAAGAGAAATTAATTAAAGTCGAATAAAAAGAAACTTTATTGTTTGCAACCATAACTAAATGTTACCTTAGCCCTAGCATTTAATAGTAATGTTATAACTTATATACCTTAATCAATTATCTTACAAATTTTCAGACAGCCAAACGAAAGTCGTATACAAAATTTTGTTTTGACCGATCAAACGGGGACACAGGCGAATACTTCATGTGTTTCAGATATCGAGGTTCCTTCTTCTGTTGTACCTACATGCAGCATAAAACCTCCTCGACGTACTAAGCTCTCCACGCTGCTAGCATGGAATGTTGATTGGCTTGGTTACACCGCAAAGGATGGCTACGTTACTCAGGTCTGGTGCAAACTTTGTAAAGGGCATCATACACCTGCAACGGTTGCATCTGCCGATCCTAGACGAGTTGCATATCAATCTGAATATGTAGATGCGTATGTCACTGGTGCAGCTAACGTAAAAAAGGATACTGCCAAATCTCACGCTAATTCCAAGACTCATAAGTCTTCCATCCTAAAAGTAACTCCAGTCCCACCAGAAAACCAAGAGATACGGAAGCTGGTAACAAAAATGGATGAGGCTACATTTGCAAGAATGTGTAGACTATTTGATTGGGCATATTTGATTGCAAAAAAAGAAGACTCCTTTACGTCTTTTCCAGTATACGCAGCTATCGAAAAAAAGCACGGAGTCGACATTGGCGAGGCATACATGAATGACAAAGCGTGCAAGGTGTTTATTCAAGCAATAGGTGAAGAAATGATAGAAGAGTTACACAATCTCTTTAAGCAAGAACCTTTTTATTGTTCCGTGCTTTTTGATGGAAGTTCAGATAAAAGTCTTCTGGAACGCGAGTTGTTGAGCCTTCGCCTTGTAGAGAATGACTTGAGCCGCATGAAACTTTTGGGAGTGGTTGAGCCAAGTTCTGGAACTGAAGAGAATGTTTATAAAGGCATTGAAAACAAGTGTAAAGACCATGGCCTAAGGTTAAACGAAAGTTGCATTGCAGGCGGCGCAGATGGTGCAGCCGTCAACTTTGGTTGTAAAGCAGGCGTTCTCACTCGCATAAAGGCTGATATCCCATGGCTGGTCCAGATTCACTGTGTAGCTCTTAAGGATGCCTTCAAGGGTACATACTTCGATGAAATCGACGATCTTATGACGCAACTGTATTATATGTTCAAGCGATCAGCGAAGAAGTAGGAGTTGAGAGCAACGGGAAAAATCCTTCAGGAGCATGTTTTGAAACCAACTAGATCCCACGGTACCAGATGGATTGACCATCGACGCACGTCCCTGAAGACCGTTGACGCAAATCTTCCATCCCTTGTCACCATGTTAGAGGACATGGCATCAAATGAAAGGGACGATATCTCATCAGTGGATGCAGCCAAGTATAAGGGTTATGTGATGGTCTTGAAGTCTCGTAAGCTGGTTTTGTTCTTAGCATTTTATCAAGACATAGTTGATGACCTGGCTGATTTATCTACCGCCCTGCAATATGAGCACTTGCCCATATCAGCTGTCAGGAACAACATTCTCTCAACCTTGATGTCTCTGGATACCAAGAGAAACGGCCAAAGTCAGCGCACTAAAAAAGTGCTGCAGCAGGCAGTGGAAGCAAACCACTGGGAATATCGTGGCCTGTAGCTGAAACATCGTTCAACTGACGTATCAGAATTGGAGAAGCAAGCCAATGCTGTGTTAGACAACATACGCAAAGCAACCGACAAGCGTTTTGATTTCACAGAAGACAAAGTCCTTCAAGCAGCTACCGTGCTGGATATTAAGAACTTTCCCACTGACAAAGATGTCCTTGCTACCTTTGGCAATGCTGAGATGGAAATCCTGATCGATCATTTCGAGGAGATAATGTTAATGAAGGGATGCGACACAACAAAGATTCTGGGAGAGTGGATTCGTTTCAAGGTTGATGTTAATGACCATCACAAGAGGCTATTCAACCACAACGTTTGGCAGATTATGTGCCTGCTCATGTTGAACGTCAGTTTTTTTGTATGAAACGCATCATGGGGGATTGGCATCTTGGGCTTGAAAACTCGACAATTGAGCATCTTCTGCGAATTGGCATCGAAGGTCCAGATGCAGCAGAATTTAATCCGTCAAAGGCAGTAGAAAGATTGCGGTTTTCTGGGAAACGTTCCCAGCGTCCTGAATCACATCCGTATGGACCAAGAAAGAAAGTTGAAAAGACTGTACAGAATGCAGTTGAGTCATCCACATCACCCAACCAAGTCGATGCAGCCGAATGTCAACTAACAGAATCTCAACCAACAGATTCTGAAATAGATAATGTACGCATACTCAAGATACTGATTCAGATAGTGTTAT
Source organism: Muricea muricata (assembly GCA_963855995.1). Taxonomy (NCBI): domain Eukaryota; kingdom Metazoa; phylum Cnidaria; class Anthozoa; order Malacalcyonacea; family Plexauridae; genus Muricea; species Muricea muricata. The sequence goes on from OY979716.1 coordinate 84,152,199, forward strand.
TCATATTGATATTGATAATGAAAGTGATTAAAAATGGCAGTTGCACTGCGAGAATAAAGTTATCAACTTACGTATTGTACAATGTTATTAGTTGGAGTTTAAATTGTAGTGATGATACATGTAAATATCCATAGTTTTGTTGGGCTCAAATGTTATTTGAAACATCAAAATAGCAACTGAATAAAATTTTTAAACTGGCCTTGATGCCCTGTATACTGGCCTTCATGGCCTGGAAAATTTAGTAACATTCAAGGCCACTTTGGCCTTGTCTTTATTTTTCCCAAATTCGAGGCCTGCATGGCATCTTCAAAATGTTGGGCACATAATTTGCAGTTCTTGTAAAGGTATTCAGGTGTCTTGTTCAAGAAATCCTGGCGTCAACAAAGTGTTACCCATTCTTTAGATCTAACCAATTTTAACATGTTTTAATGCTTTGGGCTTTATTAGTCTATCTAATTTTTGTTTTTTACAGTATTAATACAGAATTTGACAGATTTGTGTTTATTTATTGAGGGTGGTAAAGGGTTTTTTCGTGAGCCATGAATTGCCAATATTTGTTGTTCTGAAATGAGATTTAAAGAATTTTTGTGTCGTGAAATGTGATTTACATGCCTATTCCTGAGCCGTGATTGGCAGCTGGACGAGTAGGGATAAGTGCTAAAGAACAAAGTACAATGCATTGGTTACAACAATTTTACTGGATGCATTTATTTTCTTCATTTTTTTCTACACGTGTCGGCTGTTTTTTTCTACGCGTGTACAAAGATTCGTCCGAATTTGAGCTTTCAACGGTGCTTTTTACGTTCTACAACGCAAAAATAGGCTGACAGGTTAAGAAAGGCATTAAATTTGCACAGTTAAAAACGAGTTCATTAAATTTCGTGAAATTACTAATTTTTTACTTGTGAAATGGCTGTTTTTCCTCTCATGAAACGTGATCCGAACGCCCCCTTTAGCACCCTCATTATTGCTACATGGCTAATAGTTGGTATGACATAATACAGTATTAATAAAACATGTTTAAAGATGTGTTGTGTATTATCTTTGGGGATCTGCTGGGAAAAGAAAGAAACTTAATTCTGGACAGGTTCGTTTGCTGTTATAACAATTGACAACAGAACAGTGTGTTCTGGTCCCACCTTTCAACTTTTGTCTTTCAGACATCGTATCAGAACAACTCAAAACGAGGAAAAAAACTTCGAAAAACTTTATTTAAATCAGCAGAACACCAAGTCAAGTAAAAAGACTATAAATTGACCATGCCTACTAAAGACTGAGTGCTTTCATTTAACGAAATCATGTCCACATGTAATAATGTAAAAAGAATATTGATTGTTGCATGAAGAACGAATAATTTCAATATCAGTCACATTTAAAAATCATTCAAAATAATACCATTCTTGTCTTTACAAAAAACAAAGAGTATGTATGTACATTGCTCTTGTGAAATTCAGTCACAAACCTGCTCAAGCAGTCCAAAATTAATTTGCTTTAAATAACATTCAACAGCGTATTTCTAATTTCAAGCCTGCAAGCTTTCAAATAATATGTCTTCCATGTTAGAAAATATATGAAGTACATTGTACTAAATTAATAGACATGACATACTCATATTTTCTTACGTCTTTAATTTTAGAAATAAATATATAATTTATTATATTTAAAACAAATGTAAGAATACACTTTTAAGCAAATTTAAAAATCCCTAAAGATTTACAGTAGTCTGTTACTTGCAATTGTATTTACATTGCCTGACATATACAAGAAATATTTGCAACTACAGATCATACTAATTTGCTAGCTTAGTAGGTGGGCCACACATTGTCATGTTTCCTAGATCCTGGCAGATTTTGTCCCACTCGCAAGGTACAATTCGTACATAAAACTCTTAATAGCACATGAGAAAACAAAGCTGAGCTGATGAACTCCATAGTTTATTACCACTTCACCCATAAGACATAATTTTCTGCAAGAATGAAATGTAAATTTTAGTATTGATCAAACACCTTAATAAGAATTAGAGTTAATCTACACGGTGCGCATGGGCCATTACATAGTAATTGTGCTTGACGTGGTTCGTAAAATGACATTTTCAAACGTTTAAGGCAAGAACATGTTCTTATATGAAAAATAAAAAATAAGGTCCTTCATTGTAATATAATTTCCTTTCCCGCAGTGCCAGTCTCCTTAACATCTCTATAAAAAGGCGCAATCGTATTATTGTAATAAAAATAAAACTATACACATTACATATGCTGTTTTGAATCATTGTGTTTAAGTTTGGTTTCCATACACACATTGGTTTTTAGATTCAGCCTTCCTTCGCTGCAAAGGAACTGATACAACTCCCGGTGATATACTGGGCTTTGCCTCGATTTCTTCCACTTTAATGCATGATATATTTCAAATTATATCCTCTTACCTTCTTTCTTTAACAAACATTTGAAGAATAATCACGATTTTAGTTTCCTTCGGAGTAAACGGCTTTTAAACAATGTTAAAGTTGGACATTTACGCATAGAATTAATATAATGATCATAGCCAGGTGCAGGTGTTATCTGGCTGGATTAATGGCGGAACTCGCGCATGCACAGAAAAACCGAGAGACAGGCGGAAAGCTGAGTGGCCCTTCTGTTACAATTACCTATTCTGTGGCTCCAGTCTTAACGAATATAATTTTAACTGAATTCGAGAAAGTCATTGTGAATGATTTAATAATACTGGAATTATAGCATTTTATCGCCGCTATGTAGACGACACTCTAGTTTTGATCAAGCCTAACGACATTATATTTGTTTTAAACAAATTTAACAGTTTCGATAAAAATCTAAAATTCACCGTGAATAATTTTGAGAACGGCAAAATTCATTTTCTAGATTTAGAAATTTCCGATTCCGGCATTGATATCTTTCGGAAGTCAACGCACACAGGTCAGTACACCCATTTTGACAGTTTTTCGAGTCTTGGTCACGCAAAACGGCGTGGGTCAGGTCGCTTTTTCACTGGGCCGTAAATATATGTAGTAACTTGACTTTCATCAACAAACAAATCTCCATGATTTCAAAATTTATGTCTTGGAATGGCTTTCCTGCCAACGTGCGGTTCTCAATTATTCAGAAATTAAAGACCAAGTATGAAGTCAACTCTAACACATATTGTAGCAAACACAAAACCAATGAACTACCACCTCAAAATGATTTTTATGATGATGGATAAGAATACCTTTCTTGGGTAAGCAGGTAGTTGTTGATTAAAAAACTTCTTAGGAAAATACAGGGGAATCTCACACAACTGGTCAAATTTGTCGTAATCTATGACACAAAGAAGATATCATATTTTTTGCCTAAAAAAGACAAAATTCCTAACATTTCGCATAGCAATTTAGTTTACTTGCCCTGGCTGCAACAGTTCCCATATAAGCAAAACAGAAAGAAATTTGGCTACTCATTTATCGGAACACTCTGATCCACAAAAAAATTTGATCGCTAAACATTTGTCGGAATGTGAATGCGCTAATTATATCCTGAATTTGAACCACATCTTTGACAAGCTTAATGACATTAATGACAAGGACACAAACAAACCAGACACACCTCTTTCTCGTCATAATCTCATCATGGCCAACACTCAAACTCTACACACTCCTTAAACACACCAATTCCAACCTTCTCCTATTCCTTGAAGCTTTATAAATTAAATATAGAAATCCTGTGCTAAATAATGGTTTGAGAGCGTCTAAAGAACTCGTGGTCTTTTCCTAAGCATCATCATATGTCAATAGTGTAATGTTTCTAATACGTCATCTCTTCCTGTTTCTTTGTATATAATATGATAGCAGGTTTGTAAATAGCTTATTCTGGTTTGACAATGACTTTGAAATAGAGTCGAAATATCGCCACAAAATTGTTGTCTTGTTTTTAAAAGCTCGAATCTTGAGTTTACAAGATGTTGTTTTTCGGAGTATGTTTTTTCTTATACGTTAGAATAGGTTCTAGCACATCCAATCTTTCAAAGATTATGCAAGGTGTTCCTCAAGGATCGATTCTATCTATTTAGTACTTATACCAATGATCTCCCCTCTTTAACCAAAGAATGCTCCCTAGACTCGTATGTTGACAATAAGCAAGGTTTCCTTACCCTTTTCCATCCAAGATATACTGGAGGCAAAACCGACATTAGAGGAGGACCTTAACAACGTTGCCAGGTGCTGCTGCACAAATTCTCTCCTTTTAAATCCAGATAAAACTAAATTACCATTCCTAATGCCATGGCAATTGAGTCCATCATCACTGCTACGACGGCTGATCCTGACATGCGCACAGCTATTGAAAGTATTCAGTCAGGTGTGTGGTCCAAAGATCATCCCTTTTATTCCGTTAGGGATGAGCTGGCGATAACACCCAATCATCTTTTGCTCCGAGGAACTATTTTGGTCATGCCAAAGGAACTTTGAAATGAAACTCTGCACCATGCCCACAAAGGCCATCAAGGCATAGTTAAAACAAAACAAGCCCTACGCACTAAAGTTTGGTGGCCTAAAATTGATTAGGATGTGGCTGAGTATATTCGCCATTGTCATGCGTGTCAGGCCCTTGGACAGGGAGATTCACCTCGGCCACTCCAACAACACCCCTTGCCCTCCAAACCATGGGACAGACTTCACATGGACTTTTGTGGCCCATTTCCAACTAGGAAATACTAGGAAATACTAGGGGAAACAGTATTGGTTGTCATCCTACACAAAATTTCCGGAAGTCGAAATAATTAAATCCACGACGGCGGGTGCAATCATCTGTTGTCTAGACAGAATCTTTGCAGTGCATGGAATGCCCTCTGAAATCTATTTAGACAATGGTCCACCATTTACCAGTGTAGAAATCAAAAACTACATACATGCCAGAGCCATAAAGCACCGTTTTGTAACACCTTATTGGCCTCAGGCAAATGGGGAGGCTGAATCTTTCATGAAGCTACTTGCAAAGGCTATAAAAGCCGCCAAAATGAAGAAGAAGAATTGGAAAGACGAGTTACATGGGTTCTTGCTGTCTTACAGAACTACACCGCACTCCACCACAGGCGTAGCACCCAGTCAGCTATTGTTCAACCTCGAAGTTCAAACAAACATCCAAATTTGGTGAAAGAGGGAGACGTTGATTTACAGAGTTTTACACGAGCAGGCGAAGATTAATACTAATAGGAAGCAGATGAAAGCTAAGCAATATACTGGTCAGAAGAGACGGGCTCGGAAGGTTAACATTGAAGAGGGCATGAAAGTGCTGGTAAAACAAGAAAAGAAAAATATAGTACTGTGTTCGACCTGGTACCTTTGATTGTAACTCGTGTTAAGGGTACTACGGTAACTGCAGCGCGACCTAACCTCACAATCACCAGAAATATATCACATTTCAAGAGGTTCTTTTCACGAGACAAAAATCTGAGTGAGCCAATCCATGATCATAGCAACAGCAATCAAACTGATGACAGTGAAGATGAAACGAGTGGAAATGAGCAACAACTACAGCGAGAGAGAGAAGATACCCTGTCAGAGAAAGAAGAAGACCTCAGTATTTGCGTAAAGAAATCACCAGATAAACAAACAAAATTCTTATCTTTAGTTTAATTCGTTGTGTTCTGTAATGCAGGCGCACAGACGTCAAGTTTTCTTCATTAAAGTAAAGGGGAGATGTTGTGTTGACCGGAAGTGCTAAGCACTACCGGAAATGGGATTACAGGAGTAGTTCAAGGAACTCAGAGAGGACGAGCAAGAAAACAACTTTATGAGAGGTTATACTTGGTTATCGAGAGTAATAAAATTAGTGTAAGTGTAGAACAACACAATCATCAGGAATTCATGTTTGTATATACAATAAAATGCCCAAAGCCATCACAAATGGCACTGGTATGTTCAATCTGCCTGAAGAAGTTTACTCCTTGCCATTCCATCCATAGGAGCTCCGAGGAAGATGGGACACTTCTGAGGAACCCATAGGCATCGTATTCCTATTTCTAACCCACTAGTGTCTCTGGAGGTCAAGTGGTCACCCTACCAGAGTGCATGCATAGTGCAGTCTGTGCCAGCGATGATGACACTGACAAATACGGCCAACAAAAATGCTCTCTCTTCATTCGTATCGTTGAATGTAATCTGTATTCTGAAAGCGTTTGCCCCCCTCACACAGCAAGCTTCCCGGCGCAGGCAGGGGCGGATCTAGCATAAAATCTGACCGTATCCAAAAATTGGACTCCGAAGGCGTCCGCGAGTGGCATAGCCACGAGCCTCTATGGGGGTCTGGGGGCATGCTCCTCCAGAAAATTTTGAAAACTAGAACCCTGCAAATGCTATTTCCTGCGTTTTGGCGTGTCAATTTTAAACAAAAATCGACGGCCAAAATGTCCAAAAAGATAGCAAAATTAGCTATTTATTCACACTACTTTCTTATGTTAGGCATTAAATTCCATATACAACTCATTTACTCAGCATGCCAAACCCTTTGCGCGTGGTGAGTGTTGGATTTTTCACAAGTGACAAGTCTAACCGGATAATGTAAGCCTGCCGACATTTTTTTTAAATTTGATAACTACAATCAACTTTCTGTGCTGACTTCAACGGTTTGAGCCGAAATTTACTGACATGGAAACGCTGCAAACAATAATACAATGTATAATACTGTACACAAAGTCTAAAATTTTGTGTGGAATGACCAAAAATAATTTTTTTTCACTACATTCGATGCATCAAAATAATTAAAATTTAATCATTGGCTCACTTAACCACAGTGCAATTAAACATTTTTTCCAAAGAATCCCATTCCTCTCTTGGTGATGAATCTTTGCTGGCATGGTAGTATGACTCAGATGAAAAATCATAGATGAAAAAGTAAAGTTCTGTGCATTAAGCTGTGCTTCTTCAATAACTGCTGCAACAAGGCCTTGTGATTCAAAAATGGAAAGGGCAGAATCAGACAAACAGATAGCAAAAGCATTTCTAATTGAAGTGAATGCTCCTTTTTTATGCGTCAATTTAATTGTTGGATGACTGCCATAGTATTGAGCATTTTCATACAACTCAATACTTGATAGGCATCATAAAACAGCTGACACATATGAATCTCGGTAAGTGCCATGGAGCAAGCATTGTAGAGGCAGTTCCCATCAGCCAAGGCGCTATATTGATTTTATACAGAACAATTATTATGAAGAAGCTTTGATCATTCATATTCCAAGTGCAAATAACTAGTGTATGAGTAATCATGCATTATCATGTCACTAGATACCATTTTTAATGAAGTATTTACCCCTAATAATTTTTTTCTGGAAAAATATTATGATGCCCTTTAAAATACATATGTCTTAAAATTAATTCCAAATAGAATTATTGTAGTAAAAACTCAAGCACATAGAAGTTAGCATTGTATATAATTTACTAAATGAAACCCAGGGTGCATTAGGTTTAGTCAAATGGGAATATATTTGGCATGGTATTACATTAATAGTCTAATGGAAATCTTAGCACACTTTTAACTTGGAATTTGGCAACACAAAGTGGAGCATAAAAACTGACCCATGCCATTTTCTATCAACCCCAACCCCAAAAAGCTAATACATTAAAATTTGGCAGGGTTGACATACCCTTGCAATTATTCTGGCACATATTCAGCATAGACACAATGTCCTACATTTCATTACTGTAATACATAAGTGTACTCAATACTAAATGGGAAATAGTAAATTTGTTGCTTAAAATTACTTTGGAGGTCTGAACTACATTGAAACCAGTTGTTCTTGTGCAAACAACATTGCGATGCTGTGTTGAACAATTGCTTGCAAAAGAAATGTTGGTTTGGCTATAATATAAATTTAACTACTGGTAAGTTATATAGCAGTGAGAGTAGAAGTATTTGCTAATGAGTAATGACCAAGAACAATTAGGGTGCTCAGAGAATCCCAACTGCTGTAATAATCTCATGAATAAAAACTCCAATTTGTGCTTGTGAAGTGTTAATACAGTAAACTGCAAATTTTTTACTTGCTAAATATGACCTTTGGACAAAATTATCAAATACATCAGTGGTCTTTTTGCCATTAATTTAAATCAGTCATTATCAATTTATCACAGAATGTTTTACTATGATTATCTTATGCAATTATTTGAGGCTGTATAACCTGTATTTTGTAAATTACACTTAAAATCTTTCACAAAATTCAGCAATATAAAATAAACACATTTCTTAATCAACCTGTCATACAGGTTGATACGGTACAGCCTTGGGGCTGATCAATTCATGTTTGAATACAACCACAACGCTGTGAAATCTCGTTTGATTTGAGTATTCATAACATTTACATAGAAATAACAAGAAATTTACATAATTACCGATTCGAATATCGTTTAGAATGTTAAATACTTTCATTAATAAAGTGCTCGCCAGCCTCACCTTACAGGTTCACATCGTCCTGAACGATATTTCTGGCTCTTAGGAAATTACAGCTTTGAGAATTCGAACTTCGCACTTTCTCTGTTGGCACTGCTGCTCAACACAAGCTTCGCCTTCAGCCAAAATACGGCCGCAATCCCAATGTTCTTTTACAACATGTAATTCGCTCAAAGCATCCTCTCCTGAGTTTAATTGACGAGAAATAGCAGTAAGCTGCTTTAGCACATTGTTGAAGTTCGAACTAGACGCCATCTCGAACAAGAAGAACAAGGGTAATATATATGACCCCCGATTTTCCGAGCTTTTCCCGAATTCCCGGCCAGCCTTCGTTGATGCCATGGTTGATACACGATTGCGCAACAAAATCAAGGCCACTGTATCAGAGTGTATCCGAAGTCACAAGATCCAGCCATTTGATTGGCTGGATACACTTCAATGTATCCAAAAGTTACTATATTTAGTAACATCGAACCGCATCAACTAATTGGCTGATCGCGGACGCCATTTTATACGAAGATTTTTCGAAAATACAACTGAATCTTCGGCGAGTTCTCGGTGAACTGTCGGTGAAGCAGTCATTTGATATCAAAGCGGGGTTTTCCTGGTGATTTCCATGCAGATAATCGGCAATTTTCAGTCTGTAAACACAATTATGGAAACTATTTCTTACACATTATTGTTTGCAGCGAAAAAGGACAGTTTAATGTCGTATTGGTGCAAGTTATTACGAATGTTTAATATTATATAGCACAGATGTCAGACGTTGTAAATATATACAATGACATTACCATATACTATATCTGAAAAATCTGACCGTATCAGCAGATACGCTCGATACCCCCTGGGTCCGCCCCTGGACGCAGGCTATGGTCTGTTTGTGAAAGCGCACAACAATACTATTGTGCAAAGGCATTGCACCTGTGCATCTATGAGAAGCAACCATTACCACAGGAAGAGCTTAAGGATATATGCTGTTCTCGCATGTATCTAACGCATGTTTCATAGAAAAATCTGTCTTTCAATGCCGAAAAGGCCGACAGCAACAACTTGGCTTGTTATGTTGACCAACCTTGCATCTTCAAATACTTGCCTCAAATTAAGGAATTTTCAATGCATTCCGTAATCAACTGGCTTACTACTCAAGACCGCACACCCTGAAGAAATATACCCAAACTATGGCAGTCTGAGGTCATACTGGATTCCAGCTGAACTGGAGCAACTTGGTATTGTTGGAGCGAAAATCTCAGAAATCGACCAATGGCTTTTCAAGTCCGAAGAATGCAACTGGTCTGACGACAAGCAACAGGTCTAGTCATATAGATAGAATTTAGTAAAAACATATTTATCAGGGGCCATTTGTTCAAAGCTGCTTGACTCACTGTTTCTGTAGGCCAACATGTCCAAATTTGTACATCTGAATAAAGACTAACCTGCACACTGTTACAAAGAAATATGTACTAAACATGTACGATGTTTACAGAAGCTATTTTAATTAACATTTTTTGAGCAATGCAAAAAAGTCAAATTGCAAATTGCTAATAAATGAATGACTAAGAATTTAAAGCACCAGTAAAGTCAGTTCTGTGCATGTTTTTGCCCATAAACAACATTCCACAAAGAGCGGTGCGTTTTTCGAAATTTTAATTAAATTAAGATATCGTGTTGTATTCAACATGGTGGACAAAGGGAGTGCATGTGCTGCTTCGTCGTCTGCTTTGTCGCTACAGATTGAGGAAGCAAAAGTTGTTTCAAGCAAAGATGTAAAATCGAAAAAGAAACGGTATTCTGCCAAAAGAATTGCTACGAATTTGTTTGTACGACCAATTCAACAGATGGCGGGATTTGAAAGAAGAGTTGTCACTTAAAATGGACAAAGAACTTGCAGTTGTATTACTTGACAATCACACGAAGCAGAAAGGGCGCCGTTTCAGGCAATAAACTAACTGGCAATATACTTTGTAACTTGGAATATGTTGAGCATATATTTTGCTATTGTGTTATTTTGCATTATGTTTATAAATGGCACGGTTTCTGTTTGTGTTTTGCAGTGAAGTTTATACGCAAACAGATCAATTGAATCAGGTTGTCAAAGACCCGATACAGCTCATAGACCAGTTAATTCAACATTTTCATTGGCATGAAAGTAAATAATAAATCATTATAGCATCGTGTATGAGTGCAACTTGAGTACATAACCTTTCTATTCTGTAATTATATGTATATGTGGTTTGATTTGCAAACAGCTTTATACTATAGCTGCATACATTTATTATTATTGAAAAGCTTTTGGGCCTTCACTGTTATTTACTTAATTCTTTACTTCCAGATTGCAAATTAGCAATGTTTCAAGCACTATAGAAAGAACCATTACAGCAAGTGAGTGATGACAGTGTCAATGAGAGTATAAATCCAGCACATAATGTTCTTTCACATAATGCTTCTCTGTTAGTATTTATATGAGTAAAGTACCTATACCTGAAAGAGTAAACCTGTACACAACAACTACCCCCAACATTTTCCTATTAGACTGTGATATTTTCTAAAAGTTTGGCTATGTATGAGATTGTTTTTGGCAAACTTTAAGTAATTTACCAGGCAAATTATATCAAAATATGAAAGTCTATATGGTATATTATTATGAACTTGTCAAGGTTTTATGCCTTTATGGTATATGCCCTATCAAATGAATAACATAAGTATTTGTGGTCATGGCACATGCATGTTAATTTATTATAATTGCAAAGCTTTTGGATGTTCTATGTTATTTATGTAGTTTTTTATTTCCAGGTCAGAAGTTAGCAATGTGCAGTGGCGGATCCAGCGTAAGTCAAAATAAATTACCACAGCTCATTCTAGGATATATTTACATTTTAAAATATCTTCAAAGCAACTTCATTGGTTAGATTTTATTCTTTTGAAATTCATAACCTATGACATTGTTATAAAGTTATTTTGAATTTAAAATTGAGCTGCTATAATTTATTTTGACTTACCCTGGGTCCGCCACTGGCAATGTGTCAAGTTTTGAAAAATTAGAACAAACAGTTACAGCAAGCGATGGTTGTAACAGTGACAATGGTGGTGTTGACACAGACTATGATGATCTTTTGCATAATTCCTTGTGAGTATTTACATCAGAGAATAGATAGGCCCAGATCAGAATGTTAAATGGGCTTTTGCTCAAAGTTTTTTGTGTATTGTACTTGGTGATCAGTTTGAACTTACAACTAAATTTTTTAAAAGTAGAAAAATTGCAAATTTTAAGGCAGCTTTACTGTAAAAAGGCTTACAGAAGTTAAAGAATGGGTGGTCAACTTAATTAAACATGATGTTATATTTTATTTTAACAGTAAAAGTAAAATTTTTCCACAGATCGAATATTGATGAGTTAGAGAGAACTTTCATTGAAAGCGAGGTGTATGATGTTGATGTGGGAGGTGAAGATGATACAGAGGATACAGATGAATTGGCCACTGACGTATCTGAAGAAGACAGGAAAAATAAGGTTTTGCAAGCTGATGAGATAAATGATGTCGAGTTCTGCATTGCTTCATCGGAAACAATCCTGACACTTCTTTATCGTTTACATGGTAACATTTGTACAAGGCAGGGATGTGATGAAATGCTAGAATTTAAAGATACATATTGTGGTACATGTCTTGTAGTAACTTTAAAGTGCCATGTGGGGCATTTTGGTGGCAGATGGGCCTCCCAACCTTCCTGTGCTGGTCTCCAGCTGGCAATTTGTTGCTAGCATCAGCAATTGCCTTGTCTGGAAATTCGTATTTAAAAGTTGGATTTTTATTCAGAGTCATGAACATGAAATACATTTCCAAGATGTTGTATAATCAGTATCAAAGTTTATAGGATGTATAAAAAAAAATTGAACAGATTTAAAATCGCTCTCAATTTCGCAAAAAAGCTTTTGGTATCAAGTTTTTTACATATACAGATCACTTGGGTACTTATGATGTAGAACAATGAAGAAAATTTCTTGAACTCAAATTTTGTAATCCAGGGGGGGGGGTTGTTTTTTACAATAACTAGAAATGGCTTGCACACGAAATTTGAATGCTTAAACATAATTTTGAGTTGGTGGGTGGAAAATTTGTTAGGCGTTCTTTGCCTGTTTAAAATTTCAGAAAAATTTGTTAAGTGTAAGCCCTTCAAAATATCATGCAAACTTTCATTTTATTATAATAATTAACCTATGCATTGTTAATTTATGCTTTGGATTTGTGGAAATATTAATGTTTTTGGAATGTTAATGACACAAAAGAAATTTGGTTATTCTACTTACTTCAGCCAACCAAAGAGAAAGGCAATGATGAACTTGCACCATGGGTGGCTTCTGTCTGCAACCATTTTTGGTATTGCAGGCAAAGTAGAGGAAATACAGATCATTTAAAAGTATGATAACATTACTGTAGCATTCTTTTATATTTCTATAATCTTGTAATTAGCTTTTGATTATTATTCATGAAATTTTATTCTTATAGGACTTGTCGGTTGGCATTTTGCACCATGTGGTGAACAAGCATCAAAGGGTTCTTGGGGATGGCAGAGGTGGAGGTCAATGTGGCCATGGTAATCTTGGTGGTGAAGAAAGAGAAAAGCCGTGGCTTACAAAAAACTCTTCCGTGCAAACTGCACTCCGTCACATTGTGCTAAATAAACGGTTTTTGAATACTTTGCCATACTACACTCATTTTAGGTTAATATATTTAGTATAACATTTTCTTGAAGAAAGCAGTCAAACCATTTACCAACTTATTGTGATTTGATGTGAAATAATCTAGTCAGTATAGTATATGGTTTATAGATGTGTATGTACCCATAATACAGCAATGTTTGATGCTGGGATAAGACATGGCATAGTAGATCCATTTAATAAATGTACCTATGTTTCAGTGATTGATGGTTAACTAATAGAAGATTTTTTCCCTTTAAGCACACCAGTTTTTTGGAGTCCTTCCATAACCACCTATTGATGTACTGCTCTAAACGCCACGCTTATTCATAAGTACGACCCATTCAGCCGCACCATTTGTTTTTGATTTGTTTTCTTTAATAAAAGGTAACATGTCAGCATTTTAACAGACATTATTTTTCAGCTTTGATTGCACTTCTTTGTAGATTTGTTGGTTATAAAATGCAAAACATGCTAGCAGCCATTGGCTTCAATAAACATAGAGTGCAACTGCCATTAACCAAATGCCCTTAGTGAAAAAAGGTAATTGTATTTTTCTGCTTTCAAACCTGTTTGATCACTTATAAAATGTAGAATTTCACAAAATCAATCAGTTTGAACTATATATTTATAGGATGAAACTACAGTATAGCAAGCGAACAAAAACCTGGCGACCAGTAGCTGTCTTGCAACCTAAGGAATACAGCTATATTCCCAAGTTGCTGGTAAAAATTTTCAAGAAGAGAATTGAAGTTCCTGGACCCGTTACCCAGGAATTAAGAATATCTGAGGATGATCCCTGCAATATTGCTCCATGTATTGCCTCTGCACTAAAGCCGACAATACAAGAAGCAATGAAAAGTCACCAAAGTCGCTTTGGGAAATAGATCATGAACAGCCACAATGACACTAGTTTGGACACCTTCAGGCTGTGGGTCAGGGTCAGGCCGTGGGTCAGGGTCAGGCCGTGGGTCAGGGTCAAGCTGTGGTTCAGGGTCAAGCTGTGGTTCAGGTTCAGGCTGTGGGTTGGGGATTGATTGTGAAGGAGGATTAGGTAGTGGGTCAGGTTGGGGTGTTGACTCGGGGTTATGTTGTGATGCTTGATGAAAAATTGGCAGATCTCCATTTACCAGATCTGCAAACACTGCTGGTTGTCTTTGAAGAAGTTCTGCAGTAAGTCTTTTTAATGCATCTGTATTAAGATTATCCACAAGATTCTGTCAAATGAAAAAATACTGAAACGGGAGAATACATCACAACACCTCTATTAAACATGAAATAAACTGTAGGGTTCAAGGAGAACGTATGGTAATTATATGATAGTTGATTGACAATAGAAATATTTATGCCATGCCTGTATTTGCTGTTCGTGACTTATAAGTCTTTGTTCGGATTGTTCTTCCTGAACAAGTCGCTCTCTTCCCCTTGCTTGTCTTCTGCCCCTTGCTTGTCGTCTATCACTTTGACTTGTCCTTCTCTCTCTACTTCTATTCTGACTGTGTTCGTCCCCTCTCCCTCTACTTGTCCCCCTGCTTCTTCTGCCTCTTCTACCGCGACTTCTCCCACAGCGACTTCAACCACACGTTTTTTCCCTGTCTCAAAGAATGGTTCATTGTCCTCGTACTCCGAATCACCCTAAATACACTCATGAAAATACGTTCATTTATTGAAACTCTTGTTCAACAATAGCCTAATAGTTTTGCAGGTAGAATTAACTTTCCGATCGCTATTTATATTGGTCGGAACTGACTGAGTCCACTTGAATTGCTCTCTAAAAATTGTCTTGAATTTAAGCATTCCAACTTGCTTTCTGAATGACAAGCTGAAGTGCTATATTGTTCGATTGCCTTGTATGGGCACGCATTTCGCCCTTTTTGCCTCATACACATCCCGCGACAAAAACAAACTGTTATGTCGTCTTTGTTCGGTATTTTTGCTTGGTTTTCTAAATCCAAACATTCCAGGTCATAAAGCCTCATTCATATTCATGATGAAGCGCTCGTCACTCATCAAACTGATTAACTGATCATGATCAGACAAACACTCGCACGTAATGGACGTACTGATGTAACATACACTTTGCAGATATGGAATGCCATAGCTGTATTAGCTGGTAACTTTTCATTACATTAGATGCTTTTCCATTAGATGCAGTGCTTTCATATTAGGTGCTGTGCTTTTTTCTTTATATGCTGTGCATAGTTCTTTATATGCGGTGCTTAGTTCTTTATATGCGGTGCTTAGTTCTTTATATGCTGGCTTAGTTCTTTATGTGCTGTGCTTAGTTCTTTATATGCGGTGCTTAGTTCTTTATATGCGGTGCTTAGTTCTTTATATGCTGCGCATAGTTGTTTATATGCTGTGCTTAGTTCTTCATGTGCTGTGTTTTTTTCTTTATATGCAGTGCTTAGTTCTTTATATGCTGTGGGTTTTTTCATGCTTTCACAAACAGTTTAGTTATGCATTGCTAACGTGAAGCTTTGACCAAAAAACAAAAATATCGCAGATACCTGGACATTGGCAGGAAAACTGCTTATTCATCTAATCACTCATATTTACTATATTTTATTAAATTTTTGGATTATTCAAAAACATTTGATGCATAGGAATGGAACAAATTCTGGAAAAAATTGGTCTTGGAATGCTTGTGGGACGTTTTCAAGAAAAATGTATCGAGCCAGAGATTGTTTTGGCAATGACTGATGGAGAACTTACATGTCTTGGGATATCCACCATGGGTGATCGCATTCGTCTTTGGCGAACATGTAGAGTTTCCACATCAATGCGGCAAAGTTCAGAGGAGTCCAACTTGAGTTTAGACAACATACAATCGTTTTCTGATTTGTCAGTGAGGCCTGCTAGTGGACTTACAGTTAGACATAGTGATGGCCCGTCATTAGCTGTTGTTGCATCGGAGATATCGAGGCTTTTTAATCCTCGCCATTCAAGAACAACTTCATCTTCACGAAAAAGGAAGGCAACCGGTGGAAGAACATGGACTGCGCAAATTCTTTGTCTGGCCGATCGTAAGCAATCAAAGATCCCTAATTCTGTTGAAAAACAAATATTACATAACGCTGGTTTGGGTTTGAAAAAAATAAAATTTCAAGTTAGCGACAATGCTCAGCAAGTTAATTGACAGAATCATGTCTGATGAAAAAGGTAATGATGGTGAACCAATTGGTTTTCCCCAGCTTCGTGACAAAGGCGGGTTTGAGTTGCTTCTATGTTTACCTAACAGTACACAATTAAGTATAAGTGAATGCCCATGGATTGTGGGAAATCCAAAAGCAACTCTTGGCAGTCAATCTAAAATTTATGCTAGACCAATCCAGAGAAAACTGTCAACTATTTCAATCCAATCTGATGCAAATATCCAGGTTAAAGAAAAATGTGAAGGCTGTCAGAGTTTACTTTGAGTGAACTGCATTCTCAATTATACACCCTGTGCAGCTGGTGTATTATCTTCAGATTCTTCTGAAAACAAAAATGATTTGACTAGTCAAATTCAATCTAGTACCAATTCGACATCCCAGATGGACAATAACAGTGAGCAACACACAATAACATTACAACAGGAAATATTATAACAACCATAGCCAGCGTGGCAGGCTTTTAGGGGAACAACGGAGAGAAGAGCCTGCCCGGAAGCCCAGGTAATTTTCAAACATCTCGGCCGTGAGAGGCCGAGAATTGCGATTGGCCAGTTTCTCTTTGATTGGCGTATTATTTTTTAAATCTATTTAAGAATTCATATAAATTATCATTTAAGGTAAACCAAGATGGCGGCGAGGAGTGAAAAGTCACGAATATTGTCAGAATGGAATTTAC
This sequence comes from Muricea muricata, assembly GCA_963855995.1. NCBI lineage: Eukaryota > Metazoa > Cnidaria > Anthozoa > Malacalcyonacea > Plexauridae > Muricea > Muricea muricata. The sequence continues at coordinate 84,169,155 of OY979716.1, forward strand.
GGGAGGAACAAAAACAAGCTGTACAGAGTTTATAATCTGGAAAGGATGTCCTTGCGATATATCCCACCGGATTTGGTAAAAGTCGTATTTTTCACGCTTTTGTTTCGATGAAAGACAAAGAACTATCGGGTGCTGTTGTGGTTTTGGTTATAACTCCTTTGAGTAGCATTGCAAAGGACCAGTTGGACTATCTGAATTCTATTAATTTTCCTGCAGCTAACGTAGCCGATCTTTCAACAGAAGATTTACACGAATGTAAAATGAAATTCCTATTTGCTTTGGCTGAAGATGTTGCTACTGATGCGTTTTGCAATAAATTGAAAGATAGATCTTCTCAGCTGCACCGACTACTAGCTTGCATTGTGGTTGATGAATCCCACACAATAGAAACTTGGGCCGGTAAAAGGTATATAATTTGCCATTAATATATTTTCATTTCGCTTCGCTGTTTACATTAAAAAATAATGGTTGTTTTTTTTTCAGCATAAAACGCCAGAAACGGAGGGTTCGCAAGAATAAACAATGTAGTACGTTCCGAAATGCTTTCGGCAAGCTTTCAGTGCTTCGTTCCTTGTGTAGAGAAGGTATAAAATGACAGTCTTTTATTATACCTAGTTAGTATTATCTATATTGGCCATTATTGGGTCGCAAACTAATTAACTGTCTTATGACTAATGACTTCACCATGTAGAAGTCTGTAAAATCTGTGGAAAAATAACTAAAATATGAACAAAATAATTCAGTTACTGTAATTTGGCCTCGTCTTCAGACTTTTTTTTACAGAATGTGCTGATGGTTAACCAACCAGTATTTTTGAGTACATTTTTAGTTCATATATTTATATTTTTAGGTATTCCTATTCTTGCTCTTACCAGAACTGCTACTTATACTCAAAATGTAATTATCACAGAATTGCTCATGGTCAACCCAACCAAAGTTTTTATCAGTCCGAACCGTAGAAATCTTCGTTTTTCAGTCATCAAAACATCAAAAGACAAAATGCATCGAAAATTGGACTGGCTTGTTACAATCATAAAAGATATGGGTCACTTTATGCCCAAAACAATTATATTTTGTAACACATTGACAGATATTGCATTTGTGTTCAACTATAGGGGCAGATCCAGGGGTAGTCAAGTCAGTCATGCGACTTACGTGTAAGATTCATACATAAATAATATTCTGTTTGAATCAGGCGCTTATATAATAAGCCGCATTTTCACAATTTTATACGAGCTCCAACTTATTGTAGTCCAGTTAAATATATTCCGGCAGCACGCGTTTAAATCGTTACTCTCAAGTCACAGGGTCATGGCTAAAGGGGATAAACGAGAGGTAGGTTTTCAAGATGGCGGCCGTTTTTCAAGATTCTTAAAATGAGAACGAATCAACAACCAGACATTTATAGCATTCCTAAAGCTAACCCTAACCCTAACCCTAAACCTAACCCTAATTAGAGGTTTGGCCTTTTAGTGGATTATTTTCATTTTAACCCTATGAACCGGGCTTTTGATAAAAATCGACCAAATTTGGTGTGCATACCTCTGGAAATGTCCTTTACAATTGGCTGACTCGTCTATAGTTTTCAACTTAAGGGGGCTGACTTATGTTAAAAAATTTGTTTAAAATCCACTAAAAGGCGACGTTGCTAACTCAGCCCCCTTAAATGGTCTCGCAACAATTCCTACAGGGTTAGGGCCGCCGTGAGGCGCTTAGTAACCTGGCAAAAACCCTAAAAAAAATGCTATCTAAAAACACCAGGTTATTTCACAAAGTCTAGTAAAGGTTATGTAGCTACATACAAGCATATACTTAACCCTAGGTTTACTAAAAAATTCTTAAGATATTGCCTCAGGTGGACGAAACTTGGCACCCAGATGCATTCTGGGACGGTGAGCAACATGGCGGGGTCAAATTTCGAAAAAAAAAAAATCCTGATCTTTTACGGCGATTTTTCTGAAAAAATTTTTTTTGCATATTTTAAAATTCTTTTTCCATAAATGGGACCACGTGGGGGGCGTGTCTAGTGCCAGGGATCTCGTTTTCGCGTTAACATTTTTTCTGACTTTTTTTCACAAGTTTTTTAATTTGAGTATTTAATGGCCTGGATTTTTCTAAAAAAAACTTTGGCGCTAGAGACGGGACATAAATACATACCTCTACCAAGTTTAGAGCCCAGTCCTCTAAACGCTCGGACGCTACAAATCATTATTTTTGAAAAATTGACCAAATTTAGACAACTCGTTCGCAATGAAGAATCTATTTTTTCTTGAAAAGATGTATTATAAAAATAATTTACGTGTTTTGCTTAATGAGGTCTATATCGCTTTATTTTCGCATAAATTAAATCACAAGGCGCTGCATCCATTTGAACAAGGGTAATTTTTTTTTTTTTACTTTTTTCAATTTTTTTCATCAATTTGTTATTTAAGGTATTTATTCTACCGAATTCTTTTTAAAACTGACCTAGCGCTAAAGAGGGTGGGTAGGTGGATACCTCTATTTAATATCGGCCCAAACCCTCTTGAACCTTACACGGTAGATATGATTATTTCTAAATAATCCACTAAATGACATTGATGTTGTCTGTCTAGTACACTGTTAAGAACCTATTTTTTCTTGAAAAGATATATTGCAAAAATGATCTCCATTGTCTGTTACATATATAATTGCCTTTTTTTTTGGGAATAGTTTGATATTTAGTGAAGATATATGCTTTCAAATTTATAGCATGACAAAAAAAATAGATTTTTTATTTTCCGTACTCGTTTTCTCTTTCAAGAACCTATTTTTTTCTTCGTGACCTAGTGCAGAATGACCGCCTTAATAAGCTCTATCAGATAAGCCTATAAAAAAATTTTCAGAATTTTTTTTTTTTCGCATAATTTAGAATATTTAATTTTTTTCTTTTCAAAAATAGCATCACGTGACTAACCTCTCTAGCGCCAGGGGGGTGATTTTTTGAAAAAAATAATTTTTCCCTTTTTTCTTTGATTTCAACTAATAAAAAACCTCCATTCATCCAAGACTACCCTGGCGCTAGAGAAGGTCACCATATGCATGCCCCTACCAAATTTCGGGCCCAGTCCTTTTAACACTTAAACGCTACAAGCAATTTTTTTTTCAAAATTTACAAAAAACATCATCATTATCTTGCTTTTTCTCCATGAAGAACCTATTTTTTTTTGAAAAAATATATTGCAGAAATGTTCCTCGTGTTTTTTTCTATATATCTGTTTCTTTAGTTTTGGCATACATAGTATTACCTAACGGGCATGTCCATTGCAATGACATCATTTTTTTAACAAAATCCACTAAATGACACCGGTGTTGTCTGGCTCGTTCGCTATGAAGAACCTATTTTTTCTTGAAAGGATATATTGCAAAAATGTTCTACGCCCTCATTTACATACAACCCTGTACCTAGGTAAACGAAATAGGCTAAAATAAAGTTTTAGCCAAAGACACAGGGTTTTTTTCAAAGTCTAGTAAAGGTTATATAGAAACATAGAGGTTGATAGGTTCTACTCAAAGCTTTAGAAAAATCTTTAAATTTTGCCCTAGGTGGACGAAACTTGGCACCAAGATGGATTTTGGGACGGTGAGTCGCGTGGTGGTGTCAAATTTTGAAAAAAAATTAATCCTGATTTTTTAGAGATTTTTTTTTGAAAAAATGGTTTTTGCATATTTTAGGGTTCTTTTACCATAAATGGTATCACACGGGGGGCGTGTCTAGCGACAGCTATGTAATTTTAGCATTTACATTTTTTAAATTTTTTTTTCGAATTTTTTTAATTTGGGACCTTTAGTAACCTGGATTCTTTTCAGGACTACACTGGAGCTAGAAAAGGGACGCAAGCGCATGCTCGTATGAGATTTTGGGCCCAGTCCTTTTAACGCTGGCACGCTACAAATGATTATTTTTAAAAACTTCCCTAAATTGACCTACGTCGTTCTCTGTGAAGAACCTATTTTTTTCTGAAAAGATGTATTGCCGGAATAATTTATTTATTAAGTTCTTTCAGAAAAAACAAAAAAAAATAAGAAAAGAGAAAAAGACAAGCATTAAAAAGAAGATAAATAAATGTAATTTTAATTTATTTTTTTATTATGTACGCATTTTCACCTGGAAGAACCTATTTTTTCCTGAAAAGATGTATTGTAAAAATGATCTACGCATTGACTTCTGTCAGACTAAGTAATAAAAAGGCACTGTACATATGCACGTTTTTGCAGTCAAACACTTGGTCAATTTTTTGAAGGAAAATTATTCTGCGGACAATGTTTTCTACCAGTTAGACTTCCTTGACTCTTTTCAAACTTGGCACTTGCATTCATTAAGATAAGGGTTTGCTGAATCTTTTAACTGCTTGGGCATAGTTTGTATAATGCCGGAGAAAATAGGGCCCGAACAGGGCATCTTTTTACTATTTCGTACGCATTTTCACCTTGAAGAACCTATTTTTTTCTGAAAAGATGTATTGCAAAAATGATCTACTCATCGAGTTTTATAAGATTAAAAAATAAAAACTTATCTTTAAAAATTGACGTTTGTGCAGTCAAACACTCAGTCGAATTTTTTGAGGAAAATTATTCTAAGTGCCATCCCTGTATCTATACAGAGGTTTATCGTTTGACTTTCAGGCAAAAAAGTAATAATAAAAGTTTATCAGCACGCTTTTTTAAGTGCAAATCTGCTTTTACTTCTAAAAAAATCAAAAACTGAAAAAAATTGAAAATTTTTGGTCCATTTGGGATTTGCGGACAAAGGTTTCTACCAGCTAGATTTAACTAATTGTTCTCAAACTTGGCAAGTGTATTGGGCAAGGTAAGTTTTTGCTAAAATGATAATTTGGTAGCACATAAGTTGTATACTTTTGAAGAAAACTGGGCAAGAACAGGGCATCTTTTCAAAATTCCACATGCATTTTCACCTGGAAGAACCTATTTTTGTTTGAAAAGTTATATTGCAAAAATGACCTACGCCTAGAGTTCTATTCCGAAAAGACAAACAAAATTGAAAAATTAAAAAAAAAATTTAAAAAAAATCTTCCAGTGCAATATCCGTATTTATGCACAGGCTCATCTTTTGACATTGAAGCAAAAGTGTGGAAATAAATGTTTATCAGCATTCTGTGCTAAGTGCAATTGCAAAATCTTAGGCACAACCCTCTTAATGCTTGTACGCTACAACAACTTATTTTAAAATCTCCACTAAATTGACCTGCTTCGTTCTCTGTGAAGAACCTATTTTTTCCTGAAAAGATATATTGCGGGAATAATTTATGCATCAAGTTCTTTTAGGAATAGTAAAAATAGTTCTTTTGTATAATGCTGGAGAAAATTGGGCTCGAACAGGGAATCTTTTTACTATTCCGTATGCGTTTTCTTTTTCAAGAACCTATTTTTTTCTCCCTGACCTAGTGCAGAATGACCGCCTCATTAAGCTCTATCAGAAAAGCCGATAAAAAAATTTTCGATTTTTTTTCGCATAATTTAGAATATTTAATTTTTTTCTTTTCAAAAATAGCATCACGTGACTAGCCTCTCTGGCACCAGGGGGGTGATTTTTGGAAAAAAAAATTTTTCCCTTTTTTTTTTAATTTCAACTAAGAAAAAACATCCATTCATCCAAGACTAACCTGGCGCTAGAGAAGGTCACCATATGCATGCCCCTACCAAATTTCGGGCCCAGTCCTTTTAACACTTAAATGCTACAAGCAATTTTTTTTCAAAATTCACAAAAAACATCATCATTATCTTGCTGGTTCTCCATGAAGAACCTATTTTTTCTTGAAAAAATATATTGCAGAAATGTTCCTCGTGTTTTGCTCTATATATCTGTTTCTTTAGTTTTGGCATACATTATATTACCTGGCGGGCATGTCCATTGCAATGACATCATTTTTTTAACAAAATCCACTAAATGACACCGGTGTTGTCTGGCTCGTTCGCTATGAAGAACCTATTTTTTCTTGAACCTAGGTACCTAGGTAAACGATATAGGCTAAAATAAAGATTTAGCCAAAGACACAGGGTTTTTTTTAAAGTCTAGTAAAGGTTATATAAAAACATATAGGTTGATAGGCTCTACTCAAAGCTTTAGAAAAATCTTTAAATCTTGCCCTAGGTCGACGAAACTTGGCACCGAGATGGATTTTGGGACGATGAGTCGCATGGTGGTGTCAAATTTTGAAAAAAAATTAATCCTGATTTTTTAGAGATTTTTTTTTGAAAAATGTATTTTTGCATATTTTAAAATTCTTTTACCATATATGGTATCACGTTAAGGGCGTGTCCATCGCCATGAATGTCATTTTTACATTTACACTTTTTTTTTAATTTTTTCAATTTTTTTTTGTTTGAGGCCTTTAATCACCTGTATTCTTTTAAGAACTATGCTGACACTATAAAGGGAACGCAGGCGCATGCTCCTGCCAAATTTCAGGCCCAACCCTCCTAACGTTCCCAAACTACAAATCATTATTTTAAAAAATCCACCAAATAGCATTGGTGTTGCCTTCGCTCGTTCACCATGAAGAACCTATTTTTTCTTCAAAAGATATATTGCAAGAATGATCTACGCATCAAGTTCTATCAGAGAAAAGGAAAGAATTTAAAAAATAAACAAATAAATAAGTAAACAAATCAATAAAAATATATGAAACTTTATATTATATAGTTGAACATGAACTAGACCCAAGCCCCTGTGTCCATGACAACCTCGTGGAAATTGCGTTCCTGTTTGCAGCTGGACGTTTTTCGCTCATTTCTCGCTGAAATACAACAATTGTAAGTTTTTTTTTCGCACTAATATTAGTTAAGTGCTTCATGGAGATACTTACATAGTTTTTTTTTAAATAAAAACTTTAAAAGGTAGGTTTAATGTTTAATGTTTAAAGGACAGGTTTAATGTTTGTAAAAAATTTTTCTGTTTATGGAGAGGACTGAAACGTGATTGCGGATTGTAGAACCTGGACTCTGGAATCAAAAACTTTTTTCTTTCAATTTTTTAAATATTTTTTCTTGAATTTTTTAGACTCTTGCATTTTTTTTATTTTTTGCTAATTTTTTTTAAATTTTTTGTAATCTTTTGTTCATTTTTGGTAATTTTTTTTATTTTTTAAAAATTTTTGGTACATTTTTTGGTAATTTTTTTTAATTTTTTGGTAATTTTTAGTTCATGTTTGGTCATTTTTGTGTGATTTTTAAAAGATTTTTGGTGCGTTTTTTGATCAATTTTTTGTCATTTTTGGTAATTTTTTTTTATTTTTTGGTAATTTTTTTTTTATTTTTTGTTCATTTTTGGTCATTTTTGTGTGATTTTTAAAAGATTTTTGGTACATTTTTTGATCAATTTTTTGTCATTTTTTAATGTTTTGTTAATTTCTTTTTAAAATATTTTTATTATTTTTTCTTGAAGAGAACTGTTGGCTTGAAAAATGCCTATGTCACTGGAAGACATCAAAACTAACTTGGCCAGTCTTGTACCATATTTACAAAATATCATTGATGAAAATGTCCCTTGCAAACGGATGCAGACATTTTATTATGGTAGCAGGAAGGAAAGGTAATATGCTAGTTGCTGCTCTGGTGACCCATAAGGTAATGTTTTAGTTGCATGTTTTGTAAAAAATAATCATATTTAAAGGACGAACCTGATAGACAAATGCCCATCACAATTCTTCACGGAAGATGAACAGCAAATGGTAGTCCAGGAGCTAATGGGTGTGTTGGCTGGGAAAAGCTTTAACAACCTGGATATTGTCATGAAAGTTCTATTGCCAGAAACTCTCATCAAGATGTTCATGGACTTGAGAAACCTGCCATACGATCAGGCAGAGGAACAGCTCCTCGAGGGTGAATTCCCTGAAGAAGAGGTGCCTGTCGAGGAGGTATTTATGCAAAAAATGTGAAGTGTAATGTCTTACCCATATACATTTAAAAGAAAATATATGATTTTCTAGATGACAAGTCATGAACATCTTGCTGAAGATGTTATTCCACCATCTCTAACAAAAAGAAGAAAGGTATTTATTTGATGAAATTGATAACTATTTTCGTAATCCTAATTTATTAAGAAGTTTTTGATCATTTAGAGCCCAAGAATTCATGGCTGTTCAAGACTGCTCTACCTCAAAGGAGCTCATCATCCACCCCAGGTATACTCGACTAGTTTTAATCTGCCTGAATTTCCCTAAAATGTCACATGCTTCTTGTTCACACATTTCAGAAAGAGAACAGTTCGGAAAGTGCTTCCACGTCTGGTGTGGTTCGAAACCTATTCGGAGATCCGATAGCAGGCCCAGAGGTATGTTCAAATAGTGTTAATAGGTGACAGTTTGCTTATTCATACGTCACATATTTTCTATTGCCATATTTCAGGGAAGACGACGGTTGGGAGCACGTAAAAGACCATCAACGGCAAGAGATATTTTCTCTGATGCAAAGCCATCAGCTCCGAAGGTATTTTTGACTAGTGATAGTCAAAGTTTTATTATTCATATCTCACATATTTCCTGTTGCCATATTTCAGAAAATACACTCGTCGGAAACGTGCAGGAATGGAACCATGGCCGTAGATCAGCCACCTGCCGCAAAGGTATCTTCGACGGTTGGTTATTGGATCGAAATATTCTTATTCATAGGTCAAATATTTCCTATTCCCTTATTTCAGAAAAAGATATTGTTGGAAGGCAGCAAGACACTGACAGTTGTCATTGAAAAATTGCAACTAGTCCATAAGGTATTTTTGATTTGTAATAATCAGTCTAAATATCCTTAATCATATGTCATGTATCCTCTACCATATGAATGTTAGATTCCAGAAACTCACGAACCTTCTCACTCCGATCATGATGGTGATGAATGTGGAAAGATGATTGAAGAAAAGGTTTGATTTGCTAATAAATCTTTATATGTAATCATTCTTATCAAATATAACTGGTAAAAATGTACTTATTCATGTGTCACACATTTTCTATTCTCCCATTTTAGCAGGTGGAAAGTTCTGAGTGTGACGACAAGTCTTATGTTCCTCCAAACACTGACGAGTCTTCTGATGAATCTTTGGGGGTCATCGAAGAAAAGGTTTGTTAAATTCTTGTAAACATTTTTACATAATTTTGGTAATAAATGTTTATATGTAATCATTTGTATCAAATATAACTGGTAAAAATTTACCTACTCCTGTGTCACACATTTCCTATTCTCCTATTTTAGAACCCAGAAAGTTATGAGTGTCGAGACGAATCATCTCACCGTCCATCACGTGAGCCTTTGCCAGTCCAGAAGGTATTTTTGATTTGTGAACATCAGTTTAAATTCCCTTATTCATATATATCCTCTGCTCATATTTTAGAAACAGGTCAGGCAAAGCAGCAGCGATTGCTCAAGTGGACCTGAAGCCGCCCCAAAAACAAAGGTTTGCAAAATTCTTCTAAACATCTCTTTATGTTTGAAAAAAAATATTTAAAAAATGATTATAAAAAATTACAAAAAATTATCTAATTTTTCATTTTTAAAATAGCAAGTGAGAAGATCCCGACCTTGCCTCTTGTGTGCTAAGGAGGTCAAATACATGACTGACCACCTTAAAACCATCCACCACAAGACGGCAAGTGAGGCGGTTCTAATGAGCAAGTGCAATCGCGCGGTAAAGCTTGGCGTCGTGCAGAAGAACAAACCAGTCGCCTGTCCTGTGCCTGGCTGCAGCTCTCTTGTGGTGCGAGTAAACCAGCACCTTCGTAATATCCACAAGATGGACAAAAATGACGAAGAGTACAAGAGGTTTGTTTATGATGTATTGTTAAAAGAGATTTTACTTCTTTATAACACACGCATGAAAATTTCGGCGAAATTGTGCTCGTGTATCTTATGTATTTGTGTACTATAATAGATATAACAAGGAAATTCGGCTGTTGCGTGCAATGGAAAAGATCAAGCCAAGACAGGTGGTGATGATGATGATGCCAATTCTTCCACGTCCTGCAACTCGACTACAAAGAACGACGATTGTGCCAAAAAGACCCCCCTGGAACAACTGATGGCTTCCCCCAGGAGACCGAAGGCGGACCCTCCTCTTGCGGTAGCATAATATTTTTGTTTTCTACATGATGTACTTTATGAAATATTAGCACTCTCTCTTCATCATGTTCACTGTTCCCATTATTTTTCTTATCATCCCTATACCTTTCTCTAAATGACTACAGGTGATCATGGAGATAGAAGATCTCCCCGTGCTCAAGCTCTTTATGCACAACCTATCGGTGTATGAAGGGGGCCGTAGGAAGGCACGGGTGTGTAAGGACCATGTGAGAAGAATGTGCCGCCTCCTATACGAAGTTGATTCAGAACCAAAGGGGGTCAAGAAGTTATGGCAACTTTTGCCGATGAACACTATCCGCAACAACTTCTTCGAGGGAAACGATCTTCTACGTGAAAAAGACAAACGCAAGCCCCAAACACTGAAGTCCTATATCTTCACCTATTGATTGTTCCTGAAATTCGTCTTGGCCTCTGAGGAGAGCATCAGACTCCTCGAAAAACTGGATGATGATGACATCTGGCAGGTGAGAGATTATAACATTTAAACATATTTTTTAACAATATCTAGGATTACAACCCTAATCCTAACCCTGATCCTAATCCTATGCCTACTCTAATCCTGATACAAATTCCAAAAAAAATTAAAAAGTTTTTTTAACCTAACCAGATCCGATCCGCACTAGCCCGTTTGGAGATGTGGCCGAAGGCGTTCACAGATGCCTTCAACCTGCGTAAAGCTCAAGTGCGTGAGCGGGACGAGAAGGAAAGGCTAACAAAGGAGGACTTCCAGTCGTTTGTGGGAGGGGAAAAAGCAACAGAGATCCGAGCCAAGTTTGAGATGCTGGCAAACAACCCGACGGAGGTGGTCGACATCAATAACTTTGCTGAACTCCGCGACTACTTGCTGCTGTTGGTGCTCACAGCAAGTGGTCAACGCTGTGGGGCTGCCGCTAACCTCACAGTGGAGGAGTTTGAGCAGGGTGTTGAACATGCTAACAGCATTTATGTGACAAAGACCCTGCGCCACAAGACGGCTGCGGGCGGCCAGGCGAAGCTGCTTTGGGACGCTGGGCTTAAGAAGATGGCAAGAACATACCTTGATGTCATGCGACCAATATTTGCCAATGATAGGTATGCAAAAATTTTATTATTAACATTTTATTACAAAATTCTTTAAAAAAAAAACACAACCATTGATATTAATTTATTCTAATCATAGGTCCATGATTCCTGCCACTGCTGGCATCCCAGCAAAGCTGGCTTTTTTTATTACCGCGTCTGGGCAAAATATGAATGAAAGTATGACCAGTAAAAGGATTGACGCTATAGGCAAAAAGCTGAATCCCACCATGCCCGGCAATCTTCGCGGGTCGAGGCTAAGAAAAGGAATCATAACGATCTGACCAATCCACGTCCATCAGCAACGCAAAATTGGCTAAACAGATGAGTCACACGGTCACAATGGCCCAGCACTATTACAACATTGAAGACGATGCACAGGCTGATGTTGACGTGGCATTGTACCTGTCCTCTTTCCTAAAACCAAAAAAGACAGCACCGGTTCTATCAACGCCAGCATCACTTACATTCGTGAGCGATCATGAAGTGCAATTGCTATCAGCTGCACCAGCTCCACCAGTATCGTCGGTGCCAAGAAGCCAGACATCACCTCCGAACACTGGTTTCAACACTGGTCCACATGCATTGAAAACCCTCGCATTAGCTATGCTAACAAACATACCATTACTGCCTGTTCCAGCACCTGTTCCAGCACCAGCACCACAACTGATTGCACCACAACGGGGGCCTTATGTACCAACAATTGCCAAAGGATTACCACAACAAAAACCCACAGCAAAGGAACCAAAGCCAGTTACCACCTTGCCAAAACGCAAAATAAACTTTGCAGAGAAGTGTCTCTCCTGGATCCAGACGGGGAAGATACAAGACTATGGTCGACCAAGTTCCTCTGCTGCAACATCCTCGTCTGGGTCCAGACACTATTGGACCCCTCTACAAAGCGAAGTTGTCATGGAAGCCACCAGACACCTGCAATCCCAAGCAAGGATGGAAACCATCTTCAAAGCAGTCTTTGCTGATCAGGCATGCCAAAGACATGCCATAACTGAGCTCTTCACCCGACAGCAAATCCGGGATAAGTTCTGAAACATTGCCAAGAAGCGCGATTTGTAAATATTTTCCTTTATATAATTTCTTCTATATTTCACATTCTATCATTTCTTCTCTTTTTTGAAATATACTAAAAACAGAATTATTTGTGTATAAGTGGATTTACAAGTCTTAATCTATTCCTACTTCTATGCCAATATATAAACTCTTTCCCTAATCTGAACCCTTATCCTAATCCTATCCAATCTACTATTTTTATACCCTATAATTGGAATCATATATATATGCATAAAAGGCACCATGCTTGTGAAAAAATGACAGACTGGACCAAAAATTGAAAAATTTTGTAACGTTTTTGAATCTGCGGACAATGTTTTCTACCAGTTAGACTTGACCGATTCTTCTCAAACTTGGCACTTGCATTCACTTATATAAGGGCTTGTCAAAACTGTTAATCGCTTGGGCATAGCTTGTATAATCGAGGAGAAAATTAGACCCGAACAGGGGAACTTTTCACTATTCCGTACGCATTTTCACTTTGAAGAACCTATTTTTTTTTGAAAAGATGTATTGCAAAAATGATCTACGCATCAAGTTCTATAAGAATAAAGAATAAAAACGCATCTTTTAAAATTGACGTTTAAGCAGTCAAACACTCAGTCAATTTTTGGAAAGAAAATTATTTTAAGTGCCATGTCTGTATCTATACACAGCCTTATTCTTTCACTATGACGCAAAAGTGTTAGGATAAAAGATCATCATGAAACTGTTTTAAGTGCAAATCTGCTTTTATTTGTAAAAAATGACCAATTGGGCAAAAAATTGAAAAATTTTGTCACGTTTTGGAATCTGCGGACAATGTTTTCTACCAGTTAGACTTGACCGATTCTTCTCAAACTTGGCACTTGCATTCACTAAGATAAGGGCTTGCCAAAACCTTTAACCGCTAGGGCATAGCTTGAATAATCCCAGAGAAAAATGGGCCCAAACATCGCATCTTTTCACTTTCCGTACGCATTTTCACCTTCAAGAACCTATTTTTTTCTCGAAAGATGTATTGCAAAAATGATGTACGCATCAAGTTGTATCGAATAGAATAATAAAAAAATTGAACACCCGATTCTGACCACGCCCACAACTTTCCCAAACATCACTTAAAAATATCTAAGACATCGCTTCATTATTGTTTCCAGGCCACGCCCACCTCAGCAAAACCCTTTGGACCACGCACAATCCCACCTCCACTTAGGCTCCGCCCACTTACTCAAGTCATGATTCACTTTGCCTCCATTAATCTCGACTATCGAGAAAAACACCAAGGCTGGACATTTATTGGTTAATTAGGTCGAGAGAGTAGGAAACGCCCATCAAGTGCGCCTAACGAGTGAATGTTCACAATAGCGACAAAATTTTAACCAAAATTTGACTAAGTGTCACAATCCACCAAATAGCAATTTCTCTTGAAAATGCTATCTCCAAGGTGCTCCACTAAAGGGCAATTTCCCCTAAAAATGCTATCTCCAAGATGCTCCACTAAAAGGCAAAATCCACTAAATGATCACTCCACTAAAAGGCACCTGCCCTTTAGTGGATAATCCACTAAAAGGATACCAAACTCCTAACCACAATTTAGGAATGCTATAAATGTCTGGTTGCTGATTTGTTCTCGTTTTAAGAATCTTGAAAAATAGCTGCCGTCTTGAAAACCTACCTCTTGTTCATCCCCTTTAGCCATGACCCAAGTCACAGACAGCGGTATTTCACCGAAATCTTGCCGACTCGGGTGGCGGTTTCTAGTCATTTGATTGGTCAAGAGGCCATATTAACCATTTTGACTGATCTTTGCGGGGATCTGACTCAGCTTGCGCAATTCGAAGCTCTCTACAAGCTTTTTAATTGGATGATTTGAAAAAACTTTCTACTCTCATTGGCTCATTTTTTCTGACTGACTTTGCGTCGAGTATATCAGTCATGATGCTGCAAGTTTGGCATTGGCAAGCTAATTAATATTCAATAATCTCAACCGTGACTGCAAAGGTTCATTCGATTCGAACTCGAATTATATTCTGGCAATTTACATTGTGCAAATATGTCTTGCAAATACGATATGGTTTGATCGGAATTGCTCAGAGGCAATATGAAGCCTTTGGAAAGTATTTACACCGAAATGAAAGGTAAAACTCACCAGAGCTTTTGACGAACGTGTATTCACCCGACCGCGCTATAGGAGTATAGCTAGAAACTTTGGAGCCGAAAGTTACGCGCCTAAAAATGCTCGTGAAGGAAAGAATGAAGCGTGTACTGATATAAGGTAATAGTTACGAGAGCCACCCAGTATTTTAATAAAATACAAAAGAATAGTAACTCCGAACAACATTTTTATTGTTTTAATGAATCGACGTTTTGACTAAATTCTAGTCATCATCAGGATTCAATCAATCCTGATGATGACGATGATGATGATCATCAATCCTGATGATGACTACAATTTAGTCGAAACGTTGATTCATTAAAACAATAAAAATGTTGTTCGGAGTTACTATTCTTTTGTATTTTATATAAGGTAAGTTGGGCAACAATACTTTGTTCATGTGCTATTAATATAAATTGTTGTAGATTTACAGTGCGAAATATGGACGACTTTCGTTCGTATGTTTTACCATATTGATATATTTGCATATACTTGTGTTGAGTGCAAAGGTCAACTCGATTTCAAAACAATGTTGTGTACTTTATAACTTATGTTGTAAACTTTGTGAAATCACTGAAATGCAATATAAAATTCTAAATCACAACACAACACAACAGTGTGTTATATTGTGTATATTGCCATTTATGAACCAAAGTTCTGTAGATCTATTTAATAGTATTTATTTCTGAAATATGACATTGGTATTGTTGGATACTACACTGTATAGATTCGAATAGATATAAGTGACATTACTTATTTTGGAATATTTCTACTAGATCTGATATCTCTGCTGATTGTCTTTACAGTTCTGTGTCTTTGTAGGGTACTGGTAGGCAATAACAGTTTAGCTCAACCTTTGATAGTTTTAACTCCTTCAGTTTACATTCATGCTAATTCTTATTCACAACACCCTTTTCACCCTTTTCTTGTCTGTTATGAAAGAGCATGATAACTACTATTGCCTTAAAAATTTTCTGCCTTGTGTGTGTCCAAAGATTGTTTTGTTAAGATGAATTGTAGTAGTCACAAGTGGTCATCATTTCTATGCAATTTGGGTCTTTCATCTGTTTTAGGTACAAATATATGTATCTACTGCCCTGATTGTGGTGATATAAATTGCTTTTTAACCACCTAATTAAACCTCACCAGCATAATCACAATATAGATTTAGATGCAATTCACCTGCTGTTTTGTTTTGAACCTGGTAAAACCTTTTAGCCTAATCATTTTGTTCTTTACTTTTTCATCCTTATTATTTAGTATTTATATAATAATAGGTAATAGAAACCATATTGGTGTCTAGCAAAATAAAACAATATTTTGTGACAGCAGTCTCCTTGTTCATAATGGCACAGTCTCCAAGTAATATGAAATATGATATAGCATGCAGGTCAGGCCTGAGTGACCAAATGTAAATCTTTGAGACAAGGAAGGTAAAAAACCATATCTGGTAATGGAAATATTCAAATAGGTAACAGGAACCATATTTGGTATCATGTACAATGGACAATGTTTTGTAACAATAGTCTCTATGTTTGTAATGATGCAGTAACTACAATATGAAGTATGGTATAGCATGAAAGCTGAGTCTGTATGACTTGTTGTAAATGTATGAGTTAGGGAAGGTAAAAAACAACATTCAAATAGGTAATAAGAGGACTATGATGGTGTCATGCAAACATAAACATATTTAGTATTAAACAACAGTCCCTTTGTTCCTAATAAGGCAGTCAACATAGAGTATGAAATATGATATAACATGCCGGCTAGTTGTGAGTGACTTATTGTAAGTGTATGAGATTTTGAAGGCCAAAAAATAAACAAACAAAAAAAAAGAAATCTTGTTTTATATATGTGTTTAGCAGCAATCAATTATAAATCATGAACTCACACAAGTATAATAAACTAAAGCTTGTGTGTTGGATTCATTTCTTAATGCCTTTCCTAAGCATGTCCTGATTTTGGGCGAAACAGCAGTGGAGTTCAAATGTGGCTGTAACAAAGTTAATTCTAATATGATGACGTTGTGACGTCATCGTATTGGTGACGTCATCACTATGACGTCACAGCGATCGCTGCCGAGAATTTTTGACTGATGTTTAAAAAATCCTAGATCCGCCCTTGTTCAACTATCATTTATTTACTCTTGAAAGATTTGCTTATTACCCTCAAAATTCAATAAAGAAAGAAAATCTTATCATTGGAATTTTTCATTCTCTATCTTGGCTGCAGAATAAAGATAGGATATTCAGTTCCCTCAGAGAAGATGGCCATATCCGCATTGTGAAAGCAAGCACTGCCCTTAGTATGGGAGTGAACTTTCCTGACATAAGGTATATCATTAACTGGGGACCAGCAAGAACGCTTATAGATCAACATCAGGAAGCTGGAAGAGCAGGCAGGGATGATAAACTATCACATGTGATTGTGATATATCATGGACAACAATCATCACACTGTGAAGAGAATGTTATTGATTTTGTAAAAACAGAAGGATGTTTCAGAGTTGCTGCATATAAGCCATTTGATCTGCAAATTTCACCTCTTGATAACATAACTGCTGCTTTAACTGTGCAAAAATTTGTAATTGTGGAAATGATGACTGCAAGTTGATGCCATTTGAATTTGACTGTCAACCAGCAACTTCATTAACAGAGTCAATGACAAGACCATTAACTGCACAAGACAAACAAGATGTTAGAAATGCTTTGAGTGATCTTAAAGATTCATTTTTTTAAGTGGATGCAGTGTTTTTGGTTCATCTTCATGTCATGGGTTTTCTGATGAAGTAATTGAATGTATTATTGATAACAGCCATTGTATATTTACACTAACTGATGTGAATACATATTTGCCAATATTCACATTACACCATGGTATAAAAATTTTAGAAGTTCTTGATGAACTATTCAACGACATTCCTCATGTTGACTCCCTGAGCTGTCTTTTCAATGAGGTTGTGTTGACCAATGAAGAAGAACCAGAAAACTATTCAGACTCAGATGAACAGTCAGACAATTTTGAACTGGAGAACTTAAGTGAAGATGAACTTAATTTAGAGTAGCATGCTAATCAAAACCAAAGCCTTTCAATGACTGAACATTGAGAGACAAAATGTGCAAACGTATGTTACACTAATCAATGCTCTTCAAATATTTTGCCTGAATCATCGTGAAAGTTGAAGCTAGCTATGTGAGTATTCTATAATTGGATACCATTTGAGTATTCTATAATTCTACCCAAGAATTCATGATTGACTCGTGCAATATCCAGTGCAAAGAACGTACTAAAACACTTGCATAGTGTAACTCTGTCGTTGTTGACAAATAGTAATTTAATGTCAGTATTATTTAACTATTTCCATTTATATATTTCCATTTGCTTATGGTGTCCATCATCCATTTGTGAAAATCTCGGTAATCAACACACTCCAACAGATTTGCATGAAATTTTGGAAATGATGGATGACCATCTCTGTTTGGAATGTGCTTAAATACACTTTTTTCAATTAGGTCCTTGAGAATTTGCTCTACTGTTTCTTCAGGTTTTCCTTTGGAACCATGTCCTTGCTTTTCTGACAGTGAACAACCCTTGTCCACAGATTCGAAGACAGCTTCTATCCCGTGAATAGCATTTGCCACCCTTTCGGCATTTTTTTCATCAACATTGCTTCCTAAGCCTCGTAGCAGTTTTTTAAGGATTTTGTTGAGTTGTTCCATTTTCAGATCGAGAGGAATGTTCCGTCCCTTCCCTCCATATTTGTTGTAAAACCTGTTCCATTTCATTGAATATCCTAATCCTGTTTGTATTTTTACCGAGTACAAGAGGGTGACATAAGCATACTTATGGTGTCCATAGCATTTGTAAAGTAATAATGCAAATTTGTACTTATTGTAAACTCTGTCTCAATCTGCTTCCTTTACTGCATCCTCAAATTCAAACAACAAAAGACCATAAGCAAGTTTAGCTTGGTGATAGTTGTACAAGTAATCTTCAGATTTTTTTGTTGTTGAATAACTTGTTACTTCAGCTGAATGAAATTCTGGTTCAAAATCAGGATGCTGCTTTTTCTCATGTCTAAAATTGATAATATAAACATACATACTAAATGCATTTAAAATCACTAACAAGTTAGGTTTCAGAGGTTCTTAATGATCATCCTTGTTATCCCCTCTAACAAGCTGTGAAGAACCTCTGACACTCGGTTAGCCAGCATGACTGGCAGTCTTCTAGCTGGGGAATGAAGCCTAAATTAGACATAGGAAAAAGCCTGCCAGCTAAGGGTACAGGCTTGCACCAGACTCAAGAGTTACATTATTTACCTATTCCTTGTAGTTTTGCTGCTTAAAACATATCCACATCTTCCTCTACAATTGAACTAACCTTCACTATCTCTGAAACAGCTTCCTTCTTCAGCTTTCAATTTGTGTACATCAACTTCATGCCTTGAGATATATAGTAAATATGACAATGCTGTGTTATATATTGGCTAGTGTATTATTTCAGTTTAATTAATCATTAGAGTTAAGACTGTCCCTGTGACAAGTAAAACTGTCTGGTATTATACAGAGTAAAATAACAAGATTGGGCCTCATTAGTGCCTAATGGATCAATTTACCTTACTCTTCCTGAATGATAAACATATTTTGCTTGGCAACCAGTTGCTCGGCGTGTAAATCTATCTTCCTTATTCTTTGTTTGTACTGTTTCAACCTGACTGATAAGTGCAGTTACATTGTCAAAACCAAGGTACTTGTCAACATATTCTTCACAGATTTTCAACAGCCATATTTCTCTTGTCTTGATGGGGACATCATCATTTGGTATTTGCAAGTCACATACGTCTTGTCATAATTGTTTAAAATACAAAAAAATATATGTTATTTTCTGCTGGCTAAGGAATTGAAACAGGCAGAAAATTTTCTTCTTACCCACTGCTGGGTGCCAGGTCAAGGGTGGGGCCTTAAGAATCACCTTTTTGCTTGCTAATCATGTAGTTGAGCTGTGTCCCACCCACTCTATAGGCAGAAGAGCCTGTGTGTTGATTTTGTTGCTATTCAAGGTATTTTAAATTTGGAAGATTTTTGTTAATAACAGGTCAGGGTTGCATGGGCAGCATCCCTCAGCAGTGTGTGAGAGAACTGTTTCATACTTTTCAAAACTGCAGTTTCACTGCATCCAAGCTTTTCATATTATGCATTTCCATAAAGGAAGCTAAAATGTGAGCTGTAATTTCATTCTGATGGAAATCCTTATGTTCGTTGAATTTCTTCTTGACACCTTGTGCTGCTCTTGTCTTTCCTGTTCTATTCATTCTTGCTCTGCTCGTTCCAATTTCTTTTGCAGAATCATCATCAACAAACATGTCGAATTCAATCTACAGTAAAACAAATTAGTAAAATCATTAAATTAAGTCATTAAGTGTCAAAATGATGATATAAAAATACTGCAGATTCACTGTCATACTAGGGAATTTTGAATATGTTAAATACCACCATCTATTGATAAAAGAAAGATTATGTAATCTGTCACTAATCAGCATCTTATTGCCATTCTCTAGTTTAACGCCCATATCATGGATGAAATTTTAGAAACATTATCTCCCCCCCCCAGCATGCCAACCAGTGATGCAGAACCTAGCATGTTTTTACATGATTGCATGATACCAATTTGATTCAAAGTCACATATGATTCCATACAGTTAAGTCTCTTTGGCATCATAGTGGGGTAGGTGATCATGGATCCTGTGATTTTGTCACTTACTGAATATAAATTAACTTTAGCATGCCAGTCTGCAGCTTCAGTTGGTAAACCCTCCAGGCGTTCATAGGAGGTAATGCCATCCTGAAATGTCATTTGTATGTTCCTTGCACGTTCTTCAAACAGCTGGTCTCCGTGGAAAGGGATCTTGGTTAAAATGTTCTGTTTGCCTTTTCCAGATGAGGAGCATGGAACATATTTTTCCTTGTTGGTTTTTAAAATTTCTGCTATCTCACCAGCCACATTAGGATTCTTAAATTGCAGACTGAGGCAACACTATAAGGTGTGCAGAATAATTAGCAAGATAATATAAAATGCACCCAAATTTAGCCAAATAGCAGCCACTTTAAAACTGTATAATTTGGATCAAAATTTCATTGTCATTTTTTGGACACAGAACTGGTAGTTGTGAATGGTTGATTAGCACACGATTGAGTTTTTTTGAAACTATCTGTTACCTAGAATTATAGAGTAAACAATATAATAGAAAAAACCTTTACATACAATTTCAGCTGCTTCTGTCATATGAGGATGGTCAATGTGGCGGATGACAGCATCACTTAGGCTATTGAATGATGTAAAAGTTTTGTTATCAATCTGCTGACCAATATTGCACAGTTTTGTTTAAATGTTACTTGAACATCTTTTGTAGGTAGCAAATCCATCAACTGAAAAATGTTAGTATCCACATCCATCTGTTCTGGTTCATTAACTCTATCAAGTATTGCATACTGCTGAGTCCAATGAATAGATTTATTTGTGTGATCCTTGCTCTGTATTCTAGGGTCCAATGAATAGATTTATTTGTGTGATCCTTGCTCTGTATTCTAGGGTTGATTGAATAACCAATATTGTCACCAACTATCCTAAAAAGGCAGGAATTTGGAAATTTTCATAATTAAATGTGCATTACTAAATGATAATTAGAAGGTGTGTAATAGAGTTGTTTTAAATTTTTAAATACATAACATATCATATGAGGCAGTGACACTCAACTGAGGCTAGTGACACCAATTGCCATCGCAACAATGACTATAATGGCCGATATGTAGTCTTTCAACATAGTTTACTTGAAAAAAATGACCAATTACCCAGTTGCTTATTTCATAAACACATTTTCTCATGGTACATTATAAACTATCTGACCAAATTTAAAGAAATTTTGTGGGGCCAAAAATTATTTATTTTGAAAAAGCATGTTTATTACTTTAAAATTTGGCTCCACAGAATGTTCCTAATCTTGGTCAAATAGCATGTTCTATAAATGACGTCAAAAGTCCAGTTTGTCTGCAAATTCCCACAACACGCTATTGTCATATTTTGAAAATCGTAATTAAGGGGGTTTTCCCTTCTCACGGTAAATCTTTAAAATTCCTTATTATATGTAAATAAGTCATACAGAAGAAGCAAGAAATGTCACAATTTTTTCAATCTGTACGAGCCAAATTATTCAAGAAACCGTGTTTACCACAATATGTTACCGAAAAAATAAGCTGGCATTAGTAGCGAAAATTCTTATGCGCGAAAAAAATAAAAATTTGCAGCTATAGCTGTCGGATGGAACTATTAAAAACATCGATTCGCGCGAATCTAGACGTTGATCTTACATTATATGATTCAACATTATATTTTCAGTATTAGTATGTGGTATAAAAACTCACCTAAAACGTGGGATTCTCTTCCAACAAAGATATTGTAATGCATCATTAACAGATGCATGAGTAACATGTTCACAGCCCCTGGACTTTCGAAAATCATCAATCAACTGAACACAGAATTTGTCCGTGGTATCTGTATAGTTTAAGTATTCTTTTAGCACATCCTCTTTCATATCTGCTGCTTCTGTTGCATGTTCGTCATTCTTACAGAAAAACTGTTTTCGCAATATCTCGCCAAGAAACGATTGTGCCCTCGGAACATCTTCAACTGATTCCTTCCACAAGAGAACCTTAGCATCTGATGACGTTCCCATCTTTCTTTGAAGTTCAATACTTGAATCTGGCGACATACAAACACCCAAATGGTTCAGTCTCTTGATATCAAAATAACTTAGACCACCGTGAAGTAATAGCATCGAAATTCTATATGCCAGAGCAGATAATTTAGCATTTCTGAATCGTGCCAACACGGAACTAGCGACAGATATAACGTTGAACGACCTTCTAAGTTTTTCCTCTGGGCATTTCTTGACATACCACATGCACCGTTAACAATAGAAAACCACATAGGGCACTTTACGATTAGTTCTTTTACAAAAGCTTCATTATTAAATGCAGTTATTTCTTTGGGCGAATTACCTTTCAGAAGATAGTCTCAACTCAATTGCCGGAACTCATCGTTAATCTTTCTTCGTAACGGGTCTGGTATATGTGCAACAATATTTTCGTGCATTTCGAAGCTATTGCTTTTAACAATGTTTTCGTTAGTTCAGTAAAATCCTGTTTCACGACGACATTTAGATTTGGATAGACTATTAATACACGAACATCGGTCTCCCTCTTATTCGAAGATATCAATGGATCAATATTACAATGATTGGCTATCAAATCATTCATTGTCCAACTAGTATATTCAGTCGATAAGGAAGGCGTGTTCTCATAAATATCCACTGGATTTGCGTGTTGACATGGATTTGCGCAATTATTAACTACTTCGTCATCCGAATCCATAAGCTGCATACCTGTATCACGATACAACTGTTTTTTACATACTCTGTCGGGTGTTCTATTTGTTTCGTCTCTCTTTTTGCTAGAACGTCTGTCGGGTGTAACTGTTGTAGGTAAGGACCGTTTTTGACGACGAGGGGAATAAGCATCTTGTGGTAAAGGATTTTCAAGATTTGAATTCTGGCTCGAAGAGACATTTTCGTTTTCGAGGCATCGTTTTAGTAACGTATAGTTTTCCACTGCATTGCATATTTTTCTTCCACACGAGCGACATATTCGTTGTAAAAATATGGGAGAATTTTTTAAATGCAATCCAATAAATACTATTGCACGCGTTTGCTAAGACTAGGCCTTTGCACTCTTTTTGATTCGACCCCTTGAAAAAATTTTCTGTCGATACAGCTGGGCCGTATTCTACTTTCAAATTAGTTTTACATATGCGACAGAAACCGTTGACCGATGTCGAGTTTTTAGGTGAACGATTTGAACAATTAGCAGACTTTTTTGGAATAAGCGACAACATATTACAGTAATATTTACTGCAAGTGTGGCCAGCTAACATATGTAGATTGTTTACTTTGTTACATGTGTCCTAAAAATAGTTTCTTCCAACAAATTATGACAAAACATGTCATTTATTGCATAATTAGCAATGTGGGCGGTATAAAAATTACCCGGGCTTCCGAGCAGGCTCTTCTCTTCGTTGTTCCCCTAAGAGCCTGCCACGCTGGCTAGAACAACCATTGATCAATGCTGATCAGCAATTAACTAGAAGTGCAGAGCTCGAACAACCAACAACCAGCAGTGAAAATCATGCCAATACTGAACAACACAACGTGAATGTTGAAATAAGTAATTCAGCAGTTGCAAGTCAAGAAACAAATTTAAATTGTCCACATCAGAATATTATAGCAAACAACCCTATTCTTATCAAAGATGACATGCGTGGCCCAATGGATATCAACAAACTTAATTGTATTGTTGATGAGGTGGTGAAACAGTGTAAGAAAAGTGATGTGATCAATAACAAAGAAACTCTTCGTTTACTTCAATCAAAAATATTGCAAGGGAGGAGTCTAGACATAGAAAGGGAAGATGCTTGCCCAGAAGGTGAGACAAGCTACATCTATGTGGATCATGACAACTTATTGGGCACTGCAATGGATGAGATAGCAACAATAGAAAACATCTTTCTTACATTGTACATTCAATTCTATGGAGAGGTTTGTACAGCACTAACATGTTGATTTTTCCTGTGCACGAATACTTATTGCAGTGATTATAGTCAACAGTTCCAAAGTTAACTCCAATTATCTCCCACCACTCCTTTTTTATCAATGACAACCTTTTAAGGATTATGCTCAGTTATAGATTTAAATGAGAGTCTATAAAATCATGTGTTATCTGAAAAACTCAATTTGAAGGTATCTTTCACAAGACCAGCATTACTCATAAAAAGAGAGTAGCCCATCACAATCTTTTAAATCAGCCAATGACTAATTCTTCATGATTTGAAGTACTGCGACAGAGCATTTTGACTGTGCATTAGCTGTTAGTTGTTTAATTATAGCAATGAACATTTTAACATGAATGAGTATAGATGTATTTTCAACAAAGTTTCTAAAAACAAGTTTTAGAAACAATTTAACAAATATTTATTTAATATTGATTTTATCTAGATAGCTCAGGATTATGGTGGGCCCAGGAGAGAATTCTTCAGACTAGTTCTTCACGAGATAAAAGAAAAATATTTTGACCATGGTTTGCGAGAGCTTTTGAAGGACAAGTATGAAATTGTTGGAACCATAATGGGTATACGCTTTATCCATAAATTAACACCTATGATCTCATGACAAGCCCACAGCTTATAGTTTGAACTCTTTCAATAAATCCTGTGATCTTCAATTAGACATACATAATACACTCGACTGATAAGTACTAATCACACTCTTTCAATGGAAAGGGTTTGGGGGTTTGACTAAAATCTTTCAGTGGATTTAAATCAACTAGGTAAATCTCACATTGCACTTGTGCCCACTTAATGACAGTTGCTTAATACCAGACAATTTTGTAGATTTTCATTATTCAGAATTATGGATATAGGCTTACTGAAATTTGATTTTATTTAAACAGGCCTAAGCATCTTGCAGAATGGAAAACTGCCACAGTTTATTCCAGATGATGTCATTGCATCAATGTTTGATGTAAATAACACATCACCCAGTCCCTGCATTGAAGATCTAAGAAATGGTCTTAAAAAAGTTGGTATCTTTCAAGTACAAAGTTTTAATTTTTGTAAAAAAAAACATGTACTGGATTTAATCAGTTGAAAAAAAAAATGAAAACAACTTAATATAGAGATGTACTGGTCTACATAAAAATTTTAATTATGTAATAGAAATTTATATTAACAGTAGTCCAGCTTAAATTTTGTTTAAAATATTTATTTTTTCTAATATTGGAAAATGCATGATCAAATTTTTAACTGAAATTAATGTTTATTTAAAAAAAAAACAGTCATACAATTGTCAAGAACAGCACCAAGGGGTAGGGCTGAAATTATTTTGCCCCCCCCCCCCTTTACTTAACCCATTTCAAGCACTTCAGAATGTGTATGGAAATTATTACTACAGAGCTCACAAGCCTGATTCAAATGAGCAGCCCGGGTCTAATGCTGTGTGAAGAGTACTTTCAATAACTTTTAATATGAACACCTACCTATAACCTGTTGATATTTAAGCATGTTTATGTTTACAGTATGTTGACTCTTACATGAAGTAGACTATGAGTAGGGATTCAATGATGGCGACTTGCATATGGTTTGTTAATTAAATTCGTTATATAAACATTTGTATATTTGTCCTTGTTATTGGTCTTAAATGCTGTGTACTATACAGTTAAGAATATTAGCTCAGCTATTGTTGAGCACCTTCAAATTTTAAGCCCTGGTGCCGCGATCATGGCTAAAGGGGATAGACGAGAGGTAGGTTTTCAAGATGGCGGCTGTTTTTCAAGATTCTTAAAACGAGAACGAGTCAACAACCTAACATTTATATCATTTCCAAGGCTCGCCCTAACCTTACCCTGAACCTAATCCCAATTTAGGAATGCTATAAACGTCATGTTGATTTGTTCTCATTTTAAAAATTTTAAAAAACATCTGCCATCTTTAAAACCTACCTCTCGTCCATCCCCTTTAGCCATGACCCTGGTGCCGCCACTGACAATTGTGTATTTGCTTTGTTGTATCTACAGTCTACACCTCTTATTTCAGGTGGACGTCGGGGAGATGTTACCTTGTCTCACATACTTCAGTTTGCAACTGCAACTGACGAAGAGCCATTGCTTGGGTTCATGGTACCATCTTGAATCCGATTTCAAAAATATACTAAATCATTTCTGCCTACAGCAAATACATGTATAAATGCCATGACCCTACACGCGTAAAAACGCACAACCTGTTCTGGCCTGATGAAAACAGCCTTGAACAATGTTTTGCTGCCCACATTGTTCAATGTTGTCAACAATATTGTTCAGCATTGTTACACCTGATCGCAGGCTAATTCAGGTTCAACAATGCTGAACAATATTGTTGACAACATTGAACAATGTGGGCAGGCCAGAACAGGTTGTGCGTTTTTTGCTGTGTACCTCATGCATCCATAGCTATTCAACTGCCACCAGATCAAGAGCTGTGGGAAACATATGATGAAGCATTTTTAAACCCTTATTTTGGAAATGTCTGATGGAGCTTATGATGCTAGCTGTAATGACATAATTTGGTGGAAAATTCCCCTAGCTATGGATATATAGTATCTCAGTTATACAATTTATATTTATACTTGTGTTTTGTTAATGTTAGTTAAAGTTTATCCACAACAGGAAGTTGGGTGTACTGGATTATGTATATTGAACGAGTATACAACATCTGCTCGAATTATAGACAATCAAAGAAATGGACTGGAAACGCATGCTGAGACACTAATGCTGCTAGCATGACTTTTGTGATATGGGTTGCTATACTTTTCTTAATGGAACACTGTAACTACTAGCTTCCATTTACATATATTAATTTCAGGACTTCTTAGCCTGCATTTCCAGTTCATTTCTTTGGTCATCTCACTATTGATATGAAATTTTTAGTATAAGCACATGTTTATTAATTAAACAAGAAAATTGTTAGCATTCATTAACTTCAGGCACTGTTGTGTCATTCAATAATTTCGAGGGCCATCATGTATTTACCAATATTGTAGTCACCTTGACTTGATGTAATAGAGTTGAGCTCTGTTGTACAGTCAACAGTACGCTCAAGCATTGGTGGTGAAAAAATTGGTTGGTCTGGTTCTTCTTGATCTTCACCAATGTCTTCAATGCCTTCTACTCCATAAAACTGTAATTCATTAGCTGACAGGTGGAGTCAAACAGGATTTTGGACCTGGCCTGCCACCCATAACCTCAAGGGGCTAGACCTTACAGATCATATACGATGATAGCTCCATGCTCTTTGCCACAATTTTAGCTTGTTATTGATTTCATTCATAAACACATGATGCAATGCGGCAATATGCTTATCGTTAATTGGATCAAGAAAATTCTGGTCCTCCAGAAAGTAGAATAAATGGTAGTAATAGCTCAATACTCCTTGGAAAACATCTCTCCACAATCTTTCTATTCTCTGGTTGTGTGTGCTTTGCCCTGTAATTATGCTACCATGGTTACTTCCCATCTTTTCTATCATATAATCTGCTGTAGGAACGTTTTCTAGATCTTTATCAGTTTTTACTCTGCTGGGCAGGCCATAGTTAGAAACAGCATCAAAGTGCCCATGTCAGAAAATGAGACTTTGCATATTTGAATTCTACTCAGAACGTAGATAGTGAAAATCCAAAGCAGATTTCAATTTGAGTTAGTTTTCGTGGAGAAATATTGCTTTGAAATTCAAAAATTTCAAATTTTAACGGCAAAAGATTTTGAAAACCGCGGAGGCGGGAAACTGGTGACTGATATGTCACTGTAGGAACTCGCCGCTCGCGTGTTGTAGTAAATAATATATAAATACAACGTGACAACAACATTGTACTTTTGTAAGGTCGTTGAAAATGTCCTCGTCGAGCTCAGATCCCGAAAATCATAGCTACCAAAGTGACGACTCAGAATGGAACTATATTCCTGGGCCGTATAATATAGAAAAAACGAGCGCAAGCGGTGAAAATGGGAGTGAAATGCGCGACTCAAATAGTCATCATGAAGGCAACGTTAATGTCGGACCGTATGCAAATGACCAGTTGCTGATGAAGACTGGCTCACATTATCGCGAAAAAAGCAAACATACGACGAACGGCTCATGAAACTACAACGTAACTGAGGCTTGATGGTACAGAAGAATTGCATAAATGGTAAACATTTCTATTCAAATACTTTTGCGTGACCGATCAGACTTCGATTCGTGACATGTTATTCTATAAGTCTATTTTCTATATTACAGGTGTAAATGCGAAAATTGCCGCATCGAACTGCTTCACAATAGTAAAGAGAACCAGTGCTGTATGGAAATTGAAGAGTGTGTTGAAGCGATAAACAGCGATGTGGTTATGCAGGAGGTCGATGTTCGGCCATTATGTATTACTAAACATCCTGGCTTTGTGAATTTAAGTCTGGATGAGTGGTCTCTTCATTTTGCAGCGACGAATTTAAAAACTCGAAACAAACAATATCGTCAAACAAGCACAGAAGACAGGTAAACAAAGCTTTTCTGTTGCACAGATGTAATTCTATTAACACTTAACAACAGGATATAAGTAATCACAACTACAATGTGCCTATATAAATCGTGCATCTTGATAATATTTTGAGTCATGTAAACAGATGTGGTGACACGATGAAATTTATCTTGCAGAGATATATATTAGTGACGAACGTTTGATATGATAATCATATATTAGTAAAGTGTGATGGAAACATATAATTCACAAATTTTAATAAAGTAGAATTGCTTTTCAAGTTGCTAGAAAAATTGCACTGTGTGACAGAACCTTAAATTCATTTGCAGATTTTTTCGAAGCACAGCGTATCGAGTTTTTGTTTGGCTTGTTTACGGACACCTAGGAAATAGAAGATATCCGCTGCCAGCATGTGCGTATGAGAAAATAAGGAGAACAATACATTCATGCCTGCAACTGGCGAAGACTTCGTAGGATTTTGTCGAACAGGACTCGGAAGAGGACAGCTCATGAAAATATAACCCGTGCCTACAAAAATTTATGTTGTTCACTGTCTCATGCAGAAAAGTTGTTTTGTTTAGATCTAGTCCATATGTCCGATTTTTGTCGCATAATGCAATTTTAGCAGTAGAGAATTAGCTAGCATCACGAAAATTGGACATATTAACTTGGCCTTACTCTAAAGTCTAAACCAACACAAAAGAAAACAGTAAATAATGAATAATAATTATATTTATTTTTTGGACAATATTTTATATTCTTATGACCCTTCATTAAATTCTTGCACACTGAACATCTTGGTTGTGCTCTTTGTATTTGATCTATGTAAAAAAATAAAAATTATATATATAGTGCATACAGTCCACACTAATCTAAAACCACATCAGACAGTTCCCTGTGGTGCGTACATGTCAGGTTAATTATGATATGTACCTTAAAAGCATTTCACGACCATCATGATTTCATCGTATTTTGCTTTAAGCGAGATATATTTATTTGATGCTTTTCTTCTTTCTTTGATAAGTTACGCGCAACCAACACAACCACTGGTTTCAGTCGAATTATCTTCTAAACGACAACAATAAAGTGCGCTTTAATAATCCAAGTATTATCTAATAAACTATCGAATTACTTGTACTATGTTATTGGCAATTAAAAGAAATATTTTGTAAGCTATGTTGTATCTCACATTGTCTAGTAATGATTGTAAATTGCTTTCATCTGAAGAACTTGTTTCGTTTTCATCCATCGCTGTTGTTTGTGCCAACTGTTCAGGCTCTTGCTCATTTGCTTTTGTTGCGTGACTGAGGCCAACACCAGCGTCGTGTTTTGAAATTGCTTCTTTTAAAACCTATTAAACAAATCATAGTTGATATCAGTCATATAACTATGTTAAAAACATTGTCATAAGAAGTTCTACTCAATAGAATATAATTTCAAAAAAACGATAAAAAATTGAGTATTTAAAAAATTTCTTACCTTTCGCTTGTCTCTCGCAGACAAAGCTAATTTGTTGTCAGGATTCGTATATTTAGCAACAACACCAATTTTATCAAAAATTAAAGTGCATATGTGATAATCACCATTTTTTTTTTCAAAAATTCATCGTGACGAGAGGATTCGAATTAAATATACCATTCTTCGAACAGATAAATACTTCCAGATATATTTGAGTTTAAAGTTGAGCTTTTGTTTAGAGTTTGAGTTTAAAGTTTGAGCGGGAGAAAAGAGGCTGAGTCGAATTAGCTTTGTAACGTCATACCGGGAACACGTCTCAATACCGCATATAAAAACAATACAAAAATATAGTCATGTTCGAGGCAAAAAATAGCCAAAAATAATTACTTTTGGGGGATATTTGTTTGTATATAAACTTGCACATTCAAGTCGACTGAAAACCCATCATTGTACCTTGGAAACTGAAGGAAATAGCTCAAATTGAGAGATTTGAGTCACATGCAACGTTAGCATTAGTTAGGCGTCATGTGTCACATAACACGTCTGTTTACAAAGGAATTCTTCGCTTTGAAGCTGTTAAAGGACATTGGACAAGGCAATATACACATGCATGAATACACAGAACACAAGGATATTAAATCGCTGGCTTAGTAGGCGCAGGAAGAGTTAAATGGCACAAGTATTATAACAATGTTGACTGTGCTTATGTTAATGACCACGAATATTTGGGATATATACTTCTGCTAACCGTGTAAACGTTGTCTGGTTGAAATATTCATTTCTCACAAGCTTTTGACTGGCATGCAGTCTGTAATCTTCGATGGGTAAATTAAATTCGAAAGCTTGCAACAATGAATCTTTATGTGTTTTATACATTGGATATATTTTTTATCACTGTATCTCTATATATAGCAAATTTTGAGAGTTGAGTAAATGTCAGCATTTAGATGAGCTTTTTATTTTCTTGTATCACATACATCATTGTGCAGCTGGCTAATCTAAACTGTAGTGTTTCTCAATATTTTTTACCTTTTGGTTTAGGTTCATTACTGTATTCGTAAATAAGGTGGTCGTAGAAGCCTAATATGGCCCTACAGTATAGTTCAATCTCTTTCTATACCTCACACAGTCATAATAATAAAGTATTACATACATGAAAATAACAAGTATTCAACATCTAATGTGGCAATTTGATAAAGCTTTGCGTCTAGATTTATATGAACAAGATGATGTGTGTACAAATACTGCAAACAACATAAGAAGTCTTTACAGTAACTACATCAACAAAGAAAACACAAGTGCTTGCGACTTTTTCACGCGTCTACTCAGCTAGCGATTCAATATCCTTGTATTCTATGTATTTATGCCTGTATATCACCTTGTCCGGTGCTTTTTCAGCTTCAAAAGCGAAGAATTCCTTTCTAAACAGACGCTTTATGTGACACATGACTCAATGCCAACGTCGCATTTGACTCAATTCTCTAAATTTAAGCTGTTACTTCAGTTTCCAAGATACAATGATGAGTTTTCAGTCGCCTTGAATGTACAAGTTCATATACAAACAAATATTCCACAAAAGTAATTATTTTTGGCTATTTTTTGCTTTGCATATAACAATATTTTTGTATTGTTTTTATATGCAGTATTGAGACGTGTTCCCGGTATGACGTCACAGAGCTAATTCGACCCAGCCTCTTTTCTACTGGCCATAATTTCAAAAACCCAATTTTTGGCGTGTTTGAAGCCGAATATCTCTGGAAGTATTTATCCGTTCGAAGAATGGTATACAGCATACGAATCGTGTTGTTATGGCCGGTTTTTGGAAAAAGAATGGTGATTATGCCATATGCACTTTAACCGTGGTTTTTTAGTCGAGAGTACGAACATATCATAGACGGCCTCCTTAGCAAATTGTGCGAACCAAACGCTGGAGTTCGGAGTTGGTTCCCATTTTGCCCGTTTATTATGCACGAAGTCAACCCACTGTTTTTGCCTCCTTTTTGCTTCTGGCATCTCATCCCCAGCAAAGGAATTAAATGAAGAGAAATCCCCTCTGCAGGATTGGCAACATTAGACCAACCTCCTAATGAACTTTACTGGCTCTTTAACAAACTGCACAGTTTCTAACCATAATATTGTACTTATGTACAAGATTTTATCCTTGGGAAGTGTTCTAATTTGTGGCATACAAAGTAAATTGTATCTTGCGTGCATTGTTTCTGATATCAAGTAGGCCATTTATGCTAGCACTAAACTTTCAATTGAACAAGATGCCTGCTAAGGCATTCACTCTGCCTGCCAAAATGAAAATGATCGCAAGGCCCGGCAGGGCTGTAACTAGAGTGTTCATTTGGGGTGTGGTATATTCACTTATTTCTGTTCTGCCCGACAAATTCCTTTTTAAATCAGTTATTATCAGGGTACCTTCCAAGGCATTTTAAGACATTGCTAGCATCTTATGTAATCACTAAGATAACCAAAAATCAATGTCTGAGTGACTTGCCAGGCACTCTGCCCATAGTCCTAGTAAGATTGCATTTTTTAGAATTTAATTTAAATTAAAGACTTTCATTGTACATAACTATACTAAACAAGATTCTTTTGTCATAATACCACCAACATATGTCTGTTCCATTTTTGGGTAGTTGCAAGTAAAGAAAATTTTACTAAAAGTGTATACAATACATAAATATATCAACCTGATAGCATCATTTAAATCAATTCTGCAGCACACTGCCTGAAGTCTCCACGATATAATTTGATAGGAACTTTAGACTAACATATGTATTTCTGAAATTGGAATGTTGAATGTCTCTCACCTTTTATAAATGTATGAGATCCCACAAGAAAATAAATCATTTTGCATGAAATATCAGCATCTCAAAATAGGTATAGAAAACCAAGGAAAGAAATCACAACAAATACTTTGTGATTAGAATTAGGAAAACATTTCCTAGACTCACTTCTTGATCATGGAATGATGGAGTCTATCAAAATTTGCCGTTTTAACATTTCTGGAGCAATGTTTTGGTAAAGAACCTTCCTGTCCCTTTTTGTCAACTATTACATGTTAAAAATTGTGTTTTGTATATAGGTAACAGTATTTCAGTAGAATTTCCGCTTGATTCTTTACATGTTTAAATGCCTGTTTTGTTGACATGTTCTGCTAGAAATAGAGCGTAAATGCCGTGTTTAGGTTGGCTCACGCGGCTTGTGCCCACGGTATCACCCATGAGCACTGCACCAACTTGCGACACCGAAAAAAATAAAAATAAAAAAACAGAAACGGGGCGAATTTAAAACTCTGCCTCGCCTACGGCAGGCGGAGTAAATACCTTTTTCATTATTTTTTGTGGTTTGTTGATATTTTTGGTAATACTAACTCACACATGCATCGACAATTCTTTAAATGTGGTGGATGCATTCAATTTCAGTCTGCTCTGTTTGCAGTCAAGGGTATTTAATTTCAAACAGAAGAAATGATAACTCTTTGTAACTAGTACTGTATAAAAACAAGGTGAATACTTTTCTAGTGGGACATAAAGTGGACACTAGTTTCAAATACCAACATGTCATCAAATGTTTATGTGCTTTAAAGTGATCAAATTTTCATTGAGCATTATTATTGATTGCATGACACTTCTGTTTGACTATTCACTCCTTATCAAGACGAATGACAATGGATAATGCCTATGGTACTGTACATGTCTATATCTTGTATTGACTTTGCTCATGCTTAAGACAATCTTTCATTACTTCAGAAGTTTAAATCATTTATGTATGTAGAAAATAGGCTCGCGACGCGTGCATGTATCTACGCTATATGGAGGCATCAATGTTGCCAATAGACCTTAGAATTGCTTATGTCACACGGATTTCAATACATATATATACACGGTAATTTTTCCCGCATGTTTTCCACATTGCATTGCAATTCAATGTTTAACATAGGTGTGAAGGCTGCAAAATCTAATTTTTCAATATTTATAAACTTTTTATATATAACCATTATTTAAAGGACAATTAATGGTTGGGACAATTGTTGTTGGGACAAGGTGTTTTGGTGTGTTAAATTTGTTTTCTTGGGACAAAACAAGTTACAATTTTGTAGTTGACTGTTATCATCAATAAAAGGAATTTACATTGCCTATTTTCTGTTTTGTTTAGAGGGGGAGGCATTGTGATAATGTAAGACAAGCAGTAATAACCACTGCGTAACTCGATCATCTTATTGTACAGGTCTTACAGAGACTGAACTTTTACTATATTACTTCATATGATATAAGAATTTTTTCAGTAACAAAGTTTTCAACAATATTTGTATTAAATAATAATGAATATAAACTGAAGTCCCTATTACCAGCTAAATCAAGCTGCTACACTAGTCGACTAAGATAACTTGTTTCTCAAATATCAGAAAGAATAAAACTTAATAACATTTTGCAATGTTATGGAAATTATTTTATCAGCTAGAATTTGTTTTGTGAGTGGCTATTTATCGTTCTACCAGCTAAGCAGTCACTATTAACTCTTAAAACTTTTACGTCTTTTGCAGATACATGAACACTTAGTGTACTTATATTATATACTTATAATCAGCTGCTGTCATAATCATTGATTGGTCATAATACAGAATTAATTTTGGAAGCCACTGCAGATAATTATTAGTTACAAAGCCTCCAAAAACGTCAACGTTTCTGTTATGTAAGTTGCCAGAGTTCAAAAATGCAGGTAAATGTATAATCCAACATGAATCCATGTATGAAGTCTGTTGAGAGTCATACAGCAAACCAGATCCATACAGTATAATTGTGCCTTATGGTGATAAGGTTGAAAAACAGCATAGCATATCGACCCATGTAATGAATAATATTGTGTCCCAAGATAAAATCTAATATTTGCAGTAATAGCTCCAGTTTTGTACACATTGTGTGGTATTAATAAGATCCATGTGGTTGGTGCTGAAGTTAATTTCTTTTTGATTTACAAGTGAGTTGAAATTGAGATTGTTCATTGTTCTAGAAGCAAGGCATTATATAAAACACCAAGAACACATTATCCAATGCAACCACACATTATCCAATACATACTGTAGTTATATTTATGTTTGCTGTTGCTGTCATCTGTAAAAAAAAACAATGTTTAAGACTTCAAGAAAAATAGTGGTTAAGTAGTAACACTAAAAACTTTTTCTCATAGCTAATATAATTTTCTTCAAAGGTAATCTAGAAAGTTCATGATCCCTCCTGTAACGTGTACTATTTGATTGTTTAGTCAATTTTCTTACAGAAAATCTGTAATTATAGCTACAATCGACATGTAGTTTTAAATTTACCAGGTTACACTTACTTCCTAAATGGTGAGTCACAGCCTCATCAGGTTTTAACTGTTCAGATCTCAGAAGAGTTTGTTCTGATCTTCGAAAAGATTGTTTTGCCCTCCCGAGAAGTTTATTTTCTCTTTTAAAAGCCGTATTCCCTATTAAACATGTTTGCATAAAATCCCATATGGCTCCATACAAATCACAAATTTTGCTGTTATTAACACAGGTAAAACTAATAGAATTCATATCTAAAATACTTACCAGTCGAGGATAAATCTGGACAGAGAAAATCGACAAAATCTACAAGCTTTCCAAGCAAAAACGACGAAAAAATATGTAGGAAACTTTCACACGAGGGTGAGATATACTGTATTTTAAAAACAGCAGAACTCAGAATATAATGACGTAATTTTATAATACAAGTCGCTGATTGGCTACAAGTGAACAAAGAAAGTGAACAGAAGTGAGTGAACGGAAGTGGGTGAACGGAAATGGGTGAACGGAAATGAGTGAACAACTCGATAGCGTAGTATATAGCGCTTCATGTAGATACAAAAACATTTGTTGCTCAGTGATGAAGAAAGTGACACATACTGAACATCACTTTAATAGTTATTTAATGTTGTACTTAATGCATAAATTGTCCTATTTGCAATTTATTCTATCACCAAAATATTTTCATCATTAAAATTGTTTGATCAGGGTAATGCTATGTTTTAATGTGGCCAGATAGGTATAGTAGTCATTTACAACAATCAGTGTCAGTTTTAAATAAGGGCAGGGGGTGTTTTGCACCATTAATTTCCTATTTTATGGAAATTGGACTGGTATTTCAAAATTGTCTTGAAATCTTTTTTTTTTAAATCACCATCCTACAACACCCTACATTCCCAGGTGGGGAGAGGGCATAATTGTCTCACCAGTCCAGGTTGGGGGGGGGGTCAGTTCCATTCACCCCTATTGTTTGAGTCCAAGTATACAAATAGGGTAATATACTAAAAGTGCATGTTACAGATTACAAAAGTGCTTGTTTCTGGTCTTCAGTTCTTTGTTTTGTAGTTTTGCCTTATAAGATGTACATGCACCCAAAAACATTTGAAGGGCATTACTTTGCATCACGTAATGATCCTACATTATACTAGTGAGGAGCTCATAATTACTTCACACTAAATTATACTACCAATCTTAGTACTTATTGAGTTATGATCCCTCATACTATATACACTGCACAATGCTTTTAATGGTTCACTCACACGATGCGAGAAGTTACATAGGATTGTTATTATGGTGTATGAAAACGACTGCTAGCACCATAATTTTCTGTTTATCATTTACAGGCGAAAATTCAAATACATTGATCCAAATACATCAGCCTAAAAAAGCATTATCAAAGATAGCCTAAATATGAGAGTGCTTGCTCGTGAAGTTTGCTGACCTGCATTTTTTGTATGATTTAAGAGCCAGCAATGTTCAAACACTCTAATGAATTTGTCACAGTATTTGTTAGCCTTGGTGATTTTTATTTATTGATAATGCAAAATTCAAGCAAAAATATTATGAGCAGCCAGGCTAGGTGTATTTATGTGGATGTTCAAATGTGATAGCATTGCACACATTTACTTGATTGCATAGGCCAAAATTAGAATCGCATGTGACACATTGCACAAAGAAGGTGTGCCAACAGAATGACTTGCCCTCTTCAAAGTCATATATTTTCAGGTGAATGAGTCAGTGATCTGCACCTTAGAACATGGCACTTCACGTTTCAAAGTAGCGAAAAATAATATCAAATACATGCATGCTCAAACATTTGTAGTTGACACACATTCTTTGCAAGACTGTGTCCATTAAATAAACCCTCAACAGTGCATGAGCCATTGGTAACAATGAAACAAAGTTTATTTGTTTTTCATCATATGCACACACCATAAACAAACCAAGTCTTAATAGCAAGAATTTAGTTTAGCCTGAAACAGATAGATTTTCATTGATTTCTGAAAAACAAATGTACAACTGATGTTTAGAAGGCAATACAACTCATTCGAATTCACCTAGAATAACAAATCAGGTCTTTCCAATTTGCACAGCAGACTGACTGTTTTTACAAAACGACAGCTAAAATTTATAATGATTAGAACTTCATACTTCATAGTCAACAATGATCAACACGCTAAATAAATGTAAAAGTACCCCATTTTTATACACACCATTTTTCAGCTGTGGATCACAAGGATTTGACTTGAGATTCTGGGGCGTTTTATGTTTTTGTCCTTTCTACATGGACACATGATCAACCCATACACTTATCTAAAATGAAATGCTTTCCATGACATGACATACTTTTCCTCGAGGGGCACATTAAAATATATAAAAAATATTACTTACATTATTGACACATAATACTAACATTAACAACACATTGCACAAATATAGATGAAAACAAACATCCATGAACATATATTACAATAGTAAAAGTACAATTATAAACACAATAGGGTCTATTTTTGAATATTGTCAATGTATCCGGATTGTACACATCAGCCAGTAAGGAATTCCAAATTTTGGCTCCATCATAAGAAAAACATTTCTTAAGCTTTTCAGTTTTTGTGGGTAGCTGCCCGCGCGTGGTCAGCGGCTAACCACTATGTTACTATGCTGAGTGTATGTTTCATGTTTAATGTCTGATAGACGGCACATGCGCCGCTAATATGACGTAATTTGCATTGCGGTAATGCGATTATCAATGGCCGATACTTTATGTCCCGACTGGCCTTAATAAAATAAGTCATCATGTGTGACCTATAACTTTGCTAAGCCGTATCTCCGGTTTAATATAAGCTATTTGCACAAAGAACGCCATTTTAGCCGGTAGTTACAATATCTTTCAATCCAGCCTATTATTCATAAGTTTACTAAAGAAGAAATGTGATTTTTTCTTATCAAACACTTTTCAAACACAGAAAACTTCAGAACATAATAGTTAATTAGTATGCAAAAAATATATACAGCAATAACTTCGCTATCTTACATTGTATATTTTTCAAAATGCCACTGAAATAATCGTTACAGTTTTCTCCACATTTTAAGCTAAGTTTCATACGAAAATACTACAAACTAAAAAAAATACAGCGAAATGTAAGGCACATTGTCACTTTGGAATATCTTAATGAACATGTCAATTGGCTCGAGAATTCTGATGCATTCGTCCAGGTTGTCAACAAAATGCGGATCGGTGATAATCTTCTTGATCTCGGCGTGCTTCTCTCTTTGGTTTGCGTTGCCTTTAACAACAAAATCGCGCTGGGATACAAGCCCGTTTAGAACATCATCTGCTGCCCGCAATGATCGAAAACAACCGAGAATTGTACCCCAACGTGTTGGCGCTACTTGAACAAGATTGTTCAGTTTCCCAGCTCTCAGTGCTCTTCTCAAAGTTGCCCTAGGAACATGATGATTGTGAAAAAAAGAAACAACTTCCTTGCAATTGTTTGTGAAAAGCAGCAAGTCCTCGAAGGGATATCCCTGGCGGTATCCACCGGTGGACTTTTTAGCAGCAAAAATATCCTTAACTAGGAGATTCAATCCATGAGAAACACACCCATGGAAGAAACGTTGAGGATACTTTTCTTCAAGCGTTTTCCAGGCCTTCTTATTTGCTGCTGTGTTATCGGTAATGGCTCCGATCATGTTATCGCCGAGACTTCCATGTCACGGACCAAATCACCAGCTATCCACTCGGCGTCATGGGACTGCTCCTCAGTATGTACGGCTTCGAGAAATAAGGATTGTGCTGGACTAACGGCCATATAGTTGACAACTGGCTCATTAAGCATGCTAGACCACGCATCACTCGTGATGCAAATAAATTGGCTGTGACCAGATAGGTGTTTCTTCACATTGTTTTTGACACTTTCGTAGCGTTCTTGAAGAAGGCCACCTTTGCTGTCATCAGCTAACTGCTTTCGTGATGGTAATTTTGCGTTTGGTCGAGCCAGTTCAATGGCCTGACGGAGGTGAGGTTCTTCTACTCGCACAAAGCTTGTACCAGTGCAATAAAAATGCATGGCAATTTCACGGTTGAATCTTTTTTGCTCAACAGCAGCAAAGTTGGGGATGGAGAATGACTTAATCGACTTCTGCAAGTTTGCTTTAGGCGTGCCATTTATCTTGCAACTTGTGAGTGCAGCTATCTTCAATTTTTGGAGCGCACCTTGAATACCATTCTTCCGCCAACCTGGACGGTCGCTTATGGTCGTGTCAGCATCACTTTCTTGAATTGTTTGCATTTACGGAGGTGCCTTTCAACACATATGGTTTTGTGGTGGTGACGAACAGGTTGTTTGCAGTGCTTGCATGTTGCCGTATTGGGGTTTTGGATGCTATGCGCGTCTGTTTCATCGAAGGCATCACTCCAGATTGGGCTTTCCCACTTTAGGTGCATCACGGACGATAATCTCGTCCAACTCCTCTGAGTCCTTTCCATCTTCTTCAGAAACGTCAACATCACTCATGGCAAATTGACAACAAACTAAAAATGAGTGTTTGTAGCCACTTTATTTATATTATTATTTTCTCCACAGGCTCATTTGCACAACCATGCCAACTAAAGCGTATAGAGCAATGTATAGTTTGTGGACATGATAACTTAACAATGAAACATAATATCGAGTATGTCATGAATCATAATATCTGTACCAACTGCTTAAACAGTTAAAAAGATTATCAATTTATATGAAATACTTGACACACTGTTTTGCTTGCCCACGTTTCAATAAGTTCCATTTAGGCAAAAAATAAGATTCAGTGGCCTACCACACATGTATAGGAACCCTCTAGCCAAGCCACCAAGGGCCCCTGGCTCTAGCTTTGGTCTGGTTGGGCCCGATGTAGTTTATCAAATCTTCAATATTGTTGGAGAATGATAAAATGTTTTTGTCTTGCCTTACTTCAATAATTCAAATGTTTTACTTTGCTATATAATTATATAAAGTGCATTAAAGCTAATATATGCTATGATTCCCAGTTTCAGATTCCAAGATTTTTTAGCTTTTCCAGTTTTTGAACACACTGTTCCAAGTTTCTACTTTCTAAACAACAAACTCAATAAACAATTGTGCACTGAACACAAAAATTACAAAAAAATTTATGTACCTTTCAACTTTTAATTTGTTTTTCTATTTTTCTTGCTTTTTCACATACAGTTAGTTTTTGTCTATGGCGAGAAATCGGGAACCGGAAATCAAATTCTAGAATATCAGGCCCTTGGGCTGCGGCCTGCAAGCAGGTCATTTTATTATGCTAAATTCAAATTATACTTTCAAATAGCTTTCAAAAGTAAAAGTATGTGAGTATCATCAGTAAGTGTTAAATTCTTGAATACGTGCGTTTTCACTTCTTTGTTTTGTTTTTTTATCTTTGACTTATTGGCAGATACTAGATAGAGTAATAAACTAATAATCTTTATCAAATATGGTAGTTTAAAACTACAACAAAAATTCAGAATGGAATAATTAACAAGAATATAAGAACATATAAGAACATTTTTGCTTCACAAAAAAATTTTCTTATATAATATAAGAACATATAAGAACAATTAATATAAG
This sequence comes from Muricea muricata, assembly GCA_963855995.1. Taxonomy (NCBI): domain Eukaryota; kingdom Metazoa; phylum Cnidaria; class Anthozoa; order Malacalcyonacea; family Plexauridae; genus Muricea; species Muricea muricata. The sequence continues at coordinate 84,210,056 of OY979716.1, forward strand.
AACATTTGCCAACCCTGGTGAAGATAGTATAAATGTCGCATTTGATTTGAGTCAATTTTAGCCCGTGAGTATCACATTTCACCTGTCAAAACATGTGAAGAAAGTACCCTACGGTTCCCTAGGACTCGAAAACCGTACTACAGGTTAAAATCTCGTATATAGCGTGTTTCCGCGTGTCTATAGCAACAGGCATTCCTAAAATAGCATGCTATCTTGATGCGCTGCACGTGCGCATGAAAACTCGATATTTTCCGACAATTCCTGAGTTTGTGTAAACAGTTGAAAATAGACTTCTAGTTGGTCAAAATAAATGAACTTTTCAGCAAAATAATCGTCAATATTTCATCTAAATTTTGTTCAGACAATGGATTCTGCAAACAATGTCGCCAAGTGGAAAACAGGCTTTATAAGGCATAAGAAAGGCATTGGCCCGATTTTTATTTCTGAGTTCGCCGATCTTTTTGCGGCTGCCCACATGTACGCTACGCGTACCTATTTTTTATTGAGGCAGCTGCAGCAGGGTAGAAGAGCCACTGAGGTCATATTGTGTAAGTTCTTTCTTATATTAAAACGTATTCGCTAAAAAGCTCAGAGGCTTGTTTAAAACCTACATTGTTAGGAATATCATTACTAAAATTCATTACTACCCTAGCAGCTTTATTTTGCAGCTTCTGGAGCCTGTTTGAAAGACCGACAAGTCATGGCATCCCATACCTTGCTCCAATAATTAAAATGAGGATTTATTAAAGAAATGTAAACAGATATCAGGGTTTCCTGATCAACAAAGTCATTATTTTTTCTTATGGCACCAATTCTTGAAGCAACTTTTTTGGCAATTTAGTCAATATGTTTATTCCGTGGTAGTTTATCGTCAATTTTTACTCTAGTCACACTTGTGTCACAGACTTATTTACTTTAAAAATGATAAATCTCATGTTTAGCTGTACAACAAGTGTGTTATTGGCCAGAAGCCATTGGCTTACATGTGCAAGTTCACTATTCATGTTTGACTCAATTTCCTGAACAGTGTCAGTAGCCACTGTTAAATTAGTATCATCGGCAAAAGCCTGGGTGTAGCATAATTTAAGCATTCATGAAGGTCAATCAATATATATAAGACCTAGAATAGACCCTTGAGAAATACCCCTTTCTACATGCCATGAAGTTGACATGATATAACCCTGCTGGCATGTTTTATTACAATAAAAAAATATGAACGTATCATACACAAAGCACTTCCCATTATTCCACAAAGTTCTAATTTGGTCAATTGCATCAAATGCCTTCTTAAGATCCAACAAAACAACAAAAGCTCAAAAAAGAATGTCTGCTTTATTAATCACAAATTTGACCAACATTGTGCTAAGTCCAACAAAACAACAACTTTTTTAGCACCATTAGAATACATTATTAATAATTACAACAGAAATTTGCCTAGATAGTGCAGGTTATCTGAAGTAACCATAGTTAATCTAGTCAGACAACCTCTAGTTCATTTGAGACAATACGAGGTTGCTAATAAAATAAATGAGAAATTTGTACAAAACATAAAAACTAATAAAGGTTTAACCTAATAATACTCTGAATCTGGAAAACGTTTTCATTTCTTCATCTAAATCATTCCATATTTTTGAACCTTGAAATCTTATTGAGAATTTTCCATAATTAGTTCTAAATTAATGATAAAGAATACGAATTTTTTGAGGCCAGATGAGTGTTATAACCATATTTTGATTTAACAATTAATTGTTCAAATTCATCTTGCAGGTCTGCTAAATTATTTATTAAAAAATAAATTTTCTTTCTTCAAATCTTTGTTACTTTCCTCCAGTTGAAACATTTTCCCCTTGATTTCCTCATATTTTTCACTCAAAAGGAACCTGATTTCAGAGTTTCTTGCACGTTTGCATGGTGAATACAATATACTTATTAAGCTTTGTGGAAACACCACGTAAATTTATTATTGCAGAGCTTTCGATCCGTAAGCTCGGATCTTCATCAGTGCTATAATAATATGACTATTTGAATTCAAATGCCCCTTTTTATACATAAAGTGTAGTGATTGTATGCTCGCGTGATTTAAAAGTTAATTAAACGGTCAAATCAGCTACGTCATTTCTAACGTAGAGAAATGGTTCTAATTAACCAGCATGCGTGCGCAAAGAAGAAAGAGAAATTTAATTTTGCACAGTAAAGAGAACGCGCCACGTACAATCACGACACTTTATGTATAAAAAGGGGCGTGTGAATTCAAATAGTCATATTATTATAGCACTGATGAAGATCCGAGCTTACGGATCGAAAGCTCTGCAATAATAAATTTACGTGGTGTTTCCACAAAGCTTAATAAGTATGATTTCAGAGTATCCTCAACTTTATCAGTAAGTTGGTCAAATTTGCCTTGCACATTTTACTGAGTTTTTACATGGCTATCCACGTGCAAGAATGCTCACATCACCACATGTGGTGGAATTTCAGCATTTGCCAATGTACAAACCTCTGATAAATAACATGTCAGAAAATTGGAGCACGGAATCTGGACATGCAGAACTTTAGTGCAAAGTATGAAATACATTTGTTCCAGCACTAAATTAGATTTGGCATCTTGAAACAATGTGGCTGCTATGAATTGAAAGACCTGTTTACTGTTTACTGTTTACATGCTGCTTGGTTTCTTCGCAATTTGATACATACTAGCTTTTGACTTGGTAGAATAGAAATACAATCAACGCGTAATTGAAATAATTCAACGATCAACAATGGATCAACAAGATATTAGCACAATGTGTCAAATACATTTAGCATGTATTTTCTTAGCACTTTTCGTTAGCACAATGTAGCGTGCTTTTCATAAGCACAATATATCAAATACATTTAGCGTGTTCCAATTTTCTGACACGTTATTTATCAGAGGTTTAGTCAGGGAGCATATGTAGTCCCGTGGGATTTTCGTGAAAAAAGCAAGCCACCTATCTAGGAATGTCAGTTGGGCCCCCATGAGCATGAAAAATTTTGTCGGCAATTTTGCGACCTGCTCCGACGGCTGTCACAGGGGGTAGGGTGGGAGGACATTTTCAGCATTACTGAAAATTGATTTTTCTCTGTAACTTTTCGATTCTAAGGAAATCATTCATTTTGAAAGTTACTACCTCCCTAAACCAAGGGTCAATGAGCACAAAGAAGCTATATTCGTGGCAGTGATATGTTTGCTGGACCAAAATGCATGCTAATTAGGTCCGCCATTGACGAAAATCGGATTTTTCACTCTGACTCAATGCAAATTGGACCAAGATCAAAAATGAGGGTTTCTAACTCCCAAATTATATGGTCGATTAGGATGATAATGCTAAATAAATCACTTCATCATGTTATTTTGTGTGTGAATTAGAAATTAGTTGAAGGCAGACATCAACTGTCAGTAATCTGCAAAACCTTATCTTCACAAAAAATGCCTTAAAAGGGTTCCACAATTCTTAAAACATTGGATATGATGAAATAAATACTAATCATTTACAGCCAATGATCAAGGGGTTATGCAACCCAAGAATCACGTTACTGAACAAATGCCGAAGTTCTGAAGTTACAACTGAAAAATGATTATCTTCACGAAGTATCCTCCTCGTCATCTTCATCGTCGTCTTCCTCGTCAGACGATGGGTCAGATGTGCAGTTTACACAAGGCTTGTCATCATCACCATATGTGCAAAGATCAGTGCAGTTGAGCCCTGCCTTTCTGCACTGACATTTGTTTGTTCCACATCCGTTGGTGCAACGGCACTTGATGAGATGAAGAACGGCATCTGGGGTGGGTTTCTGCAGGTCATCACTGGATGCCATTCATCTGAATGAAAAGAAAAACCTCATAACTTGATATCATTTTGGTCACTTTCATGATGATATGCCTTATATGAATTACCTTTCTCCAAGGTCCATCCAAAGTTTGCCTTGGGTTTGGGATTATATTGTTCTTCTATACCATTGCTTGGTAATGCGCACGAAATATCGCCTGTTTCAGGGCTGCCTTGTTAGGTGGCAATCTCTCAGACTCTGCCTGTTTTCTTCAGAATAAAAACCATCTATGTTCCTTGACACTACTGATCTGGTGCCAGGGAAGTACAGCAAGGGCACAAGCTTCTCTATAACAGCCAAGCTTAAGGGTAGAGGCTGTAAGGTTCCCCCAAGGTGTGCTAGGGCATCCACGCACATACTATCAGCCTCTAAAAATGCCTTCGAGCAAGCTAGCTTGCCCTTCCCAGCAAAGCTACCGGCCACATCGGCTCCACTCCACGCATGAAAGCCTGGAAGAGCTGCTTTTCTAGCTGGACCAAGGGCATGGACTATGGAACAGAGGGGGATTTTTCGATGCTGCTGCCCTCTGCCGGTCACGAATCGTGTGTCTTCACATAGGTCTGTGTGCCGGTCAGTGCCAATACAAACAAGGCAATACGATGTCAATTCTCTTGGCTCCTGACACTGTGGCATCTACAGCATGCAGCAGCAGTTTTGTGTCGGCCTTCTCCTGGTTTCTGTCAAGGTATTGCGTGTCTCTGTGCGTTCCTTTACAACTAACGCCACCATTACACGTGAACCCTCTTCAGGGCTTTTCTCCAGCGTCTTAATGGCAAGGTACTCTGTAAGTTCTTTCTTGGTGTTAACATGTGCTAGAAGTCTTTTCAGTGGTACCTATAAAATAAGAAGCAGTTTACAATCAGTTAATTGGAAGGGTAAAACTGGGATTCAGTATAAAGAATTTAGTTTCAATGTTCCCCTACCTTGGAGATCTGTGTTACTATCTGTAATTCTGTAACAAACAGGATCTTGACCTCCTTGTCGCAAGACTCTAGTAGCTGTTTTGAGAGATTGCCATCTACCAAGTCAGCCCTGAAACAGGCAATATTACATACCCATTACCAAGCAATGGTATAAAAGGACGATATAATCCCAAGGCTTTCAATGGACCCGGGAGAAACGTAATTCGTCTAAGGTATATCATCATGAAAGTGACCAAACTAATATCAATTGATTCAGATGAATGGCATCCAGTGATGATCAGCAGCGACCCGCCCCGGATGCAGTTCTTCATCTCATCAAGTGCCGTTTCACCAAGGGATATGGAACGAACAGATGTCAGTGCAGGAATGGAGGGCTCAAACTGCTAACTGTAAACTGCCCATCTGACCTATCGTTTGACCAGGAAAATGACGATGAACACTACGAGGAAGATACTTCGTGAAGATAATCATTCTTCAGTAGTAACCTCAGAACTTTGGCGTTTGTAGAGTAATGTGATTCTTGGGTTGCATAACCCCTTAATCATTGGCTTGTAAATGATTAGTATTTATTTCCTCATATCTGATGTTTTAAGAATCATGGAACCCTTTTAAGGCATTTTTTGTGAAGATAAGGTTTTTGCAGATTACTGACAGTTGATGTCTGCCTTCAACTAATTTGTGATAGAGCACTAGGGGGTGTTTTCTGCTCTTTCTTAAAATCTTCAGTTAGAGCGAGAACTACTGGTAATATATACAATTCAGCAGATAATAATAATAATCAATTTTTTCACCATGTCAATGGCCATCGGAACAGAGATTGGACAATATATCTGCAGTATGTCAATTGAATAATGAAGAATTAGATCTTAATTGTTCTTCCCAGAATGTGAGCAGCAATTTCTTATCTTGCGTCAATTCCATTCCTAAAAAAAGGTTTCAAAATGGCTTTTCTAAACATTGTTAGTTTACTTCCAAGAATTGATGAAATAAGTCACTCAATGTGAAACAAATTAATTGATCTCATTGCTTTTAATGAGACTTGTCTAGATCCAAATATAACTAATGACATAGTCCACCTCAATGATTAGAAAAGACAGATCAAGAAATGGGGGTGGAGTTGGCATCTACTTGTGCAGTTCCATTAACTACAAAATAAGAAATGATCTAGTTCCTTCTGAACTGGAGGCTGTTTGTATAGAGATAATTAAACCACATAGCAAACCATTTCTGGTTGCTACAGTTCATCGACGACCAAGTGCATCATCATAATTCTTTGACCATTTTGAAAAATTGATCAAAGCTACTGATGATGAAAATAAAGAAATATATGTACTTGGAGATCTTAACTGTGATATCCTAAAAGCAGATAAAGATTCTAACTTCCCAACAAAGAAAATTAAGTCATTGTATGAATTATATCAGTTGTCACAACTGATAGATAAACCTACTCGAATAACCATGACAAAGAAAAGCTTAATTGATAACATACAGTAGTTACCAATGCACTACAAAAAATTTCCAATACTGGTGTCATCTACACAGGTATAAGTGATCACAGCTTAACATTTGCAATTACGAAAATTTTTATTGGAAAAAACTCAAAAACACTGTAGAGATTAGAAACATGAAAAATTTGATGAGAAAAAATTTAAATCAGAACTGCTAAAACAACAATGGGAATGTGTGTATTTTCATGCTGAAGATCCTAACGCTACATGGGAAATTTGGAAAAAATTATTCTTAGAGGTTCTTGATAAACATACTCCACTTTAACACAAAAAACCTAGGTCAAAAAATGTTCCTTGCATTAAAAGCACCATTAAGAAGCTTATAAATACAAGGGACAATTTAAACGAAAAGCCATTTTAACGAACCTAGAAAATGATTGGTTGAATTATAAAGCTAGTAGAAATAAAGTAAATACAGAATTAAGAAAAGCCAAAAAAGATTACTATTCCTCAAAAATTGCTGGTCATAAATTCAATCTAAAAAAAAGCTTCGAAAAGCATCAACAATTTATTAGGCAGGCAAAGCTCACCAACAGTGGCAAATAAGCTAAAAATCAATGGAGGTAATTTAACAAATCTCAAAGGCATTGTAGAAGGGTTCAATAATTATTTTTCAAACATTGGCCCTGACTTGGCTAGCAAAATTGATTCTTCAAATTACAACTTTGAAATATATGTTACAACTACTAAATCAGAATTTCCTGCTTTCCAACCTGTTACTGTCCGTCATGTATATCACCTTTTACTTGGGCATTCTAGCAACAAAGCTACAAGCGTTGATAAGATTTCTTGTAAAATTATTAAAATAGCTGCCCTGGTCATTTCAGATACACTAACACATATTTTTAATCAGGCTATTACCATATCTTCATTCCCTGATGAATGGAAGACAGCTAAAGTAATACCTGTGTTCAAAAATGGCCAAAGAAATATGCCTGGTAATTATTTAACAATTAGGCGGCGAAGGCAAGGTGATTACAAGCCTATATTCACTGAGCCGAAGGCGAAGTGAATATAGGCTTGTAATCACCGAGCCTGAGGCGACCAATTGTTTTAGTGTAAATTTCCAGGTGTCTACCAATAATAATCCACTAAACTTTACAAAAATTTACTTTTTATTCAGTACTGTATAAAAAAAGCAAAAATCAAAAAGCTATAGTCACTGGTCAGTGACTATCACTTCAGGACGGTGAATCTTGACCAATCGGATGCAGGAAAATCAATAGTCACCTGGAAATTTATACTAAAGGCCAATATCAGTTTTACCAGTTATAAGCAAAATTATGGAACGAATCCTATATGATCAACTGTACAACTATTTAACAAAATCAAAACTTCTCAGTGACTCTCAGTTTGGTTTCCAAAAATTTCACTCTACAGCCACTGCTTTATTAGACTGCAACAATGATTGGTATATCAATCTAGACAGAAAAATGTTTAATTTAGTTGTTTTAATTGACCTGAAAAAAGCATTTGATACAGTTGATCATCAAATTCTTTTGAGACAATTGGAGCTGTATGGAATAAAAGGACAAGCTCTAACTTTGCTCAAATCTTATTTTACAAACCAAAACCAAAAATGCCAAATACAAAACTGCTTCTCCTCTAGACAATTAATAAAATGTGGTGTGCCACAAGGTTTCATTTTAGGACCACTATTATTTTTACTATATATAAATGACTTACCACAATGTCTAAATAAAACTAAACCATATTTGTTTCCTGATGACACAAACCTAACAGCTTCAGGAAATTCTCTAACTGACCATGAGGTTGCAGTAAATTCTGATTTAGAAAACCTCCGAAAATGGCTTGTTGCAAATAAGCTTAGCCTAAATGTAGCCAAAACTGAGTTCATGTTGATTGGTTCCAAAAGCATGCTAAACAAGATATCGTATTCTAAACCCAATATCAAAATTGACAATAAGGAAATAAAACAAGTTTATGAATGCAAACTGTTGACCAGAATTTATCTTGGAAAAGTAATACTGACATTATTTGTTAAAAAGTAACTGCAGGAATCTTAGCTATTCGTCGTATAAAACCTTTTGTGGAAAAGGAAACACTAATTTCCATATATAATGCTATTGTTCAGCCTTACTTTAATTACTGCTGCGAAGTATGGGATGTGTTCAATGCAACACAATCAAAACGCCTTCAGAAACTACAAAATAGAGCTGCCAGAATTATTTTAAATATGAGCAATGAAGTAGATCATTCCACTTTATTATGTAGATACTGATATTTACGCACAATTTTTCTCGTATGAAAAGCTGTTTCGTGACTTGTTCTTAACGAGCGTTATCCAATCAGATTCTTTCACACGTAAAAAAACCGTTTCGTCCAATCAGTGCGAGCATGTGTTTATGGCGTTAAATCACCGCCAATATTCATGGTCATTTAAATTCAACATGTTTTCATCATTGAAGGTAAATCGGACATTAAACTCGTTAAATTTTAGCATGCCACGAAAATTGAACACAGTTGTATTTCAACAAGTTATTTAATTTTACAGTAATCGGTTTTTGAAGTATTTTATAAAGCAGACTTCTTTGGTAGTTTGGTATAAACTTGAAGTTTCCAAATATGTTGAATTCAAATTCCAACATGAATTTTTGAATACGTTCAATTCATATGTGCTACCTACCTGAATATGCAAGTGTTGAATTTTCAAAGGTAGCTCAAAACGCATCTATACCTGAATTTTGAAAATGCTTGAAAATGCGTTATTGGCGGATAATAAATGTCGCATTGAAAACATTCGACAATATTAATTAGCGTCATCAGCCGAAGAGCATAACCCCCCCCAGACCAGTCACTAGTGTCCAGGACTCTGTCCTCAGGGCCTTGGCATTGCATTTCATCATCATGGCGACTGGAGATATTGAAATGGTTATTGAAGTCGAAAATGGAACTGAGCGTACTTATCTCCTTAGCGCACTTGCTGTTATTGAGGATTTGATAGGCAGGTTAGACGCTCGTAATGACCCGGACTGCTGTGAAGCTATAGCTTTTAGGCTTGAAGTGTTAAAACGATTTCTCGTGAATGTTGGAATCGATGATGTCACACTGCAGTTGGTAGACGGAGCTTACCGCAAGTTTAGGCATTGTGAGCAACGCTTCAGCACCTTAGAGAACAGTGCCTTTACCCCAAAGGTATATAGCGGAAGATGTGGCAAACCATCGTATGATATACACGAGGGGCAAGTCAACTACCTGTTGGAACATGGTTTTAAAGTTGGCGAAATTAGCGAAATGCTGGGGGTTAGCAAAAAAACTTTGGAGAGGCGAATGTGGTCATTTGGTCTAAGCGTAGCCGGTACGATTGCTCATATGTTATGCCTTGCGTACTCATAGATGTAATGATGATATTACTTATTTATGCATATAGAACTGCTGAGACCAGAGCGAAAATGTGTATGTATTGTGTGTCAACATATTCAGTTCATATGGATGAACATCACAGGGGGCAGATGTAAAATCAACAAGTCGTGCTCACTAGAATATTTCAGTAAATTCCATCTACAGTCTCTGCATTGATAACTTGTGGATAAAGCATTAAAGCTGTGCATGCTACACACATTGAATGATAATGACATACATGCTGTATATTAGTGTGCAGGTGGCCTGAGACCCTAGGCAGCACAAAATTGTTTGTCTTTTTGATAAAATTGTTTGTCTTTTTACATATATTCAGTTTTATATTGCGGTCATTAGGATAGCCGTAGTTGCATAATTTGTATATATATATATATATATATATGTATATATATATATATGTATATATATATATGTATGTATATAATACATGTATGTACAAATTACACAACTACTGCTACGCCATGGACCACAATGTAAAACTGAATGGATTTATAAATTTGTCAAAAAGACAAACAATTTTGGGCTACCTAGGCTGAGACTGACTTTAAATGGTGCATGTGCCATTATTTGTGCATCACACACCCTTTTAGTGAAGTCGCTTAACCAAACAATCTGTACTGGCATGTACAAACTTGAGCACCCCCTCTACAATTGATTAACTATGCCTTCTAATCAATTTAAGAACGGGTGCCTAAAATTTTCAAGTTAGGGGGGTGTTACCACAGTGAGGTGGTACGTTAACGGTTGGCAATGTTTCTCTGCCAGTCAATGATATTTAATGTGAGAACATCAAACAGGAAATTTTATATGCCCATTTATCTGTTGTCAAGTCCATGTCTTTGAACAATATCCCAACACCTTATTATTAAATACAATGATTGAGTAAAACATGAACAAACATCCCGAACCGTTATTTCAAAAACGGAACCCCCCCCCGGGATGATAAATTTTGTGAATATCTTCATTACACCCCCAAAAACATTTCAATTTGACTTAGGAGTCGCGGGGAAAGAAATACTGACTTTGTCCGCTTTGTACAGATCTTGCCAATTTTTGCCGCTAAGCGACCGGACTATTTGTGTGGCCAATGGCAGAGAAGTATCATTCCAAAGACCATGTAGAGTTCAGTGAAACATTCTAACAACCAAACACAAGGCATATTTTGTTTTAAAAAAAAATTACATGTTTTGACATTATTTTTTAGTCTATACAGTGAAAACATAGTATATTATTTTGAAACCATCAGCAAATAACAGGAAATACAATTAAAAGTTGATTATGTTCTTCACATATGATTTGTGTACAAAAACATTTGCAAAAAGTCAGTTTTTGCACAGTTTGCTAACCTCTAAAGATGATAACTTATTGTTGTAATTTAAATACATGTGCTTGATTTTTACCTATTTCATGTCTATATTTTGAACAGTGAGTGAAGATTACATATATATTAAAATTTATTGCTACGTAACACTCAATCCAATAGCAAGTGGACCTTCTCTCTTACAAAGTTTCAATACATATTCTATAATTATTTTTTCTTATACTATGTGTAACATGAAACATCATGCCTTTATTAAATTTTAAATGCCTTTGGTGCTTAATTTATTAAATGTTGGGAGCCAATTGATGGAAATGGCCTTGTTTTCATTTTACAGCTACATATAGCGCAATCAATGATGAACAACTTGAACTTGTTCAAGAGGCCAAAAGCCAAAATCCCAATATTGGCATTAGATTAACAAAAGATTTCCTTCTTGGTAAAGGACACCAGGTTCAACTTAACAGAATGAGACAGTCTTTGATAAGGACTGATCCAGTAGGTGCAATGAATCGATGGTCCAAAACGATAATCACAAGAAAGTACCAAGTTCATGGTCCATTAAGCTTGTGGCACATTGATGGGAACCATAAATTAATTTGGTAGGCTCAAAATATATTAAAAGTTACTCTTATGGCATGCTGAGAAATTTGGTATTGAATGATAAAAGATGTTGTCTTTCTAAATTATGAATAAGTTGTACTAATTACCCATGGACTAATAAAGTAACAAAGTTTTCCTTGGTCATTTAGGAATTTTATAATTAATAAGCCTAAATATCTCGGAAAACTAAAAATCTCGTGTTTCAATATCTCGTCTTTGCGCAGCACTGAAGGTTAATATTCGGTAGTGCACACCTCTCAACAATATGACTGAAAATGTTTGTCATTACATTTATCATATGTTGACTAGGTGGAGGATCGTTATACATGGTGGGGTTGATGGTTACTCCAGAATACCAGTATATCTAGTTTCATCAGATAGCAATAGGGCTAATACAGTGTTAAATGCGTTTTTGAATGCTGTTGAATCTTATGGCCTACTGTCTCGTGTTCGATGGCCTACCGTCTCGAGGTGAGAACGTCCAAGTAGCATGGCACATGCTGAATCATCCACTTCGTGGGCTTGGGAGAGGAAGTATTATAACAGGTTGTTCTACATTATTGTCTAAAAACTTTATGCATAAGTTTATCTATTATTTGTAATGTTTCTTGCACACATTCAACGTTTTTTCTCCTTTCTGGTTGAAAAGCACTGTGCAAAAAATTGTTCTTAATTAAATAGAAGTTGTCCAATAAGACATTAAATCTGATCATGAGGGTTTATAATTGATGTAGGCTAAAATATTCACAATCAGCGAATCAAGAGATTGTGGCGGGACATCTTTCAGGGCTGTACTAGCATGTTTTACGACATGTTCTACGAGATGGAGAGACTTGGTGTTCTCGATCCAAATAACGACGTACATATTTGGTGTCTTCACTTGGTCTATCTTACAATTCTAAACCAACATTTAACAAATTGGAAAAAGGCCTGGATTCATCACCCAATGAGGTCTGAAAGAAACAAGTCACCATTGCAGTTGTGGATAAATGGTCTCAATGCCATCTCTGCATCAGGATCAACTGTAGCACAAGAGATTTTTCAGGTTAGATCTTTGGACAGAAACTTCAGGGCAGAAGTGAGCCCTTAGGCTCAGACAATAGCCCCTTGCAATATTTGCAGGGCTATTTACTTTTCAACAATCATTACTATGTGAACATTGGTTGTTCTTTATTTACAGTATTATACACATCACCTTTGACGTGTCTATGCAACGAAACTTCGCTCTGACATTTTGTAGTCTCAGTGTAAAGAAAACGTAAAATAGGTTAGTAACTTCTTTTATAGAAGTTTGCTATCTTGCTTTTCTTGAGAAATTTTGCTTTGAATAATATGCAAATATCATACTTTGATACTAGTGACATCACAGTGCATGATGTATTTTGAAACAACAGAGTTTTTACTTCGGAAAAATGTCAAAAAAATTTCAAACGCTATGTGCTGACTTACAAATTGATTTGCTGTATTTTATGCAATTTTCAGAAATTTATTATAGATACTGTAAGAGAAAACCATACAGCACTAATAAAAACTCATGCACTGTGATGTCATAAGTATGATATTTGCATGTTATTCACAGCAAAATTTCTTAAGAAAGAAGCAATCCGTCTTACGTTATCTCTACACTGAGAACATAAAACGTGGGGGTGAAATTTCTTTGCATAGATACTTTAAATGGCAATGCACCCCCGTTCACCACAACTTTACTTCACGGTAAGTAAACTACATGTACTCTTGATGAATGATTTTTTAATATTTTACGTTTCAATAAATTCAGTTACAGGATGGGTGTGAAGAAGATTTTCAGAATTACGGTGTTGACTGGAATGGACCAACAGGAGAAATAGAACCAGATGTTGTTGAGGTTCCTACGACCAATTAGTGGTTTAAATGCTGATCAAGAGGCTGAAGTAAGGAGGCACCTTCTCGAAAATGTCACATTTGGTGATGCAATGAACACATTTGTTGCGATTCTAAATAGAACTCTTGCATTTTCTACACCTGTTCAATAGTTTATAATTTTAATTTTAACGTGATCACGGTAAAAGTATTTCATTTACACTGGACAATAATATATAGAATCATAGTCTATAAGTAAATATATGTTTGCTGCAAAACGAGTGGTGTATGCAAAAAATTTAGAGCCTGCAGTTCAACAGGGTTGAGTACTATTTTGCTGCCCACATTTTGGTTACTGTTTATATGTTTCATGCAGTAGCGAAGCTAGCCCAAAATTTGGTCATGCAAATGCAAATTTAAATCGTTATCATTGTTCATTTCTTTAGAAATTTATTCCTTATACTGTCTATAAACAAAGAAAAATTTGCATTTGCATGACCAAATATCGGGCTGGCATCGCCACTGATTTCATGTTACCATTACGAGTCATGAAATCAAATTGCAGGATTAATATTTTGGTTAGGGACTGGGATCAAAGAAAAAACCATTCGTGTGCATAGCATGAACCTGTAACCATAGAGATTATAAATAACACTAGACGAGGCATCGTAATCTTTTTCATTGAAAACAAAAGGGAACTCGTTTTTTGGGGGCAAATTCAAGTCCCGGATGCAGGGCCAGGCGCTTACTTATTGGCTGAGTTAATGCTTCCTTAGCAACCACCTTAACAACAGCAGAAATCTGTGTGAATTTTTTCCTCATCGTTGTTGAGGTTGATATTTTCAATATTTTAACGAGGAAAAACATTTCAAAAAGCAGAAAACAAAAAGCAGAAAAACTCGTCTAAAATGACTTTTTTGCCTGGGACATCGTAAATGAGTGAACATCCGCGACTTGAATTCGCCCCCCCCCCAATCGCCGCGCTCCCAAATTTTAGCCTCAATGTCCCCTCTAGTGTTATTTATAATCTCTATGCCTGTAACCACATTGTTCATATACTTGTCAACAGTAGTGAATTATGTCGTTCAGCCTGAATCGGGTATAACGATGCTGCTCGACAAAACTGCTAACAACTATGAACAATTGGGAGAGCAAAATGTTGTTAAATCCTCTTATCAACATACTGGAACTAAACCAAGTTAGCCAACACAGCGTTGGTTAAAATTATTTAATTTATTTCAAGGAAAAAGAAAGCTTTACCTTTATTACACGAAACGTCTAAACATAAATTACCAGGCTTTATCATATGTGCGAGTTACACCTCTAAAATACTACATTAAAACAATAATTGCAACAACCTTTAAAATTTTATACAAAATAGTTTTAGATCCAAAAGCTAACTGCACGAACAAAATGAATGACTATTCTATACTTCCACCAAATACTGCATTGTGATTCAAGAGTGGTCAATGCCCATGGAACCATAAGAGCAATGCTCATGTATTTACTAAAATCTTCATACGATTTGTGTGCAGTAGGAAGTGATAATGAACAAACGCATGTTTCAGCAAACGGCAAAAGATTTTCACCTCGGTCTTGGAACTTCACCATCAAGGAGCTGCTCCTGGGTGGCAAACAGTTAAATGCTGTCCAGAAACAGCAAAGGTCTGTCATGGAAGGTTTATCTAAAACCAAGAATGCAGTTGATGGGATAAATATCACATACTGTATATGCCAAACATTTTTCAAATTTCTACCACAGTAAATCTGTTTAGGATGTACTTTATTATTTTTTCGAGTCGGTTTTCTTGGATGTATCGCGGTCAATAACTGGGATATGGAAGATAGTCGCTGGATTCTTGTTGGAAAACCTTCTCAAAAATAAAATAAGGAAGTTGTATACCTTCAACTGGGAATATAAGTGATATATTTTCCATCGGCAGAGCTAAAAATAACGGCCGGTCAACGGACAATGACCGGTCAGCAGGGGCGCACATTAGGGGGGTTTGGGGGGTGCGAAACCCCCCTTAGCGTCCGAATGTGACCTAAAGTTGGTCCCATTTTTCTTTGATACTGTGCTAAAACTCGTTCTCAAAATTCGGGTAGAACGTAGAAGAATATTTAATTCTGTCAGTGAATTTGGACCGAAAACACAAGAGCTGGTTTGTATGATGTGATAAACAAGGGACTCGCGCTCAGCGGTTCATGCATTACCAACCAGAAATACAAATACATTTCCTAAACATCATGTGTATTATAAGATTTCATAAAATGTGGCCTTAGGAACTTTTAATGTATCGGCAGTATCACGTTACATAAAATGCGGCATTCCGAGCTGAGTTGAGAAATTTATCTGCAACACGTTGGAGCGTCCGTGCGGATTCAATAAGAGCTGTTTGGTCAAGTTTTGATGAAGAAACCCAAGGGGCTGGAAGAATTAGAAGATTTTGATGACAACAAAACTAAAGCAAAGGCGAAAAATCTTCTCGCAAGAGTACGATCTTTTCAATTTATTGTCATGATTATGTTTATGAAGAGTGTGATGATAAAAACAAAAATATTGACAAAGCAAGTTCAGAGTGTCAATATCAACATTGTCGACACTAATTAAAAGTAACCATTTTCATACTGCGCCACTTATGTGATGATGAACAAAACTTAAATAACTTGATTACTGCCGCCGTAGAATTTTCTGAACGCCATGAAGTCGAAGCTAATGGCGAATACCAGCAACAACATCGTCACATCTTCCGATGCGAGAACACAATATCTCACCACATAAGAGAACGTGTTTCCACTGGAACTCTTTGGAACGCATTTTGCAACGCGTTCGGAACGTGAACGCAGTGTTAGGTTAATTACATTGCTTTTGGAAATTTAAGTACGAAATTTCAAACGATTCTTTTTTCAGAAAATTCAGCATTTTTTCAAAATTTCAGAGTCAAAATTTTAATAAAAAGTGGGCTCAGAACGCTGGAAATCGCATTTCCAAGGTCCTAGATTTCAAAATTTTCCAGGGTAGGATACCCCCGGATCCCCCTACTTATGCGAGGTTTTGGAGGTATGCATCAGTCAGCCCACACGCTGAATCTGCCCCTGTTTAGTGGTAATAATAATAGCATTTATAATAACTGTTCAAATGGAACATTGCTATTTCCCTTTGGAACTACTTGATTGAAGATTTCCTAATTATTATTCGTATAAAGTTATATCCTGCAAAATTTTATATTTTTCCCACCTAATTGTCAGTCCGAAACGCATTGAGTATCAATTTTTAATGAACAATTTTAAGTCTTTTCATTGTAGCCAGGTACACTGTATCATTACTCGTTATGAACAACAGTCGGTCCCTGATCACTCCCGAATCAATAGTCGGTCCCGGATCGGTCCAAACCCTCCTTAAAATTGATCAAATGTGCGCCCCTGCCGGTCAGAAATGTCTGTTGACCGATCACTTTAAAAGCTCGCCAGTCATTTTGACCGACCATATTATCACAAATTCTGCTGGAATTTTAGCTGGAAACCTATGGATCGTTATTTTGAGCCTTGCTCGGAACCTTCAGCTTCTCGGGTAAATATAACACTTATATCCCTGGTTCTGGGTATATAACTCTTACTTATATTGATCCCGTTTCAAATTGTTTTAGGCTTGAAATATTCTGCCACTCACCAGGTTCGTATTTTTCCAGTTCAAGAAGAGCATAAAGGAATGTTGTATTACATCTTCATGACCCGTACTTTCTTCGAAAACTAGGCACTGTTTTAACTCTTCTGCGGTAATAAAACGCTCCTCACATCTGGGGAAAATACTTTGGAGAGTTTCTTCAGAGCATCTGCCAATGAAATTGTGCACGCTACATTCACTCATACCTGAAAATGTTGAAGCATTAATACACAATTTTTTTAATGTTCTAGAAAATACATTCTGTGCTAGTCTAAGAGAGCAGTACATGTCGTGATAAACAACCATGGCAGAGGCAAAAATTTAATGTACCTTGTGCAATGTCATCCATCTCTCTCTTTCTTTTATGGATGACAAAGTATATCATTATCCCTTGAATAAGTATTTTCCTGTTTGATGACATGTCAGCATTTAATCCAGATTCAAATATATATGGTGTAATTCGCTCTTTAAGCTTGTCACTTGAAATCTCATCCTGAGGAAGATTTTCGAGCTGAAAGAAGAGCAGCAATGGGCATTTTGTATGATTGTATAAAATTAAAACATTAACCAAATATTTTGTGGAAAATAACACCTGAAAAAAGCATTGAAATAAATTAATTTAACACATATTAAAGAATTTGCGAGGTTTGTGTAGCATTTTATTTATGTTACAAAAAAAATTGCAAATACTGCAGGATCAGTATACCTCGTTAATAAGTAAACATTGACAATGTGGCAGATAATTCTTGGATAAATGCAATAACAAGGTTGTAAATGTACAATAACCAAATTATTTTACCTTTGTTGAATAATTTCGCAGATCAATATCTGGGATATCGTTGAGGCTCAGTGGAAGACTTTCCAACATAAGATCATCGTCTTTACCATTAGCAGTTAATACCCAATAGCCCACAAGGGCATGAGACAGACCATATAAAACAGGGCCACCATGGAGAAGAGAGTGGCCAAGTGATTCTGCCAATGGCTCGAAAAGCGCCTGTACATCGTAATGTCTGATCGTGCACAGCAATCTTGTGATTCTCCTCCACTTCAAAAAATAATAAAGGCTTGCCTTCCTTCTCAATTCCATCCTCGACTAGCTTCATAGAAGAAAGCAAAAACTCTCTTATAGGACCACTGCCCACGCCAGCTTCACCTTCAAACTTGACTTTGGGTTTTGCAGTAAGTTTAACTTGCAGATTCTTATAGCAGCATATAATGTCTTTTTTTAGCTCTTCCCAGCCATTCTCGCGAGATATCGTAAATCTTTGTCTGGTCAGATCTTCATTAATAGTTTTGCTTCTAAAACCTTCCAAGGTTACTTCCGACGTTAATGAATCTTCACTCAATGTTTCTTTGCTATTGCTTGTTTCAGAAATCCCCACTGCTTCTAGTATCTCAATGTCATCACTCGTCTCCAGATTGTCTAGAAGTAAAATAGAAACTATAAAAACTAGAAACACAAACATAAATAAAAACTAGAAACACAAACATGTAGTAACCCATGCATTTTTACATCCATATATTTTGACTTTTGGAGAAATTATTACTGAAATAAGGTTGACTGGTATGCCATGCATGTAACAAGGAATGTAGACACATACTAGCTGTAACATACTGTACAAGCAATACAATATTACAATGTATTTCAGATAAAAAACAACATTAATTAAAAACTAACCCAGTAATTATTCTGTTGCAATATCAATGTTGCCGCTAGCAATTGACATAGCCGAATTAATTTCTTCACTACTGGCTGCTGGAACTAAGTCGTGCAAGGTGTTATTAGCATCATAGGATCTAAAGTGATTAAAAAAGCAAAATGTTTACTGAGTGCAGAAGGATTTGCTAGTTGAGTTGTTGCATAGGAAAATAATCAGATGCAACAACGCATTATTTCAATCTTAGATTACGAAATGATTAGACATGATGGGTTGTCTTGAGGGAGAACATTAACATAATTAGTATAATTGTCTCTCGAAAGAGTCCCATACATGCTTTGCAGTTTATACCCAATACCATGCTAGATCCAGAAAGTTGGCTAATTGTTTCTATCTTCTTATTTACAGACCCCATAACATGAAGGAATTATTTGGTTCACAACACCTAAAAAACTCTGAATTACTCTAAATTTAATTACTACTCTAAATTTAATTACTGCTCTAAATTTAATAATCTAAATTACTTTGAATTTTACCTTGAAGTTTCACCTTGGTCATGTATACAAGGTTCCTCTCTTTGCCGTTTCCTCTATGTGAAGAAATTAAAACTTTAAAAATCGAGGGGTTAAATAGGTGTAACTAAGTTGGCCTACGTTTTATCGGTATTGATGCACTAACTAGTCTAGCCTAGTCTCTTAGATGTTTGGCATACTTTAAGCTATTTCCTGCATACAATCATACGTCAGTACACCTGTTTTTTAACCCCTAAAATCTATTATCAATATAAATAACATCATAGTCACTCTAGGGGGATGGTCTGGAGACTTCGTTTAACTTCAAAAGATGCCGGCTAAAATGTTGCGCCATGCAAATTTAGGGTATCACGTGGTACTACACCGTGCACAAAATTAAGATGGCGGAATGCGAAGAGACCTGCAAGAATGAGATCGATGGGGTTTTAGAGCCGTTAAACGCTGATATCTTAGATAGCGAGAAAGAACTCCAGCACGCATTTGCGGAAGCGATTTAAGAAGTTCACTTCGTCTTGGCTGATATATTTTAATGTGCACGGCCGTCGCTAGAACGTTATTTGGGGGGCGGCAGTTAATATGTATATAACTTCGGTATTTTGATGCTATTTTCTATGTATTTTCAGATGACAGATGGCGAATATTGTTGCAGTTTTTGTGGGAAAAAGTGCAAAAGTAAAGGTGGTTTGTCCAGGCATAAAAATTCTAAGCACAAAAGTCTAGAAGGGTGTACGAGTTCTTCCAGTAAAAGTGACCACAACAGTGGCAATACATTTAACATTGATGATTATATTAACCTGATAAATCAAAGTTGCAAGAGTTTAGAGAAAGATACTTGTTATGGAGAAAGTGTTAGGGAAACTTTCAAGGCTTACGATTTTAAAATTGCTGGAAAGGAAGATGAAGAAAGGTTTTCTCAAGTCAAGAAGCTTTACTCTCTTGTCAGAAAAGGAAAGGTTGAAAAATTTTATACCAAGTACTTTGGGATTGACTACCTCACGGGCGTTCTTTGTGGGTGACGTCAATATTTTTGGCATGCGGTTGTTCATACAAATTCGTTATTCATTCGTATATAATCGTAGCGTGTTCGTATTGAGATCGTTACCATTCGGTCATCGCGAAGGATTTTGAAATTGTGGGAAATATTTAAATATGGCGCCGAAATATAACAATATAATAGTATAATTAAAAACATGGAAAGCGTCGTCGGTATCGATAGTATTGTAGAAAAGGAAATAGACTTTTTAAGAAGGAATTTACAAGATTTCTGAATTGACGGATCTTACTGCCATGGTTATGTAAAAGAAGAAATCTATGATGATATTATCGAACAGTTTTTGGCGTTGAGCTCGACATGCTTCGTGACGACAGAATCACATTTCAGGCCAAAGGGGCATAAACGATATTCTGAAACAGGTAAAGCTAGTGACATTTTCTGAAATGATAGTACTCTATTACACTCAGTGCATTATTGCTATTATGGTAATGACAGTAATATTTAAACAGCATAAAAATATCAATATTGGTGATTTCTAAATTAACGTTACTAAATTAACGTTAATATAACAATTACCGTAACTCTCTAGGTTAATTATCTATTTCAGGTTATATTGGGTTATAATTTCATGACACGAATAATACAGCCACAAAGTAAGTTAGCCAATCAAATCTCCAACCCTAACCGCTTTGCCAGTTATAACGCACGATTGCGTGTCATGGTATTATAACCTAATTTTGATTTATTATGAGCTTATTCGAGGCTCATGTTCAGATGAGCGGGGGGGGTTGTTACATAATATAACAAACAAGAAAGCGTTTAAAATGGTCAAGTTTTTTTACACAATTACATATATATTACACACACACATATATATTACATATAGCCTCTCAAACAAACTTTTTCGAAATTCGACACGAAATTTAAGTTAAATTATGGGCGTGCAGTACCATAGTATTAAGACAACGGTGATTTTGCTGGTGATTTCCGTTATGTTTTGATCATGAATTATTGCCGTTTTTAATATATAACACATGAAAATAGAATATGAAGTATACCAACATTCAAACACAAAACAATGTGTGCTAAACCGCTATTTTACTTACATGTATCAAGTAGAGAAATTGCAGAAAAACTAAAAAAATTGTATTCCCACTCTAACACGTTGATATTACCAGATACTTGACCGTGATAATGCAGGCAGCTAAGCATAACGTCCCAAGCTTTCTCTTCCACATATAGCTATATTTATATAATTTACAGTGTTCAGTAATGGTTGTGACCTTGGTAATAGAATAAAATATTCAGTAATATTCAGTAATAGGAAAAGTAACACTGTTGTATATTTTATCGTACTTATTTCTTATCCAATGATTTTCCTAGCGTCTCCAATGTTTGAGCATAAGCGTGGAAATATACCTCTTTCGATTTTTGGCAATCCTTTTGTGATCATTGGAACAGAGACCAGACACTGTTTACATGGTTCTGAAAAGGTACACCGGATTTTTTCACTAATTCACGCAATTATTTTTCTTTATCAGTAACGCTTAGTGATGTTATTAATCGCACCTGAATATAATGCTGTATTTCTACGACCCATGTGTATAGGACGCGAGGGGTAGTTGGAAGCCAAAGCCAGCACACGAGCACAACTATGGGAGGAATCATCGCATAAAATTGCAAGGAACACGAAAACTGAATTGTTCGGCTACATTACACCTAAGGCATATTGAAGTATTCGACGACTTTGAACTACCAGATGATTTGCCCACAGCTAATAGCATCCGAATGGCCAAAGAGAAAACACTGGAAGAGCTTAAGAAGAAACTTGGATCAAATGAGGCTTTAAAGACATCTTCACGACACTACTTGAAAATCCCTTTAAGCAATGAGCATTCACAGCATCCAGTTGGAGAAAGTTCGTCAGTAAACCAGGTAATTGACAAAAGAATCATCGAACGAATCTACGAGCTCACAAAGAAAAATGTCACTGGTGTAAAGGATGTTAAACGGTGTCTAGACGAATTCGTGGAAAAAGAGCTGTTTTCTGGTACTCCGAAACACACGTGGCCAAGAAAAACAAATCGCAGATACTATCCCAGTTCCGAAGACCTGCGAAATCATATTTCAAAAGCTATTGCCACCGGGAAATACTGCAACGATGACCAATAGTCTCTTCTGCGCAAGATAACCGATTTGAAAGAGTCATCACCAAGAACAAAATTCTTCCTTCGAACCCAAGACGAAGTACCGAACTACTCCGGTAGCAGCGTGCATACTAACGAGAGCAAGAATTTTCTTTTCGTCCATCAAGAAGAGTGGCAACAAAAGCTTCTTCTAAAATATGGAAGTGACCTTGCCCTGCTTGACGCGACGTACAAAACAACGAAATATGCTATGCCGTTGTTCTTCTTATGCGTGAACACCAACATTGGCTACAAAGTTATCGCTGAGTTCATGTGCCAATACGAAGACGAAATTTCTATATCTGAAGCCCTGGGGATATTGCGAGAATGGAACCCGGATTGGAGTCCAAATTACTTTATGGTGGATTTTTCAGTGGCTGAAATAGGGGCGATTGAAACGTGCTTTCCTGGTGTTGTTGCATATATCTGTGATTTCCACCGTCAACAGGCAATCCAGCGTTGGGTCAAAGCTGCTAAAAACGGGCTAGACCTGAACGAACAAGAGTTTCTCCAGAATTCAATGACAAGAATTGGTAGAGCTGGAACGGAGGCGCAGTATGAGGATGAGTTATCCAAACTTCGCCAATCGACGGTCTATAAAAAAAAGGAGAATGTGAGAGGTTATGTGGAAAAAACCTGGCTCCCCTGTAATTTTCGCTGGTGTCACACCTTTCGAAAATCACACGCATTGAACATCGTCAATACCAATAACGGAGTTGAGTCTATGAACAAGTTATTCAAGCATGAGTACCTACCCAGGTCCATTGACAAGTCACTCTACGGCATCGTCGTCATGATTGTATGTTCTTTCTTGCCAGATTCATACCAAACCTACCTAAGCGCCAACTTGCGTTTAAGTGGCTCATACCGAAAGTACAACCCGATTGTTCCTGACTACCTGCAAAACCGTCCACCAAACTTCGTTAAACATTGCCTTAAAAATAAATTCGCGGCCCAGGAGATCCAGGAAAAAGACATCACGTGTTTAAACGATCAAGAAGGGAAGTTTCTGGTCAAAAGTTCCAACAAAAAACTGAGCTACCTGGTACAATTCTCAGTTCCGAGCTGCACATGCGAATCTTGGAAGCAATCAACTTTTCTATGCAAGCATATCTTTGCGATCTTCGATTTATTTTCCAAGTGGCAATTCTCAAGCTTGCCTGTAGACTATCGAGAGAGCGTTTTCATTACACTAGATACTGACGGTTTGTTAATCAACCAATCAAGTGTTCAAGACAATTCGCCTTCCTCCATGAAGAAAACGGAAAGTCCACCTACAACTCTAGATGCACCACCAAAATTGGAAGTACCACAATCTTAACCCTAATCCTAACTCTCGCGAAACTCCAGAGACAGTTTCAAGATAAACTTTCCGGACTGAAGAATCTTTCGTTTTTGGTAGAAGATGTGAAGGTGCTTCACGACGCTATAAACATTGCTGACAGTCTGCAAGTTGCACTTCGCGCAACCTGTCCAAGAGTAGACGGTCTTTCTCTTAGTAGTAGCCCTGCAAAAAAGAAATTGAAAATTACCTCAATAGATTACCATAAAGTATTTCATAAGAAGTTGCCTCTTAGGAAAAAACGGAAGAAGTTCGTTTCACCAACAAACATCAACATAAATGAAGATAAGGTGAGAAAAAATAATTACTTAAAAATACTGTAAAACGACTTTTTCCCACCTACAATGCAGAAATAAAATTATAACCATTTATATCGCTGTTAACAACAACCTTGATTTTTATTTTGATTTCTCTTCTTTTGACAGGAATTACTTGTACAAGAACACCCATTCATTGATCTTACTCTGGACGCGCCCAAGGAAGAACTTTACGATCCTGACACAAAACCATTAACCGAAAACAGGTGCATGCACTATCATTTTTAAGTGTCTGTAATGCTTCTATCAACATTATAACACTCAGTTATTGCTCAGATTATAAAATAACCAAAAAAATTCTTCAACAAGCAATTCAATCTTCAACATTTGGGCCGTATACTTTATTTAAGTGAGAAAACGAGAAATACAAATAAAGAGAATTAGTAAGTACGTACAACATTTTGGGTATAAACTGTTTAACTCCGTTTCTTTTAAGCTGTGATTTACCAATGGAAATTGAGAGCATTAACGAGTCATTAAATGACAGCTCATCCACATCAAAGTACCTCTCGCCATACGAGAGAATTATTTACGCGTGCAGGAATGGTTTTGACGGCTACATATTGGAATATGGTCCCGTGAAACTGAAAGTATCAGACATGTCCACATTACTCCCCCCCCCTGGTCATTACATCGAGTCCAAGGAATTAAAGTCAGCAGTACACAAAAATTTTGTTCCTGGTTGGCTCAATGATAAGGTTAGTTATTTTCTCAAAGTATTATTAAAGTTCACGGTGTGATCTTTAAAAATGCATGTACTGTATGTTCCAAGAAATGAATTTATATGGTACTCGTACCTAAGATCTATATATTTTAAAAATGGTAATCAATAGGTTAATATTTAGAAAATTCAAATTCATAATTATCAATCAAAGAAATTTTCGAAACATCTACCGTATAACGGTATCATGTGAATTGTCTCCTTTTTATGATAGGAAAAGATCTAGTGCTAACAATATTTCACATTTTTGTCATTACATAGTTATTATATTAACACTTATTATATTGCACTGTAGGTGATAGAAGCATTTCTGTGGAAATTACGTATCTCCAATCCAGAAACGTCCTATGCAGATACCACACTCTGTGAACTCGTTCAAAGGCAGTCAAGTACCCGCAGACTATGGATTGGAGAGAGTTTTAGAGGCATAGAGAAAATGTTCATCCCTATGAATATCACCTTGAACCACTGGACACAGTTGGTATTATAAACATTAACTTACCATGCTTTAATCATTTACATGTAGCTACAGTAGTATGTAGTTAATACTATATACTATTATATCACCTTGAACCACTGGACGCAGTTGGTATTATAAACATTAACTTACCATGCTTTAATCATTTACATGTAGCTACAGTAGTATGTAGTTAATACTATATACTATTATATGACGTGGTTAGGAATCAGAAGTGCTACTATACATTATTTACTAACTTTTTTGCATATGATTTACAGGTAATTGATTGCAAAAATTTATGTCGATTATATCTGGATCCCTTACATCATCATCAGCAGCAATCAATAACAAGTACAAACAATCCAGCATTAAAGCAACTTATTGACAACATAAGGTACAAAAATATTTGTGGCATTACCCATTTATTCCAAAGGTGATCAAACTACATTCAAATATAGTACTGAGTTACAAAGGAGTTGCAAAGATTTATTGTTTATTCCTTTTAAATATCATGCAATGAAAGGAAGTTTAACATGGATAATTTTATTTTCCCAATTTTTATAGCAATGTCGTAGACATCAAAACTGGTTGGAAGAGCAAGAATTGGGAATGCATAGAGCCTAGTCATTTTGTTCAAAGGGATAACCATAACTGTGGTGTTCTAATTTGTTTGGTTAGTATCCATTATCATACATTCTATGTTGATCTAAGGACATGTTACCAGCCATGTGTGAGAATGGGTTAACCTAAGTAAATAAATTTAGCTATAAAATATACTTGCCTTTTAAAATTTTTCTTTACTTTCAGTTTGCACGCTGTATAACCAGAGAAGAACCACTTGACCAATCTTTTAACCTAAAGAGTGAAAGAGAGAAACTTGCATCTTCACTTTTTGGAAACTGTTATGATCATTTTGCTGAGTAAGATTTTGTCATTTCATTTGTGCATGAGTAGTAAAGCTGTGTGGAGTTTGAATAATAATGCACATAAACCACCTTGATGCACTAATAGACAGCTGATAGCATAACAAAAGACTTGGTAGCAGATTAAGATGTTATAATACTGTAATTCCCACTGACAAGGAAATTGTTTGATGTTAGAGGATTTACTGTAATACGCACATATCCGGATATATTGCAGCTAGTCAAAAAACCTTTTTTTCATGTAGAAGAGATGATTCTCATTGTAAAATTTGCAAAGAAGATAATGGGGATGACTGGATTGGCTGTGATGCTTGTAGTCAATTCTTTCATGCTAGCTGTCTCAAATTGGATTATGGTGAAGCATTACAAGACATGTTTTACTGTAGTTAATACAACTAATTCAATTAAGGTTGACATTGACAATAGTCAAATGTGCAATATGGTCTATCGAGTGCCAAAAGAATGACGATTCTTTACATGCGAATGTAAAAGATATCATTATATAGATACTATATTTATAATCCAGCAAGGCTGCTGTGTTGATCTTATTTAAAACTGTATTATTACCATCATTTACAATTTCCATTTGACTATTGTTGATGTCAACCTTATTTAAATTAGCTGTATATAATATTAGTCTATTCCAATTAGTGAGTGATTGACGAATATTGCCAGATTATTCATTCACCAAAAATACTCAATATCAATGCCAATTTTTATTAATAGTTTTGGTTTGCAAAGTACAAAAGAGTGCTCAATGGCATATAGACAGAGGGGTCTACCACATGAAGATTCCCCTTGGATGAAACAGACTGTAGTGGTCAGTTTTTGAGGTATTTTGTTAATATATATATATATATATATATATATATATATTTATATTTATATTTATATATATATTTATATATATATTTACAAAATAACTCAAAATCTTATCATTTAAACTGCATCTGTTTCATTGTTTTCCCTCTCTCCAGCAACAACTGAAAAACATATCAGCTAGGCTAGGAGTTGACTTTAGAATACCACATAGGGAATTAATACACTGGTTTATATATGTACACTATGTACATACTGTATAAAGAATTTCCTACTTCGGTAGTGAAGTAAGAGCCTCCTTACGTTGATTTATTGTTTATTAGATTGTTTATGTTTATGAAGACTAAACTCACTTTAACCTCCTTTTGAAATTGCACAGGAGTTTGGAATTCTTGATCCTTGTGTAAAAACACCCAGTGAAATAAAGTATATTAACGCTCTCACCTTGTAATATTTGCATTAAATCTGAATTCACATCACCAAACATCTTCAAGATTAGTCGAGGACATCATAGATATTTGTAAATACTTTATACATAAAAGAACATTGCATGAAATATTTTATATTTATAAAAACTTTATTGTCAAATGCCGTGTCTATTCCTGGTTGATCCGTTTTGCAATCCCAATACGAACACGCTACGATTATATACGAATAAACAACCAATTTGTATGAACAACCGCATGCCAAAAATATTGACGTCACCCACAAAGAACGCCCGTGAGGTAGTCAATCCCAAGTACTTTGCATGTGTTGTATCCAAAGCATCAGAGTATTTTCCACGATTGCCTTTTCAGTCCTCAGTTCTGCTTGCAACCAGGTTGGCTGATAAGATTGCATCATTTAAGAAAGATTTTGATTGTAACATGGCATCAGAAAATAAATCTACTGCAAGTATGTTAAATGAGAAGGAGAAAGCATCATTGCAGTATCTTGGTGGATATGTTCTATTTACTCTACACAAACGTATTCGAAAGTCCAAAGCTTGGATGACAAGCTCCAAGCAACAAGTACTGGCCATACTCCAAGCTGGAAGACAAAGCAACAACTGTGAAACACCACTGACTCTTGTTGACTGTCTAAACCGAGGGGGGCTTTGGAAAGTAAGCCAAACTGTTGAACAAATTTTAACTGTGGCAGAAATTAAATTTAAAAGTGTCACAACTTATTGCAAGGAACCTATCACAAAGATATCTAAAACAGACATTGTTGATAATCTGGAACAAAACCCTACGGTAGACAGTCTTTTCCAAGAGTGGGTAAGGTCTTCTGACTTGGAAATATCTAAAGATGTGTCCAAAGACATTTTACACCAAGTCTTATTACTCTATGTAAAAGTGAGATCATTCAGCTTTGCAAAAGATGTGATAAATAAGCATAAAGCTGAACAGAAGCAGTCCAAGTCAAAGGCATTGAGAAAAGAAATAAAAAATAGTTCAGATAAACCAACAATTAATGAATAAAAAATGTCCACATTTAAACAGAAAACACATTGAAGCAGTAATATCATACATTTAACACTGAGTTTTTCATTCACCTTTTTTAAATATACATTAAAAACTAAGTTGGGTACATTCTAAAACAGAAACATGAAACAAAAATGTGAAATACCAAATAACAGTTTTAGCATGCAATTAGTAATATATACATGTATACATGTATACATGTATACATGTATATACATGTATATACATATATATACATATATATACATATATATACATATATATACATATATATACATATACATACATATACATACATATACATACATACACATACACATACACATACACATACACATACACATACACATACACATACACATACACATACACATACACATACACATACACATACACATACACATACACATACATATACATACTGTATGACAATTTGGTATCTCAAGTGATGATTACCAAGTCTTCAGAAGGTAAGCACCATATTAGAGTAAAATCCTGCATGGAAAAACCGAGCAGATAAAGAACCTGTAGCCTGAAACTGCTGAAACTTGCCTTCCAGAAACATATTGTTATCAGATTTTATAATATAGCATTTGTAAATTCTGAACGCTGATTGGCTAAGAGCCGTGTTGATATAACTCTATGTCAACACGGAAAATTTCCCGCCACTCTTCTGTTAAAGTTCTTTGTGCTATATTGTGAAAAGTGCTATATCGTGAAAATTGGAAAAACTCGAAATTGTGTGAAAACACTCCGCCCTGCAGGCGTCGTGTTTCCACAATTTCTCGTTTTTCCAATTTCCACTCGTGCTGATATAACTGTATATCAACACGGAAAATGTTTTATATTTCTTAAATCAAGTCAGCCAGAAATGGGCTGCATACAATCAAAAACTGGAAGGGGGCAAGTATTCATACATTCTGCATTGTTAATGTCCTTTGAAATTTATTGTTTTTACAATCTGTGAATATATGAATTTTTGCCCCCCCCCCCCACCCCTTATCAATCTCTCTTATCTACTAACTTGCACAAAGTGCATGAACCTATGCACCAACCTGGAAAATAGCAGGACCTGGTTTTAATATGAAGGATTTCACTATTTTTGATTACTTGTTAGTTTGATTACTTGTCTTTTTGATTACTTGTTAGACCTAATTGGATAACTTTTTTCGTTTCCGTCTCGGTAGTGGTGTATTATCAACAGCTTGTGCACGCTTTTGAGTGGAGGTTTTTCCTGAAGTATTACTGAGAATTTGAGAATTGGACCTATACATTCTTATCTTGTTGTCATTGTAGCCAAACGTGTATATGGTTGGATTGTCCAATCTTCTACCAATTTCTCTCTGCTTCCCAAAGTATTGCTCGACAGGATCCTGACAGAAATGGTTTGTCAATACAAATTTGACCCCAGCACCAAGCAGGAATTTGATAAGTGCCATCATTGAATAAATGCTGATCTTTATTCCTTCGAATGTCTGACGAGATAGGAACATTCTTGCCCGTGCATTGTCATCAAAATTACCAGGTCTATCTTTAATACTTCTTTGCCATTCAAACAGATAATGCAGAAATTCATCTGTTAACCATGAAAACCTTTCATCGTTTACATCTTCATATGGCAGCAGGAATGCCTTTCGAGTCTTGGTACCTTCTGATGAACTGCGTACATTGAAGCAGTCAAAGAATTTGTCCATCATTTCACAAAATTTGGCAGTTCCTGCAGTGTCAGGTGGACCAAACGCTTTTAACACGTTTGCCATTGTTGAGCTTAACACTTGAGCTGCAAGATTTATGCGCATAACTGAATAAGATGTAAGGTTACCATGGTCAGTGGTTATCTTTGGAAGAAGGTGAAGCCCATCTTCAAGGTCAGAGAAGTACATATCTGATATATGATTCCACAACAGGGTATTTCCTTGGTTCCAAAGAAGCCTTTTGCGATTGCCTGATAAATGTGAAAAAAAAATAAAAAGTTAATACATATGAAGATAAAAGTTTGAAAGCTTTGCGGTGTTGCAGCTTAATCTGGCAAATAAATTAAGCTGTAAAATTCCCTGTAGTGCAACCTTATTTGTTCACTTTTATCTAACCTCAGACTTACAATGATAGGTGTGAATCGATCAGTAAAGTAAATAAGTGCTTAGGGTAAAAACAAAGAATGAAGTACTTTTAGATTGATCCTGAATTTGACTTGATATAATTACCTTTTACACAAACTTTTTATATAGCCATAAATGATTTTGTATATATTAAGAACATGAAATAACGAAACATGTAAAATTGTGCAAACTAGAACAGCAGTATTGTCTTTTACAAATAATTTTATAATATAGCATTTGTGAATCCTGAACGCTGATTGGTTAAGAGCCGTGTTTACATAACTTAATGTAAACAGGTGGCTAAACACATTACATAACTCAATGTAAACACGTATTACATTGCTCCTGGAAATTGGAAAAACTTGAAATTGTGTGAAAACACTCCGACCTTGGGGCGTCGTGTTTCCACACAATTTCTTGTTTTTCCAATTTCCACTTGTGTTGATATAACTGTATATCAACACGGAAAAATGTTTTATAATTCTTAAATAATCATATGGAAAAATGGACTAAAATTGTTTGAGTAGAAAATCATATAGAAATCTGTTGAAAGAATAGAAGCTTCATTTAATGCTGATGACACAAGGTGCAATTACCTGATCCGGAGTTAAAAAGACAGTTTCGTGCCGTCTTTAGCAAGTGTGGAGGATCACTGAAGAAATAAATACTCCGGTCAGGCTGAAAGAGATTCTTGGTACAGTAGCATACATCTTTATCATTTCATGCATACAGAATAACCTCCTATTTGGACTTGCACCATCAGCAGTAGCACCAACAACTGCCAGGTTACATGTCATCTCTAATATGCTGACAGCTCTCCAAAATAGTGGGAAAAGCTGAGCTGCTGTAACATCAGATGTTGCAAAATATCCAACTGTGTGCTTCAATTTTGTTGTAATTCCTCTCACCATAAAAAGAAGAGCATGAGATGCAAGATGATCTAATTTTTCCAAAGTTGCAAAGTTTATGTCTGGATCACCAAGATCAACATATCCAATAAGTTCTCCAGAATGTTTATCCCAAATCAAGTTTGCTTGGATCTTCATTTCATCAAGAAGGATGAACACATATCTTTGACAGTCATTATACCCTGTGGTACTTTGTATCAGTTCTTGAATTACCCCAGGATTAAAGCCAGTCCTTGGTGGTATTACATTAGTGTAATCTCAAAGTACCCTTCTACTTGGCAATATAATTGTGCTATCCTTAAATGTTTCCCTCAATTCATCATACGCTGATGCTGATTTAGCTGCCATAGAAATGCACCATTTAATAACCATTGGATGATACCGTCTTCCTTGAGCTGCTCGTGATGCAATTCTTTTTTGTTGATCCCAAAATAATTTCATAAATGGGGTCATTTTGTCACCATTCTCTGAAATTATATTCAATAAATCATTACTAAGATCATTTGTCACTGGCAGACTTTTTTGGTCAACTTCAGTCTTCATTTTCTCTATTTCACGCTCAAGTTGTTTGCACTTTAACCTCTGAGCTTGAAGAGTTAACTTAATGCGGTTGGGTGATGTCACACTTACAGGAGCTTTATGCGATGCAGGCACATTCTCTCTGGCTCGTTTCCTTCTATCTGCCACCTCCTGTATACGAACACTGTGTTGACAAACACTACAATTACTTTCATCTTCATTGACAAGTATCTTGCAGTCCTTTGCTCTATTATACTCTTTGCATGGAAAAGGACTTGACGTCTCAGTTCGTTCAAATGGGTCAGTACTAATTGGCAGAACATGATGTACTGAATTACAAGTAAAGGCATCCTCTGTGTGTCCTATGCAGACTTTAAGTTGCAGTATTTCCCTTATCAAATCTGAAACTGTAATATTTCTGAGACTACGCTTAGTATTCTTGTAGATAATATGATCTTCTGGAAGAAACCAGCCATATACAATTAATGTAAAACCCAAGCTATCATCGATTTGAATGTCATAAGTTGGAATAATACATGGGATATCTACTTTCCATATTCGAACAACATTTTCTGTACATGATACACTCCAGTCATTTAACACAAGTTTTTTCACCCTGCTTGCCAGTTCCTTAAGACTCTTATAACATGTTGTTGTGGAAGCTGATACTCTTTCCTGTACAATAGCTCGATGCTTTCGTTCCTTTTTTTCAGGCTTCGTAATAAAGGAGTGAGACTTGACTGGTAAATTTTGCATAGGCAATGCTCCATCCACAAGCTGCTTCTTGCTTAGCTTTGGGCCATGATCTGAAAATAAAATGTTATGTACACTTATTATTTGGATATACGACACCGCGGGTCTGAATCATACAAATACGCCACAGGGTGTCAGCATTATAATACCGGTAAAATATGTGTAGCCCTGTAATACATGCAACCATCTCACCAACTGTATAATCAAGTATTACATAACATCTAATAAATTTTAATTGACTTACAAATATTAATCTCTTCAGGGAGAAAATGTTTCTCACAAACGTGTAACGAATCAGCAGCCAACTGCCTTTTAAAATCTTTGTCATCAACTCAATATTTAGTAAGGATATTCAGAAAATCCTGTCGCCATTTTCTGCTCGCATCATCCTTAGCCGTTGGAAGCTTGAATAGCCCAATTCCTTTTGTTCTACGATTTGTCCCGCATTGATTAAAGGCACAATTATCACCCGGCATCATTGAAAATTAAAATTTTCTTCATTTTAATTGCAAATTTGAAAGTGAGTATGCTAAAATACCTGAAAGGCTGAAAGGCAATGTGCACGGCGATCATGACGTCACACGACAAAACACGGGACAATAGGATAGGCCGTGGGATCACGAAGTCTCCAGACCATCCCTCTAGAGTGACTATGATAACATAAAACACCAAGTTAGCCTGTAACTGTGCAATGAGGTAATTAAGTAGTGTTAAGCCTATTCTACACTTGATTGGTTAAAATTGGTTTGTAGGAACCACTCCTGTTTGTGCAAACAAAGTCGCCAATCGAAAAATAGGCTTTAACAAATAACCTGTGATATTAAATAAAACAAAATTGCATGGGAAGCTTCTAAAATCATCACCACAATCTTTATGGTTCTTTGTATTTAGCTGAAATCTACTGATTATACACCTTTTCTTGGCCTTTATGCTGACATTAGTGATGAGCTTCGAGCAAGGTCATTGGAACAGCTTCTTTGCATACGAAGCATGATACAACTAGTCCAATGTCATCCTAAGAGATTGAAGATCAGTATTTATACAGTACTGTAATTATTACTAACTCAGTTTGTTAATAGTTATAAAATTCATCAAATCTACTAAATCTTGTTCCAAGGGTTTGACATAGATCTTGCATTGCCCTGACACTTCCTTAAGTTTTCTTGGTCGGTATGGGAGGTTAAGATCACAAAAAGAAGAGTCTTCCCCTGAGCGGTCATACATCATCATCCGGTAACCTGTTTTCTCTAGCTTGGGAAACTTTTCCACAATCTGCTGGTGCAAATGCATAGAATCACCATCCAAGTCAAAGGTGATTGTGCCATCTCCAAGACCTGCATTTGCTAATGCAGTTCTCTCTTTGACAGATAATGGAGGTTTAATAGGATTCCGGGTTGCAAGACAAACAAATTTTAATGTACAAGTATGAACACTACGTTTGCCAACAGCCTTTCCTTTCTTTAGATGCCCTTTTCCTTTGGCTGCATAGCCAAAAGGTCTTCAATGCTTTATGATTTTAGTATTTCCACATGGAGGTGTGGAAGTTTTTGGTGCCCCAGTGCTGGTGGTCCCTGATGTGGATGGCTGGGAGGGGTCTGCAGGTGAAACTACCGTAGCAGTCCTCCTTGTTTCTACGGAATGATTTCCTGCAAGCACAAAAAAAAGGCATCACCTATAGGTAATCTATTTAATTCCAATGATTAAAAAATGTTTAAATAATATCATACACCGTACCTGTAGACTACAAATAATATATTAGATTAGTTACTTATTTAGCCCAACTATTAGCACCTGAGCATAGTGAAATTTAAAGTCACTCAAAGTCAGGTAGTTTAGGCAATGGTGCTTCTCAAAGGCAATTTTCCATTGTGGTAGCTTTGCCTGTGCAGGCAAAGCAAGCTTTGTTTTTGAGATGCACTACGTCTGCTTGAGCAAGCTTTCAAAGGCTCCACCTGCACAGCCACAGGCACAGTGACTGATATGGAAAATTGCTGGGCATGCACAAGCCATGGATTTCAGGCAGGGGCAATTTAGTTAAATTTTTACAGCAGGTCTTCTATGAGGAAAACCTGAAATCAGGATATATAAACCAGTCTGGGTCTACAGAGTCTTGGTTTAATGCATCTTTCCAGGAAAGGCACTGTCAGGAAATGTTGAAAATGATGTGGAAGCAAAATTTGTGTGTGAGCAAAGAAAAACAGTCATGCATGAGAGAAATGTATTTTATCATTTGCCATTAATCAATGTTTTAAACCAAACATGAGAGGTTGTGTGAGCTATTCTCCCTCACAGTTTGGAAATTTTTGTTTTTCTGGAAAGTGAGGTGAAAAAATCTGTGGTCTAAAAGGGGAAGGGTATATGTGGAGAAAAGCTTGTTTGGGGGCTTAGACACACCTACTAAACAATAATTTGATCAGGATCATAATACAAATTACCTTAAAAATATGATATATGTCCAAGAGGTCATAGAGGACATAGCAAAAATGTGCAATAAATAAAGTAATATGATATAGTCTATTGATTTCCTATCCTAAGCTATGCTGTTATGTTCTAGTGTAATATTACATTTTACCTAACATATCAAGGCGTCTATGTACTTAATGGGAAGACTCGACCTGCGACAAAAGAGATAATCAACATATTATCTTAATCTTCATAATATATTAATATTCATAAGAAAGACAATATTATTGGGAACTTACCTGCTGTTTGTCGCCGTAATCTTTCAGCTACTTCAAGAAGAGCATTTCTTGCGGACGTTATTTCATCTGGATTCATGATAAAATAACTTCTCAAAAAAAAATCCAGTAGAACTGTATTAAATATTTAATACACTGCAAAAAAACAAATTCTACAAATCCTTTCGACTCCACAAGGCACGAAATAACCGTGAGACACATTCTGCAGTCCTGGACACTAGTGAATTCGTTCGGCGGGGGGGTGTGTGGTTATGCTCTTCGGCTGATGGCGCTAATTAATATTGGCGGATGTTTTCAATGCAACATTTATTATCCGCCAATAATGCATTTTCAAGCATTTTCAAAATTCAGGTATAGATGCGTTTTGAGCTACTTTTAACAATTCAACATTTGCATATTCAGGTAGGTAGCACATATGAATTGAACGTATTCAAAAATTTATGTTGGAATTTGAATTCAACATATCAAGTTTATACCAAACTACCAAAGAAGTCTGCTTTATAAAATACTTCAAAAACCGATTACTATAAAATTAGGGAACTTGTTGAAATACAACTGTGTTCAATTCTCGTGACATGCTAAAATTTGACGAGTTTAATGTCCGATTTACTTTCAATGATGAAAACGTGTTGAATTTAAATGACCATGAATATTGGCGGTGATTTAACGCCATATGTGTTTACATAGCAGTGAATTCATTCACAGCTGGCAAACTTTTGGCAAGATTTTTTTCAAGTTGCTGGCTGTGTCTTGTGGCTGAAAGTCTATTTTAGATTCAAATTCAACACGTTGGGCAATTTCCCATGTTTACAAAGATTTACAATTTTATAAAAAACCGAAAATATATTTTTGAAAGAGAATTATGCAAGCAAAAGACACGAAAGTTATACTAAAACAAACAGCTAGGTAAGTTGCATTTACATTATATTAACTTTTTGAGATTTTGAAAAGATAGGCTTTGTATTCTTTGTTTAATTGAAGGAAAAATTAAAAACTGCTGGTTTATTAGGGTTTATATTATTAGATCTGGCTTTAAAAGCAAAGTAATTCTCATGTACTGTACATACGGCATCGTACACGATGACGTTTTGTTTTGGGTTTTTGCAAAAGTAAAGTGCTCTTTGCCAGGTGCTTGGCGTTTAAGTGAGCCAAATTTAGTTTGGGTAAATGCAATCTTTTGAATAGAAAATATCAGTTTCTATAAAATAAACAAATTTCTTAATGGAAAGTGCTTATGTACGGTATTTACGCACTTGCTAATTTGTTTTCGCCAAACTCAAAATCAAATTAGCGTGTATGTAAATACCATACGTCAGCACTTCCCATTAAAAAATCTACATGCTCTGCATGCATTGGGCTGGGAATCCCATAAAACAGAAAGGAAAAAAGTTAAAGCAAAAATTACATACAAAATATTAAATAAAATAGGTCCAAAATCACTTGCTAATTTATTTTCACATATAAGTGAGAAAACATAACCTTCGAGGGATATCAAGCAATCTTTGCCCACCAAAACCTTATACTGGTAATATGAAAAATAGTTTCATGTACGATGGGGCTAAACTTTGGAATTCTATGCCAGAAGATACTAGGAAAAGTAAATCGCTTTTGTCCTTTCGAAATAAAATCGCTGCTCACATTTATGAGTTATATATCTGTAAATAGTTCAAAACTTTCTCATTTATACATTGTAGTGTTCTACTTTCACACCGTCATTTTCTAGTTTATATATTTTGATTTAAATAGCTCCATAAATCAATTCCTTATACATGTAAACTTCTTACTAATTTTTGCATGTATAAATAAAACTTCTTCTTAACAGGTCTTTCAATTCATAACAGACACTGTTAAAGTATGCCAAATCAAATTTAGCACTGAAACCCCCCCCTCCCCACCAAACTGCTAATTCAAAAATAAATCCAAAGCAAACTTATTAACATAGGGCCAGTTGTACTTTGTATTACTTTTACAACTTCTTAATCAACCCATTCTAAATCTAATAATTGAAGGCAGGACAGGAGCCAATACAGTCCACTGAACATGAAACATGTCACGTACCAAATAAGGCATTTAGTTGTGCCAATCACCATTTGAATTGATAAATATTAGATAAGATATGTGGGTTTTACTTTTAAGCAAATTGTATACTAATTATACTTCATTATTAAAATTTTTAAAATATTTTTGTCTTACATTGCAACATTGAAATGTGTTTTGTGTGTTTAATATTTCTTAAACATGATGGTGATTTTTTTACGGTACCATTAGATTTGCCATTTTATAACAGTGTCATTGTTATGAACTAAAGACCTGTTAATGTCCTGCTGGTTGGTTCAACCCTCTTGAAACTGCCTGTTTTTTGTAAAACCATCAATTTTGCTTTCTATACCATTAAACAATATTTAAACAATGTTTCTTAATTAATTTTTTATTTTGATTCACTCGACTCACATTGAGTTTCCAAGCTAGTGAATGTGATGTAAGCAATATTGACTTGCATAAAAGAACAAATTTCAATGCTCAGCTGGTATTTGTTGTGGGGGCAAGCAAGAATCACCAATGAATCATGCATGCTTGCTCACTGTATGATTTGTTCACATCCATGAGTATGGTGTGTTGTTTTAAACGACTGTGTCTGAGTTAATTGCATAGTTCATTTGTGCTCAAGATGGACGCAACACTACATTTAAAGTGTCTATGTTGCTTGATAATTTTTGTCATATTTGTAGCATGTTCACTGTAAAGAAGCAATATTTCTCATTGTAAGAACAATATAACTGAGGATTTTACATGGATTACATGCAAATGGTTTCTATTTTTCATGTTATCAGGGATTTTTTGCGACCAAACATCAAGACTTCGATTATTAAACTCGAGGTGAAAATTGGATACGGAAGATGTTTATTCATATTCACATCAACTCAGTGTTCAAAATATTCGGGTATCTCCCCTCAACCAACTCAAGGTTGTAGGCGGCAAGTGTAGAATGCGATACTATGCTAAAACATATGCAGAGTTTAACATTGAAAAAACCCTGGTCCACATTTCTGACCTAAATTCTGGTGGCCCAAATGTTATCACTGAATTGTAGTTCAAATGTTGATATGGCATCTTGCATCATGGTTCGAGTGACTGATAGATTTGATGTTCATGGCAAGTCCGCTATTGTGAGCAATGTTGGTTCTGCCAAATGAACTGTGTTTATATTCCATTGTACCTGAGTAATTATGATCAAAATCATGTCATACCAGCACTCAATCTTTGTATGAAAAGAAGGTTGTAGGTGGAGTGACAGTCGAACAAAAACGATCATGGTTGAGCTATCCAAACAACTTGCCCAGGCTTTGCCAAATAGGATGATAGTAACATACTTAGTGAAGGATATTAGCAACCGAATAAAAGAACATCCAATGCAAAAGAACCATATTGCTGCTTGTGAGACATTATCAACTACGATATGTGATAAAACAATTGATTTACAAATTTCTCAGTAATGCGCAGAACAGGTGCAGCAGTTCAAAAGCGAAGCTTGGATTCTACGCAAGTATATGCACAGAATCATTGACTCTTCATGATATATGTGTTCAGAATGAATACCTCATTGAGGAAGTTACAAAAAAAAATTCTACTTATTTGCTGGTACAAATGAATCATACCAATCTGGTGCTGGAAAATTCCAAAATTTGGTGAATTTGTTGGGAATATATGATAAAAATGTGTCCACAAAATTGCATCAACTTGGAGAGTGCATTATCAACACAGACCTGGAGAAGGTCCAAAAGAAAGAGGAAGGTATCACTTCTGGCAAATGATACACAGGACAAGCTAGTAAAGGAAAGAAATTTTTAAATGTGTAAATGAATCGGTATTCTATAGCCTGTTGTCTGCTTATGAAACCACCAATATTTCTTTGTGTGAACAAATGACCATAACTCTGCATTTTGTTCAAGGGATGGAGGTAAAAGAGCACCTTATTGATCTGGTTCAATGTGAAAAAAACAATGGGAGAAGCAATCACTAAAGAAATAAAATGTTTTCTAGAACAAAACAATATTCCATTGAGACAATGCGTTGGAAGTTCTTTTGATTGAGCATCAAATATGCAACAGGGTAAACATGAAAGAAGTTTCTACTCATTCAAGAGCTTGCACCACTGTCAATTATGTGTATTGTGGTGCACATATGGATCAAATTTAGTAATTAAAAGCTTGCTGCCACTCTTCTGTTCCTGCTGTAGATATATATATATATGGGACAGACACAAAACCAGGTGAATTGCAGAAACTTCATTTCTGTTTGCAATAGTGCTCAAAAAGGTAACCAAATATTTCAAGAAAACAAAGTGCAAAAAAAAGTGTACTTCACTCTCTTGAACTGGAAGGCACACATACAATTAGATTCCTATCACTTCATGATGCTACTGATAGAGTTCTAAAACTCTACAGAGTTGTTTTGGTTACACTGGTAGAAATTATGAGAACACTAGTGAATTCAGTGCAGCAATGTGATCTGAAGCTGAAGGTCTCTTCAACAAATTTGACTCATTTTATACTCTTGCAAACCAGCTACTTTTTGACAACATCTTTGAACCGAGTACACAGGAAGAAAAAGCAGACACTGGATGAGGATTAAAGATCTTCCTCAGCTTTTGACTCAGTGATCAATGTCGTAAGTCAATGCAGTGTTCTGGCATCAGTATAATTGTTTCAGCCTCAGAGATTAAATGAAATAGTAGCTACTAAAAGGCAGCTTTTGAAGCAGAAGATAGAACCATTAATGAAAAAATGTCAAGTGGACTCTAAGATTGTTTTGAAAGAGTTGCTGCATTTTTCAAGCATTTGCCTTAGTTATGAAGTTGAAATTTGATCAGGAATGAGATGAAATGGCTTTTGTTTCGCTGGTATTTTAATGTTGACTTCAGTGCAACAATACAACATAATTTATCATTATGTTAAATATTACAGCTAATGTTGAGAAAACCTTCACTCCTCTCAATTTTAATTTTGCAAATCCATCCCTAGGTCCCTATAATAGTGCTTATTTGTTATTGGTTTTAAAGAACCAGCACACCCCTGCACAGAAACACTTTTGCACATTCTGGGTCATACATTTTACATTTACATTTATTAATTTACATCGCGCAAATTCAACATACAGTTTTCAAATG
Source organism: Muricea muricata (assembly GCA_963855995.1). Classification (NCBI taxonomy): domain Eukaryota; kingdom Metazoa; phylum Cnidaria; class Anthozoa; order Malacalcyonacea; family Plexauridae; genus Muricea; species Muricea muricata. The sequence goes on from OY979716.1 coordinate 84,250,708, forward strand.
CGCGTTACAACAATGGATAAGACAATTAAAATACTTAGGACTAATGTTACAGTATTAATTAGGAACTAGTTAATAAAAAGCCTGTTTGAAAAGATATGTCTTAAGATCCTGCTTAAATACATTAAAATCACAAATGCTCCTAAGATTTAATGGAAGTACATTCCATAGTTTTGGTGCAGCAGCTGTAAAGGCTCTATCACCTAGAGTAGACAATGTCTCAAAACTTGGCAGACATAAAAGAAGTTTATTATTTGATCTTAAGCTATAAGAAGAGTTCGTTTTAAAAGTTATAAGTTCAGTTATATAACTAGGGGCAGTTCCATGAATTGCCTTGAACGTAAGTGTAATTGTCTTATATTCAATTCGATATTTGACTGGCAACCAATGTAACTCGTATAACAACGGAGTAATATGGCTAAATCGAGGTACACAGTAGAGGATCCTTGCGGCAGTATTTTGAACACGTTGTAATTTGGCAATAGCATTATTGGGCAGTCCATACAACAACCCATTACAGTAATCTAAATGACTGGTGACAAAAGCATGGATAAGTTTCTCTGTTGATTCTCTGCTGAGGTACTTACGAATTCTCCTTATATCATGCAGATGATAAGCGCTTCTACAGATCTTATTGATATGGTAATTCAAGTTAAAAGTACAATCGAACCAGGCGCCTAAGTTCCTAATAGGTTCTTCAGATGGTAAAATTACAGATTCACCAATAGTCAGAGTAATGTTCTTTACTTTGGCGAGCTGAGCTTTTGTTCCAATCAACATAAATTCAGTTTTCTCATCATTTATCATCAATCTATCAGTAATCATCCAATTCCGGATGTCTCGTAAGCAATTTTCCATAGCTGTGATGGCAGCATCCTGAGTAGCATCGCTACTTGGATTAAATGCAAGATATAACTCTGTATCATCGGCAAAACAATGTGCAGTGGGTAAATGGTGATGGATGACATCGAACAGTTTACTTGTATACAAGATAAACAATAGCGGGCCTAAACAAGACCCTTGAGGCACACCATACTTCATATCAAAACTGTTCGATGTTACATTCTCTATGACTACACGCTGAGATCTGTTCACTAGATATGATCTAAACCAGGCAAGTGCATAATCACAGATTCCAAACTTATATTTAAGACGCCGCAACAATATGTCATGATCTACTGTATCAAATGCAGCGCTAAGGTCTAGGAACACCAATAGAGTGACATGTTGTTTATTCATATTAATGAGAATATCATTGCGCATACGCAACAATGCTGTTTCAGTACTATGAAAATTACAATAAGCTGACTGAAATTCAGGAAACAAATGATTTATGGACAGGTGACCACACATTTGTTTAGCAGCAATTTTTTCAGTCACCTTGGACAGAAAGGCGAGGTTGCTCACAGGACGATAATTCTTTTTTATCAAGTCCATGTTCGATTTTTTAAGCTTAGGTTTCACCAGTGCTTCCTTCCAGGTGTCAGGAAAATATCCATACACAAGGGAAGAATTCGCCATATTAGAAATACCTGGCAACAGGTCGTCTATGCAGTCCTTAACCATATCAGTAGGGATGGGGTCACTAGCGCAAGACTTATTTGAAAAACTTAGTATTGTCTCTTTGACTTCCTCAGATAATACACGTTAAAACTCAGTCAGAAATGACCCAGTATATCCTGGTTCCCCTTCAGGTACTAATGACGATTCTACTTCAAAATTTTCAAGTTTAAAGCGAATATTGTCAATTTTCTGGGCAAAAAACTTACCAAAATCGTTGGCAAGCCCAGAAAGATCTTTATACGGGGGGTAGCGCTCCCCAGATGAATTCCCTAACAGGGCACTAGTAGCTTTAAAGAGTTTTCGCTGATCAGTGCTGTTTTCCTCAATAAATTTAAAGTAGTAATACTGTCTTGCTTGCTCCATTACATGATTCGCGTGATTTCGTGACTTGGTAAACCGCTTTCTGTCCAACTCAGATCTGGTCTTTTGCCAAATCCTTTCATGTTTCCTAGAAATTCGTTTTGCCTCCTTAACCGTAACATTAAACCAAGGCACCCTGGGACGCACAGTAATAGTCTTTTTAAATAATGGCGCATGTTTATCCAACAAGTCAGACAGTGTTGTGTTGTAGCAAGACACGAGATCCATAATCGACTCAGGAGGGTCTCGACAGAGCCTTGATGCTCTGAGATTTCTCCTAAACAATTCACGATCTATAGCCTTCATTTTCCGACAATTCACTTCTCTGACTGTCAAACCAGGCTTGTGTAATGATAACTCTGCTAGAACCATACAATGATCTGAATAGAAAATATCTGAACTAGGCTCAGAGTGGATCATACAATCAAATTCACGCGTAATCATCAAATCCAGCGTGTGACGAAATTGAAAGTTTTTGACTTTCGTTCATAAAGACAATAAACTTTCATTTCGGTACCATACCCAAGAAAAATGCAATTTCCAGCTTTTGAGTGAAGTTTCTTTCATTCATCTTTTGGCACATGAGCATATGCTTCACAAACGAATACTCATAGATGCTTCACATTAGGTTTTCTGCTTGTCTGGTCTTCAAAAGGAGTCTTTCCTTTGACCCAAGGTTAAAGACTTCTGTTTCTTAAATAAGTGGAAGTTGAGAGTGTTTCGTCCCAAATGTGTGGAAGTTTTGCATCAGCTAACATACACTTACAGATTCGACCAAAGTCTGGTTCATTCTTTCAGCTATCTTATTTTGTTCAGGAGTCTTAGAAACCATAACTGGTCTGTTATTCCTTCTTTCTTGACATAATTTTCAAATTCTGCTGATATGAACTCTCCTCCATTGTGTGTACAAAATACTTTTAGTTTTCTGAGACATCTTTGTGCTTCAGCACATAGACCCACATACATAGTGCATGTTATCATCATTAAATGGTAGAAAATACTCAGCTCCACCACGTATTTTGGCACCCACTTTACCACAAACATCACTTTGTACCAAATCAAGTGACTCCTTTGCATGTTCACTTTCCTTTACTGAAAAGGAATTTCAGTGACACTTTCCATCTATACAAGATTTGCAGAAATCAATGCTTTTTGTTTTGTCATGGTCATAGCCATCAACTAAGTTTTGTTTTGCTAATTTTTGAAGGTTTTGTACACCGACATGTCAATATCTCTTATGCCAGGTATCATCTTTGCTGGACACATTTGAACTTTCTACTGTAGGATTTGCATGTCTGCACGATTTAATTAATATAAATTTCCTGTTCTTCTGGCAGTAGCGATCAACTTTTGACATTCGTCAAGAATGTGACACCCATTTTCTTTAAACTTCACAATCTTCCCTGACTTTGTAGCTTTAGACAGGCTTACTAAGTTGTATGACAAGCTTGGAACATAAAGAACATCTTGTAGCACACAGTTTTTGACTTTCTGTCTTCTTTGACACTCTATTTTAGTTTTCACAACCCCCTCCCCCCCCCCCCATCGATTTGCTTTCACAACCCCCCCCCCCATCGATTTGCTTTCACAACCCCCCCCATCGATTTGCTTTCACAACATGGCTGTCACCAAGAGTAACGTCTTCAGGCTTTTCCCAGTTATACTGTTCAACAAACAAACTGGCATCATTGCACATATGTCAGGTTGCTCCAGAGTCTACCATCCAATGACATGTACCATCGTTCTTAGTTAAAGAGCATGCATGACTTATCCATCCAACGTCATCACTATCTGAGCTGTTTTCTGTCCATTTGCTTTCAGCTGCATTGTTAGCCTTATGCTTGTTATCATTGTTTTTCTATTTTGTTTCCCAGTAGGTTTGTTCTTTTTCATAAGTTTTAAATCCTGAAAAAATATTTATTGAATTAGATGCTGAGAATTTCTTGCATAAAGTAATTTCGTCAAAATTATAAAAGATCAAAACAAATTTCATTGTCAGCCATTTTGATTTTTTCCATAATGAACGCTGAAAATGCTTATCAGCCAACCACAGGATGCAATTTCACCAGAAGTGAAGCTTGCCATATAATACCAATATAAAGAATAAGTAATAATTTATCATCATGATGAGTGTGAAATTGTAATTCATATTTTGAACTACTCAAAATATTCACTTTTGGAGTGATTGTTTTTTTGGTAAAATGCCTGTGATAGCTATAACACTAGTACATACAGTACACGGTTACAGTAGTACCTTGTGTTGTTAAAAACCAGTGGAACCGTTCATCATCTGATACTGTTATAACTTCATCCCCCTGGAAGTTATTAAATAAATGTCTTTTTATTTAAATGATAATGTTAAATCTACTTATGCAATATACAAAATACATTTTATAAAAGTAATATGGCTTCAAGCACAATTTGGAGAAGTTGATCAGCACAGTACTAGTTTGAAGGTTGAGTGTTTACTAATTTTTTATTGTGTTAAAATTTTAACAACGATTTGTAGCTTTACCAAATATATAACCAGTGGTGCCAGAACTGTGGGGACCCAAGCTGCCAGCATTGTCCATAAGGTAATGTGCTAAAATTAGTCTTACAATATTTTGACATCAATTCGAAATCTTTGACGTAACACATGGGAATATTAAAGTTCTGTGGCAGTAACATGCCTAAACTCTACCTGTTTTCAAGTTTTTTGACTCACATATACTCTGTAGGAGTATTTGAGTCTGCTATTGGTCTAGCTTGAGATCCCTTCCTCGTATCCTCGCATCAGTTAACATGCAACTAATTACAATAAAACGGTGAGTTTTTATATGTAAGTGTGCCTATGCAGTGTTTTATTAATCCTATTTACTCAGTTTGGTTGTGAACTTCTATCTATGTTGAAGTGCACCAAACCCCATTTTTTGTTTTAACACAAATATTTTAGATTTTTGGTGCAAAAATTTTTGAATTTAGAGGCATTGTGTGGTACTTAGCCATCGCAGAATTAAGTGCATTTTATTTGAAGTTCCCGCCATTTTGGTTCTCAGTCGAGCTTTGATGTCAGTAGTCTGGTAGCGAATGTGTGACGTAAATTCCAGACAACATCACAGCAACACAAAGAAAAAACATTGTGATGTTTGCTAGCACCCACTTCATACAAAGATATCATGCCTGTGTAACATATGCTAGCAATTAGTAAGAAATAGGACACCATTAGCATAGGGTGTACACAAATATATATATATAAATAACAGAGAAATAAAGTGAGTGTTGCTCTATTATTGTCTTGTTTTTGGCGTATATTACATTTGGTGCCGTGACCAGGATGGCCACAACGAGAAGTACGAGTGTAGCGCTTCCTGAGGTATTTTCAGATGGGGATATTGTTTTATGGCTGCTAAATTCGAGCTTTGTTCGACGGCAAACGACTGGAAAGATGCCGATATGTTAAAACGGTTACCGACACTTTTGTCTGGTAAGGCTTTTGCGGTTTTTGAGCGTCTCTCAGCGGAGGAAAAAGGAGATTATGAAACGTTGACGAAAGCCTTGTCGACGGCGTTTGGCGGAGATACAACGGGCAAACACATTGCTATGATGGCGTTTCGTAGCCGAACGAGAAAGCCAGACGAAGACATCCAAGTGTTTGCCTACAATTTGGAGGCATTGTTAAGGCGCGCAATGCCGAACATCGGAAACGCAGACAGGGAAAATCCTTTTCCAGCAACAATTCATTGAAGGGGTAGACGTAGAACTAAAGAAGGAACTATTACAACAACCGAGCAATTCGTACGGAGAAACGGTCTCGGTTTCGCAGCAACTCGACCTAGCGAGTCAGATTTCATCACACCAAACGGGGGGTCAAGTCAACTTGGCGAGTGCAAGCGGCAGTCTTCAGCCAACAATGACCAATCAGCCACTGGTTACCCAGTTGATGGAGAACATGGAAACCCTTACCAGGAAAGTAAGCGAGCTATCTGTATCTGTCGCGAATGTCAACGCCAGGTCAGCACGAAGCTCAGCCAGGGGAAGGCGTGGGCCTTGTTATCAATGTGGCAGGATGGGCCACCTCGCCAACGAGTGCAGAAGTTCCGGTACCCGAAGTAGACGGGCAGACTAGCGACAACGCCACGCCGAAAATTATTGCTTTGTATGTGGGCAAATCGCACATTTCGCACGAGAATGCCGCTTTCGGTTCCAGTCCCCTGCCTCGAGCCAACCGCGTCAGGGAAACGATCAAGGGCCGACTCATAACTAGGCCGGGGGTTCGTCCAGGATAATACGGCCTTGCCTATAAACTGTATCCAGCCTACCGCGGTTTTCACCCAGATACACGTCGGTGGACACGATCAAAAATGTTTGGTGGATACAGGCGCGACGGTATCGTTGATAAGTCGAGAACTGGTCAGTGGCCCTTTGAAGCCATGCTCTTTGAAGGCGAGAGGGATCGGTGGGGAGGAATTGCAAGTTCTTGGAATGAAAGAATTGAAAGTCAGGATCGGTACGTTGACTATATCCCACCAGTTTTTGGTTGTAGGAATGAGAAACACATGTATTTTAGGTGCTGACTTTTTGAGGTCAGGGCGAATGGTTGTGGATATAGCGAATTCGAAATTGACCTGGTCAACGGGAGAAGTGGCATTGAAAATCGAGACAACTGCCCCCACTGTCAATAAATTAAGCGTACTGTTAAAGAATTACTCGGATATTTTTGTAAACGGACCAAACGACCCTTTAGGGCAGACCACTCTAGCGAAGCACCCGATTGACACAGGAGACAGTCGTCCAGTGAAACAACGGCCTTATAGAATCCCTGTTCATCTCAACGCCGTGGTAAACAACCAAGTTAACGACATGTTGGAAAGAGGTATTATTTGAGCTAGTAACAGTCCCTGGTCTTCACCAATCGTGTTAGCACCAAAGAAAGACGGTGATTACAGGTTTTGCGTTGACTTCAGACGAGTAAATTCGGTGACAAAGAAAGATGCTCATCCCATGCCTCGTATCGACGAAATCCTTGACCAGTTAGGCGGTGCGCGCTACTTTAGTACCTTGGACCTTGCATCCGGGTATTGGCAAGTACCATTGAGGGAAGAAGATATGGAGAAAACAACATTTTCCGTTGGAGCGGACCATTATGAATTTACAGTTATGCCCTTCGGTTTAACTAACGCTCCCGCCACATTTCAGCGCATGATGGGTAATCTATTGAAAGGAATTAAAGGCTGCCTAGTATTCATCGATGACATTATTATTTTTTCAGACACGTGGGAGCAACATCAGCGTATTTTGGACGAAGTATTTCGTCGCGTTCGGGCGGCGGGGTTGAAGATCAAACGCGACAAATGTCAATTTGCACAAGAGTCGGTAAAATTCCTTGGTCACATTGTGTCAGCGCGAGGAACGGAACCGGACTCATTGAAAGTTGAGGCCGTGAGAGACTTTGCGACACCGACCTCCCTCACCGATGTTCGAGCGTTTCTTGGACTGGCATCGTATTATAGACGATTTATTAAGAACTTTGCTGACATAGCGGCACCCCTCCATGACCTCACCAAGGGTGGTCAAGAATTCTCCTGGACATCTGCGGCTGATCAAGCATTCAATGACCTGAAAAACCGTCTGTGTTCAGCACCAATTCTGTCCCTACCAGACTTTTCCCTTCCCTTCACTATTCACACAGATGCCAGTGATTTCGGGCTCGGCGCGGTCTTGTCCCAACGAAAAGGCGAAAACGAAAAAGTAATCGCATATGCCAGTCGAACCCTTACACTGCAGAGAGAAATTACTCGACCACGGAGAAAGAGTGTTTAGCAATTGTATGGACAGTCAACTATTGACAACTATACTTACTTGGGAAAGCCTTTGACATAGTGACAGACCATCAAAGTTTGACGTGGCTGCAAGGATTGAAGGAACCAAAGGGCCGCCTCGCCAGGTGGATACCCGCCTTACAAGAGTACGAGTTCGAAATCAAGCATCGCCCTGGTCGACAACACAGCAACGCAGACACTCTCTCGCGATTTCCTCGAGTGACACCCTCGCTGGTTCCAAACGAAGCCGCGGACGATGACCTGATGGTCGGGGTAAAGGCAACCGAAGTGTGCACAGCATGGTCCAGGGCGGAGATTCTAAAGGCACAACAGGCTGATCCAAGTATTTCCACAATACTGCAGCAGTTAAGCGGCGACAATGATCCCCCAAGCGGAGGAGAAAATACCGAAAAATCAGAGGAGAATGGAGAACGACGACGCTACAGACAGTTGTGGTCACAACTGGGATTGGTAGATGGCGTTCTACACCGTTGTGTAGATAAAGGCACCCCATCACAGCGACTGGTTTTGATCGTCCCTCGAGAGATGCGTGCAGACCTTCTAAGGCTTGCCCATGACGTTCCAAGTTCAGGACACATGGGGATAAACCGCTGCTTAGAACGTCTGCAACGACAATATTATTAGCCAGGGATGGGGGCAGAAGTACAATTATGGATAGCCGAGTGCGAAAAGTGTAACTAGCGTAAAACACCGTGCCCATCTCGAAAGGCTCCCATGCAGAGCATAGAAGTGGTACAACCGATGGAACTGTGGGCTATGGATGTGTTAGGACCTCTCCCTATGACGGCACGGGGGAACCAGTACATTTTGGTCATGTCCGATCACTTCACTAAATGGGTAGAGGCAGTGCCCATGCCCAATCAGAGGGCCGAAACGGTAGCTAAAGCCTTCATTGATGAAGTTGTGACTCGACACGGAGTCCCAACTAAACTTCTAACTGACCACAGAAGGAACTTTGAGGCGGATCTTATGAAGCAAGTGCTCAGTCTTCTCGGTGTTCAGAAACTCAGAACTTCCTCGTACCATCCCCAAACTGATGGACAGGTGGAGAGAATGAATTGCACTTTGAAAGGAATTCTGATGGCTTATGTGAATAAGGACCACAACGATTGGGACGATCACTTGCCACTGGCCCTGTTTGCATATCGTAGCAGTGTACATTCTTCATCTGGAGTTTCACCGTTCAAGGCAATCTACGGTCACGAAGCCACTACACCGCTGGTACTTATGCACCCCCAAATTGGAGTTAAGGACCAAGGTACCTCAAACTACTGCGATGAGTTAGAGAAGACACTGAAGGATGTACACTGCAACATGAAAACTAACCTGAGCGTGGCGCAAGGTAAGCAGAAGAAGGGGTACGATGAGCGTAATGACGTGGACTACTGCACAGAGTTAAAGAAGGGGGACCGTGTGTGGCTCAACAACAAAGCGGTTCCAAAGGGTTTGAGTCGAAAGTTCCATTTGCCGTGGGCGGGGCCTTACGTCGTACTGGGTAGACTTGGCAGGGGCAACTACCATATCAAGCCGGTGTCTGGAAACGGTAAGGCAAAGGTGATACATCGCAATCGACTTAAGTTAGATGGGCGTCAATCTAGAATGGAAGAAACTTGGCCTGTTGATCACAAACGAGAGGGAGACTCGACCGCCAAAATGTGCCCAGGCGAACCAACGATACATCATGAGGACAAATTTATTGCCGACACACAGCCGTTACAAGAAGGTGAGCCCATCCTATTACGGAGATCCAACCGTAACCGCCGACAACCTGATAGGTATCAGGACTATAACTTGGATGAACTTGAGATCGAGGACGCTCTCAGTTAGAGAGGGGGATATTGTAACATATGCTAGCAATTAGTAAGAAATAGGACACCATTAGATAGAGATTTGGTGAGAGGCAAATTAAGATATAATCAGGGATGGGCATAGGGTGTACACAAATATATATATAAATAACAGAGGAATAAAGCGAGCGTTGCTCTATTATTGTCTTGTTTTTGGCGTATATTACACCTGAAAGGTGCGTGGAATACAGCTGTAGCAACACTAGGAATGTGGAAGAAGGAATATCCCTTCATGCTATTCCTTTTTCTGGGGATGAAAGAACAGAAGCGAAAAAAAGAAGAATGGTTGGATTTTGTTTGCCAAACACGTGCGAGCTGGAAACCGACTACTCATTCTGTTATGTGATCAAAGCACTTCAAGCTTGAACATTTCTTGTATTGTTATGCAAATATAGAAGAGGGTGGAAGTCTCGCAAATCATTGGTTGAAATGGGATGAAGTAGGAATAGTTGTTTTTCCCCACTATTTATCCAATGACAACCGAAGACTAACAGCCAACTGCACAGGATAAGAGAATGGTAAGTAGTCAGACACTTCACTAAAACGATGTTGTAAACACAATTATTTACAGGTATGACATTTCCAGATCACAGTCTTAATTGAGTGTAATGTTGTTTTGAATTTGATTAGATTGTAAGGGAGCCTTATCAACAACTGGGGAAAGTACAAATGGTGTGAGTTGTGCTTTTAAACATGTCGAGGAAACATTCGGGGAGAGCAGCAAAACATTTGAGGAACATGAACCGATTTCGACATCCCATGAAGTCCTTGGGGGTGCGGATCAGCGGCCTGATCAATCACCAGACCTGTCATCATTTCAATCACCTGAAGATAATGAAATATGCATGCCCACACCTAAGGGTTATCCTAACTGGTCTCCACATTAAAAAAGAAAAAGGAAGCTAAAGAATCAGTGTGCTACCCTCAGGAAATCTTCAAAAAAACGAAGAGCAGAGATAAGAAAACTACGGAAGAAAGGTAATAACCTCTTAAAGTCTCAAAAACGTATCAAGTATACAAACTCAGTTTATTTTGTACTTACTTATTTTAGTGGAAAAACTGGAAGGCATTTTGATGGTAAAGGACTCATCACTGGATGTTGAGTTTGAGACAAGGACAGGTGTGCCTGAAGAGCTAATGGAAGCTCTAAGTGAAGATGAAGATGATGATCATGAAATGGACGAGGAACATGATGACGAAGGTTCAGTGTATCGAACAGAGACTGAGACCACAGAATCAGAAATGGATGTGATTTAGAGCAGGAAACTGGGTGAGTAAATAAGTTGTCATGTGCAGTTAATTATAGGCCAACTCTTTTTGGCTGTAACTTTTCAAGTCTTTGTTAACCCAGCAAACATTAATCTTTGTCTCTTAATAGATGAACTTTTATTTACTAGATATTTTATCTTTTTTTAATTGTTTTAGTGTATTCCTTTTTGGCTCCAGTATTAGGTCAGAACTCAAGTATGTTGCCTTCCTCTCTCAGTTATTGCTACTTTGTCAAATGTAACAATCAAAACCAAGTGTCACAACGTTAGATGCAATAAAGAATCATCATGGCATAGTCAGCCATTTCTCTCTGGTTCATTTATTCATGCGGCTAATTTCCTGTTGCTGTTGGCAGTTATGCTGGTGGATCTGCAACAAAAACTCTCAATATGTGTAAACATATGGGCCTCAGATGTATTTCCCTCAAAATGCTTTTCAAACATCAAAGGGTAAGTGTCATGTATGTACATATAGAGCATTAAATAATGGGTTGGAATTTAAACCAAGAGAAAGTCACGTGCAAAATGTTGAATTCTTGAATTTTTATTAATTTTCTGGTTTAGGGGTGTATTTATTTCAATTTACCATACCAGGGCTGAAAAAAAAGCTAGACTGGCATTTCAATATAGTGTTCATATTTTTTTTTTAGGAGAAAATTTTTCCAACAATATTGATTTACTGGAAGAATTACCAGAAATCAATGATGGATAAATTAAAACAACTTGATGGTGGAGTTGTCATTGCAGGGGATGGAAGGCATGACAGCATGGGGCACAGTGCCAAATTTTGTCCTTATACCATCCTTTGCTGCACAAGCCCCATGATAATACATTTTGACATTGTTCAGGTACTAAATCTTACACACTTTTCTAGGCTACTGGTGTATGCAGTGTGTGTGTGTGGGGGGGGGGGGGGGGAGGGGCATGTTTTATTATCCCAAATTTAGAATTCAAAAAATCATATTGACCAAAATGAGAAAGATATTTGATGTTTTTGTGTCATCCACAATAACTGGAATTAATAAGTTTACTTTAAAATTTAATTATGATTATGTAAGAAATTTTATTATATGTGTAGTCAGTTGCTAAGATCTGAATACCGCTGAGCAGCAAAAGAAGTGACTATTTGTCTTCCAGATAGTTTATTGTAAATCAAGCTGGAAGCAGTCCTGCCATGGAATTCCTAGCCTTCAAACTGTGTACGGAACACCTAAATGGGTTGAACCTGCTCATCACCACATTTGTATCTGATCGCCATACAGCAATTTCAAAACACATGAAAGAAGTCTTGAAAAACATCACACATTATTTTGACCTTTGGCATAGCAAGAAAAGTGATTCATGCCATTTACTCCTTGGAAAAAGTTGTTGAAAACATTTTTGGGATATGTAATGTGTAATCCTAAAAATGTGTCTGACCTTAAGCACATTGTGTGCTTTTTTATTATTGCGGGCCAGTGTCACAAGTTGTATTCATGTTATATTTATATGTTAAATGCTATACTTGTGTTATATCTTTAATTTCAAATACGAGAAGTTCTCACCAAACTCTCAAAAGAAAAGGAGTTCGAGGCGGTAGCAGAATGGGTTACAACAATTTGCGTCCAAGCACCAAGCGCAAACATTTTTGCATGTTTTCACGTTTATAACACAATGTTTGCCGTAAAATGCGTACACACTTACGGGGCCAAGCCCAGTTGTTCGATGGGCGCAACTATTATGTTTGATGCTTCTAATGAAAGTGTTTTCAAAATGAAAGTCAACAAGTTAGGGCATACTTACAGTACATTCCGGGTAAAGCTTTGGACAATGATTTCGGGAGGCTTATTATTGATAAAGTAGTTGCCGCCAGAGGAGAAAGATGTACAGGATATATACAAGTTTGCAGATCACGCTTGGCTGAAGGTCTGGGAATAACAGTATTTACGTTAAACAAAATATGGCAATGTTTTTGCGATGAGTACACGGTGTCAGCCTATCCTAGAGGCGGCAGTTTTGAAGGAAAATTAATGAACAAAGATCTAGAGTTAATTGAAGTTTTAAAGCATGAAAAACCATCGATATCCTTAGCTGAAATTAGCGACATTGTGGAACAAATTGTGAAACAAGAGTTTACGGGCATGCTCCAGTAGGAATGAGATGTGCTGAGCTGGTCAGAGAACGGGAGTGCAGAAACATAACCCTTAACATGTTGGTATCCTTAAACCGCCCGGAATATTTTAATCTTCTTGACGGTGCAACTAATACGGCCGAATTCCTTAAATTCTTTGCAGAGGCATCTGAAGCTGTGAATATATTGACAGGGAGACCTGCTCTCGAAAATGGAGACATTATAGTGATGGATAACTTAACTGTTCATCACAATGATGGCGGAGAAATTTTAGAAGATTGGCTTAATGAAATGGGCATAGAACTTTTATATACTCCTGTTTATTCCCCGGATTTGAATCCCATTGAAAGTTGTTTTGGCAAGGTAAAAACAGTTTTAAATAGCCAATTGCAACAAATTGTACAAGAAAATCTTAAACTAGCTGCAGTAAAAGCAATTGAAACAATTACCGCAAATGATCTAAAAGGCTATTACAAGAACACTTCCTACTTGTTTGTGTAAATATGTTTAAAATTTTATTGTTATTCTAGTAGAGTAGAAATGCAGACGTTCACGTGTTGGCATAGAAAAAAATTCCACTAGTTTGCTGTTTTTTAATGACATTGTATACTTTTTAAGACATATAGTAATAAAATGTAATTATGATGTTTAATGAACATTTTAAAGATTTTTATTTACGAGGTTTAGTTACCTACTAAACAATACAAAACTAAACTGAGCAATGAATATTAGTTATTAACTAACCTACTGTAGCGATACAGTACAGTGAATCTGACTGAATATAACCTGCAGCACAACAATATATCTCCATAGCCAAATTCTTCAGGTATACTAATTAACTAAATATAAACTGGCTTTGCAGACATGGCAAAGAGTTACAGTAACATGTTGTAGTATTTATACAATACTGGCACTATGCTCAATGTAATGTTAACACAAAACTGACTTTCATAAGGTATATTTCAATGCGATTTGTCAACATATATGAAACAGTCAAGTTCAAAAATGCGTATAAAAATATCAATGATGTCTACCTGTAAAACAGGTCTTAGTTCATGAAACTAGGCAAAATACCTGCTGTGTCCTCTTCTGCTCCTGAGGGATTATCCTGTGCATCATCCTCAATAGCGTGTCCACCGTCTGTGTCAGACGACAATGCAGACTGCTCACAAGTATTTGGATGCAATTTATCAGCGATAGGAACAGAATTAAGTGGCTTTTCGGTAAGGTCACCAGCTATGAAGCGGCTCTCAATCAAAGCCGTTTTAACCTGAGCATCTTCTTCTTTCGAGGATGGATAAAGTGTCCGTACGATGCCGTAGCCGAGGAAGAGCTGCATGATGACGATGAGCATACGCGAGATGCTGAAGGAAATATAATTTCGCATGCTTCAAGAACACTTTTGGCGGGGTTTTCATGATCATGTCGTTGCCTGGCGCAAATGGAGGAAGGGTTTGGAAATAAACTGGAGCCTTCAAGAGGCTTTTTTAACACAAACTTTGGATCTTTTGCAGTGTTGTTCCACAGCGTGCACATGTTTCCGTAATAATGACCAATTTTTCTGGCCTTAAAACATATGCTCATCGCTGTTTACTTCAAATAAATCTGCCTCACTCTGTCTCGCCAACGATTCTTTTAACTGACTTGCAGGCAGCCTTTCGATTTTCTAGTTCACTTTTAAGCAGTTGCACTTGTTTTTCTTTTTTGCAAATGTTGATGTCCAATTCCTTTGTGTTTACTTCTCCTGCATGAAATTTTTGTTCACTGCAACAAAACACAGAATCACACGAGCTGTAATTGCAATTTCGTGCAGTATGTCCAAGACGCAAGTGGCACTTACTACAAAGATTTCCTTGCAATTGGTGATTTTTCACTTTTTCAATGCATTTAGTTATCGAGTCACGTTCTGCATAAAGTACTGTTACGCACCCAAGTCCCTTTTAATCAAATGCCCAAAAAAACAAAGTTCTCTCTACATGCGATCTAATTTTTAAAATCAACAACCCAACGAGCCTTGTCTGGCTTTTCATATACATCCATCTCCACACCTCTAAAGCCTCTAATTTGCATACTATTGTTTAAGTCACGGTTATTGCACTCAGAGTTCACGCTAATATTATACAATATTTATAGTTCACCGCAACATACCCCCCTCCTTGAGTTCAAACCATCCCGGTTTGCCGCCCAACAACAGTCATAATTTCGAATATTAATCTCTTAATTGCATGTTCAGTTGAAACGAACAGGCGCTCTTCTTACTCTGGTACTTCGTCTCAGCGGATATGCCCCTGACTGACTTATGTCCCTGCGATTTGCTTTGGTTCTTTCTTCACTTCTTTCCTCCATTGGTGCTACCTAGATCGTTAGGTCCACACAAAAATACATCTTGGAATTCTGCCAATAATTGAGCCATTTTTTTTTCACTAATAGACGCTTTACTACGACTATATAAATCACCCAGGTGTTCAGGAAGTTCGTAACTTGCCGGCGAATCTTTTATTAACAGATTGATGCTCAACATTCCTGACACACCCAATTGGTTCACACAAGGCTATCTCCGCCCCTTTCTTTGGGGATACATAACCATTAGTTAAATTCATGACTCAAAGGGTGCTGTTCAACGAACATTGCAAAGGTTTCCAGAAACGGGAAGGTATTCTACCACACCAAGGTCTGGTAGACCAAGGGTAACCACATCAAACGAAGATCAGTACATAAAGATAACGTCTTTATGCAACAGAAGTGCAACAGCTGGTCAAATTCAATCTATTGTTAATGCAACTCGAGAAAAAGCAATAAGCAGACAAACAGTGCAAAGAAGACTAACCAAATGCGGCCTAAATGGAAGAGTAGCAGTTTCGAAACCATTGCTGCGTCCTCAAAACAAACGGAAACACTGGTTATGGGCCAGGAAGTATCGCAATTACACAAAAGAGGATTGGCAAAATGTGCTGTTTACCGATGAATCTAAATTTGAGATCTACGGAAATAATCGAAGAATTTATGTCAGACGTCGACAGAATGAAAGATTTATAATTAATGCTTGCGCCTTAAGCCAACTGTGAAGCATGGTGGTGGCAGCATTCAGGTTTGGGGTTGCTTTAGCTATAATGATCTTTACAGGATTAAAGACAAGCTAACCAAACACAAATATCACTCCATCCTTCAAAGACATATGCCATACCATCTGGTATGAAATTATGTGGACAAGGTTTTGTATTGCAACAAGATAACGATCCAAAGCACGCATCTCACCTGTGTAAGAACTATTTGACAAAGAAAGAACAGAAAGGCAATCTTGTGGTTATGGATTTTCCACCTGAATCTCCTGATTTAATTCCCATCAAGCATTTATGGGAACATGTGAAACGAGAGAACGTCAAATGTTATCCTACAAGTCTAAACAACCTATGGGATGTGCTTAATCATTCCTGGAATAACATGCAACAAACAGTACTCAGAAAACTTGTTCACTCTATGCCAAGTCGTGTTGATGCAGTGTTGAAAGCAAAAGGCGGACACACAAAATATTAAGTAACCATTCTCTTCGCTCGTTTATAAAACATAATGGTTTCCAATCTCATGTTCATGCTGTTTTTTTAGCTAAAGCAACAATAGTATTGTGTGAAAATATAATGTGTATCCATAAATGTGAAAACTTAGTTGACTGGACTCAGACTTTTGAGCACCACTGTATATATTTGCGTATAATTTAGGAGGCTACCTTTCTTCATATTCAGTCTGCTTCTATCGTTGGTTGCCTTTTGTTTTGTATTTCCATGCACCTTGCTTTAGACTCCATTTTTGAAGGCAGACTGGGGAAAATCCTAGGTGTTCTGTTACACATGTTAGTTTGGTACCGGGTGGAAAATCTCGCAAAGCTTCTTCCATCATCTCCAATGAATCAATACAGCCTTGTATCTCACGGCAACAACTACACTCCGATACATTCTGCAACAATTCTAAACTAGAATTTCCACAACTGCACCTACGAAAACATATCAAATTCTTGTTTAGCGTATACAAAACATAATAATTAAATACAGTCAACATTATAAAGTATGAATGTCTATACCATTCTTTCAGTTCTACGACCTCATCAAGTCGAGCTCTCATTCTTTCTTCATGCGCTCTGATTTCCTGCATCTCCTGCTTATACTGGAAAGTCCATTTAGCATCGACAACAGGGTCATCAGCACACAAAACCCCTTCTAGATCGCTTGAAACAGAGCCCGAATTTGTCTGACTTTTATTACTATTTGTCACTTCATCATCAGATGATAGTTCGATTTCTCCCTCCTAATCAGAATCCCTTGTTTTTGCCTCATCAGAATTATAAGACTCGGAATCAGACACACTTGAAGATATTACAAGATTTATTCATATATAATCGTTATTTAAAACTTAAGATCCCAAATACCTTGAAAATGTGACCCAAAACAATATTGTGACGTATGAATATGATAGCTGTCTCTGACACAGACTGTCCGGAATTTACGTCTCATGCACTAATCCCCCCAATCCCCTACATGCGCGGCTGTGAACCAAATATACCATGAACTTCGGCTGTGCTGGCGACCAGCATATTTATCTAAACGGAAAAAGTTTTGCGCCAAAAATCTTCTAAAATAACCAACTAAACACCGCACAAAAAGACAGTTCCTCCTACATACATCAGAATACATTCTAAACAAATGAATCACTGTTAATCAAACCTAGAACTAATTGGACCTATTCTGGGCATGATTTAAACGGCTTTACACGATTACGCTACGATTTTGTGTTTACCAATGAATGGTGAATATGTTAATTTTGAAATTGGGTATTTTTGTATTCAATGGGGTTTAACTCATTATTGCAAGCATGTGTGACCCAATTCTTCATACACCATTAAGCAACTTACCATAGGTCCAAGTAGTTCTAGGTTTGATTTAGGGCAATTCATTTGTTTAGAATTTATTCTGATGTATTTAGGGGGAAACTTTCTTTTTGTGCAGTGTTTTTATTTAATTGCGTTAAAACAAAAAATGGGGTTAGCTGCACTTTAACTGTTTATCTGCCGTATATCGTATACATCATATATTTGTCATGTTTACATGAACTTCAAAGTTAAAATACTTATGTACTGTTCTAACTGACCCTCTAAGCTTGGCATAAATTGTCACATATTCAGCCAACTCAAGTGTAGTATTCTTTCCTTAGATGTGCGCAAATTTTTGGGTGAACAGGAGCGAAATTATTTTTCAAAAATTCCTTTTTGAAATTACTTTTCGCCTTGAGGATTTGTGGGTCACCTATGAACAAATGATGATTACAGAGATTAATGGCTAATATAAGTATCACAGTGATACCATAATTATTATGGTCGCACATTCCTTTTCATGGGTTTTGTTTTCTTTTATGTAGGTTTGCACAACACAATGGTGCTCAATGCCAAATTTGTAAAAAATTCACCTTTTTCGCTTTCAAATAACTTTTGTTTTATAGCCCATCAACTCTACAATTTACTAAATTCTGAAAGCCAATCTACTTTTCTAAAATCGCATGTTTTTAATATATATTTACTAAACTAATCTCATCGAAAATTCCTTTACCCAAAGCCATCAAATTTAGTTGGTTGAATGTCACTGCGTACATGAAGAAAACAACAAAAAGATTTAAATGCCAAGAGACGGAAGTTGACCCGGCTGGATCAAAAGGTATGTTGGATAGTTTAGTTGTTATTTTAACATTTAATGAGTTAAAGACTAGCAATATGTTTAATTATTTTTAACAAGTGATTTATTTTACATGTATTATGTCATATATTACCTTATGAATGATCTTACCATTCAATAATCGAAAAAATTTAAATTAATTGTAGATAGCCAAGGCAGTGGATAAGATAGAAGATAGAGCAGATATTGCTAGGCAATTACAGGGTGAAGGTTCATACACTATTTTCAAAGCCAGGCCAAATATTGGGAGGAAGTTTGAAACAAATAGCTGAATCAAGAGGACAATAAAGGCAGAAACCATAGACATAGAAAGAGATATACATGAAGGAGGAGAAAGAAGTTTGAAGGCCAGTACAGCAGGTTTGCACGAATCATAACCAACAGCTCATACTTCAACAACACAAACAAAACTTCAACAAAACTTTCAAAAATTACAAAAAGTATTATATTTTCTCTTGTTCTTTTTTTGATGAACTCAAATGTACATTAGCTACAAATCGTTTAAACAAAAAAAACAACACTCATAGTTAGTACTCTCAACAACAACGTTCATCTTCAAAAGATATTTTCTCCCAATGAGAGTTCTCATAATCTTAGAAATTCTTAACCTAAACTATATAGAGTGGAGCTTATGAATTAGTTTTCCAGAATCTCTCAAGGCTGTAAGCTCTTACTGTGTATTTAAGAAAGGTTTAGAAAGCTTTTTAGCTAACAATCAATCAACTCCCTAAAAATCTTCCATGATAAAAATTTTACGCACACATGCATGATGGTAATAAATGCGTGCCCTCCCGCTTATCTAATTATATCTATCTAATTATCTAATTATATCTTATCTAATTAGATCTGTTATCAAATCTGTTCATCATTAATTGCTTCACTTTGAGGCGATCTTTCACAGTGTAAAGAGGTAAAAATTAATTGTGAGCGATTGAGCGATTAAAACAGATGGCTGTATTGAGAGGAAAAAGAGAAGGCAGAAACCCTCAACATAACAAGAGCTAAGAAGTTTGAAGGCACATTAAAGAACGGAACATTACACAACGGAACAATACACAACTGGATATTACACAACTCCAGACCACAGGGGAAACACCAGACCTGAGAATAACTTGTCAATCTGCACATATTCCCAAGGCTCAAGATAACCAAGAAAAAAGAACAGCAACAAATTGTAGGTGACACAGAAGATTTAGTATATGGGCGAAGAGCACGAACAACTGGTAACATTAAAAGTCATCCACACAAGGACACAATAGAAAAAATACAAGAGAACAGTCGACAAACGCACCACACTGCAGCGTAGAAGAGCGAACATTATTGTTATTAAATTATTATACTAGTTATTTAGTATATCATTATTATACTAAACTAATATTATTGATTAAAATACTTAAACATACGATTCATGACAATTACTTCAGAACTACAATGAGCATAGAAACTTCATTCTAATTTACACAACTCGAGACCTCAGGGCAAACTTAATAAAGCAAAGTCAGAAATACATAATAGCAATGATACAGAAATTTTGAACTGGCCTTCCATAAAAATTACTGTAACTGGAAAATGCTTTTCTTCCTGAGGTCTTTGATGCCTTTAAAGTTCGTCTGTGAGAAAAAGTTGATAAATACAGTGGGGGTCAAAAGTCTGAGTCCAGTTGATATTTACCCATTTTTGCCATTTTTGCAAAATTGTGGCTCTGCAAAAAAACTAGAAATCTTTTTTCTATGGAATCAAGCTAAGTAAACTATAATTTTACTATTTTCTGCCCTAAATTATTGCTTTTAAAATAATTTGGGCTAATTTTTTTCCATTTATTTAATCCTAGATTATGGATTAAAACAGGTGTAATTTGTTTTTAACAAGGAATGATTTTATCTCAAAACTTGTCCTGGCTGCTGGCTGTTTACTTCATTTTTTTCTTTAAAATGGCCCTGTAAGTTTGCAATTAGATTAAGGAAAGGAGATTAAGGCTGAAGCAAATGAGCAGTAGATCAACTTGCTCTTCATGTCTTTGTTAAATGCAGTTTACACAAATTAGAGGAGTGTTTATAAATCATCTTCCACACAGTACAGCACACCTTTGGTGAATGTGATGATGTTTAGGAATACTGATTTCCATTTAAATATCACGAACCGATCATTAAGACATCTGTCCAGACTGTTTTTGCTAAAATTACGTTTCAATGTTAATTTGACACCACAATCTCTGACTCTATCTTTATCAAATTTTCTGTTTTTGTGGGCTCAGTTACAATGTTATGCTTATTTTGATGACAAAATTACAGTTATTTTGCAACTAGAAATTGTCAAATTCTCAAAGACACTTCATTATTCAGGGTAACCATTTTTCTTCTAATTTGATTCATCAACTAGTTCAAGCAATGATGAAAATTGTAAATCCCAGTTTGGCTGTTCTTACCTGTCCACTTAATGCTCCGCAATGGTTGTTTGAGTAATTTGAAACTTTTGATGTCTACTGGCCATTTTGTTCAATATTTTGTCGATCCTCGAAATTCCCTTTATCTCCACCAATTGTATACCCCTTCATACCCAGCCTTACCCAGTTATGTGCAAACTGGATGCTCAAACAGTTAGATTTGGTTGATGGTTATGGATCAGCAAAAATATTCTTTAGCCATAAAGATAGACCTAATCATTAAAGAAGAATTAACTGGCACAGCTTTAAAGCCAACTATATTATTAAGTGTTAAGAATGCTAGTGATTTGATGAATGATAAACTAACAGTATTGATATAAAAAAAATAACATTAGTAGAATTATACTAGTATACCAATGCAAATACTGTCATTTGTTTGGCTACTCCACTCGCTATCTATTTAACATTTAGACAACAAGTCCGAGTTGTCTATGAGCAAATAGTCAACGAAGGCGAAGCCTGAGTTGACTATTCGCTCATAGACGAGGGCGAGTTATCTAATTGTTTTAGTATACACTCTATCAAACTCTCTCAAAATTCCTGGGAAACCTCGACAAAACGAGAGTTTACTGCCATATTTTTTTAGGTTTGTTTTCACTTTCCCCAAACATTCACCATCACAAATAGACAACGGTTGAGTAGCCAATCAGAATGCAGGATTTGTAATAGACAATGTCGGGTGTATACTAATCCTCAATAGACAGCGAGTAGCAAACCAGCATGGACATCTGTTATTAAATATGTTAATTATGAATCTATTTTTGTTTGAATTATGGAGTGATTCTGCTAAAACAATTAGATTACTTGTTCTTAATTTCACAGAGACTGATATCACTGCATAGAAATCTTGAGCTCATAATCTTATTGCTAATTGTGCATCAGCCAATTCCAGCTGCAACCATCCCCTCCCTGGGCAACCCCCAGACATTGGTAAATTTTCATTTTTTGTGCAAATGCCCAGGGGTTGGTAAAAAAAGAACAAACAATGTCCCACCCCCTGGGCCAACAAAATCATGTGCGTTTTGTGCAATTCATATAAATGAAAGTTAAATATGAAAAGCTGCTTACTATACCATTATTAAATAATAACCTGGAATTGATGGGAAATTGGCAAAAACATGGAAAATCAACAATAAAAAACTTAATTATTTTTACACATAAATAAAAAATGTGCAAGTGTGTTTATATGAGTATGAGCACTATGAAACCACTGAAGAAAACTAGAGGGGGAAAATGAGTGAGTGTCATGCTGTTGGAGGCTTTTCTAGTCCCGGGGGCACAAGCACGCACAATGCAGGCTTTCAATACACAATATCAACAGTGAACAACTCAACAAAAATGATTAACTTTAATACAGATAATTACATTAAGCTTGTTCTATAATAAAGGGATGCTAGGGATGTTAATGCATGACAATCAAATAAACTTAAGTGACTTCCCTGTTGACCATAACCCATTGACTTTTTGCTCATGGCTTTTTACCTCTTAGCTTTATCATAAGACAACCTTGTGGTCAACCAATAATCTGTGTTGTTAAAACTAAAAACATTACTTCGACTTTGTTTGTTCCATTTCTTTCTTCTTCTCTTGCTTTCTCTGCTCTGATTTTCCTATTGTGGTCTCCTTGTTTGAGGTGGTCCAACCAAATTTTTACCACACTCAATGGGAGTAGGCATGTTTTTGCGAACTGTTTTAGGTCAGACTCACTAGGGTTCTGCCCCTTAATTTTGGAGTGAAACTCGTGCATGTGGTGGGGGTGATCTTATAGCTGTACCTTCCGAAAATAGAGCAAAATACTTTTGCAGGTCAGTGACGTAGTAACCCCAACAATTTGTCGCACAGGTGGTGCACGCATTGACATCAGATGATCTTGTTTCGTCAATAACATGATAGGGAAACATAGGTTAGGGAAACAAAGCAAGTGATGATCCATCAAAATACCATTTGGTTAGAATAGGAAGATCTTCGATGCCTGAAAGTGACCAAACAATAAGTTAATCCACATTAATCATAATTATGGCTGTGTGCTCATAATATTGCAACGAGGCAGTAAGCTGAATGCATAAGTGCACATTTTATAGTGAATTATAGCTAATATCTCTTGTACATACCCGGTTCTTGGCATTTAGGGCAGACAAAAGATTCGTTGTTTTCTTTCATTAACTTTCCAGCTTTTTCGTGTACATCTATGCAATCACCATGGAATTACCCATCGCACTGATCACACGATATCATAAACCTTAAATATGCAAATTAAAGAAAAATTTACAAAACGAACTGTAGGAAATAAATAAAATCAATCATATAAAAAAGCTGATAAAATTTAGGCTAATAATTATATTCATAACATTTTAAAAATCACTGGACTTGCCTTCCTTTTCCCGCTGCGATGATGTAGCTTCAACTTGCTGGCAGTTTTAACAACACTTCTGCCCTGTCCTTGCACACAGACATTGGACTTTTTTGTTATGCCTCCTGACTCTGACAAATCTCCCATCATGTTGTTACAAGTTCAGGACATGACTCACAACCATGCCGCAGGTTGTTGCAGATGTTGATACTGCAACAGAAGTGGTAACTGTGAGTAGTGATAACAGTGAAAACAATGATATTAATAGTGACGATCATAACCAAGATGATATTCATTAACACAATGCCCTGGAACGTAATTTGCGAAGAAGGTCCTGTAGGAGAGATCCTTTATTGCTTCAAAGGTCGAAACGTAGGCGTGAGCAGCTGGACCTGCAAGGATTAGCCTTTCAAAGCATGAACGATCAGCTCATGTTGAATATTGGCAGGATTGTTCTCCTACCACCTGCAGAAGGTCTAGAACAAGATCTACTACTCAGGCACCTCCGATCCATTTCCGAAATGTCTGCACTTAACCCACAGTCCCAGTTCCTCCTCATTCATCTGAACATAACCAAGAAGTGGTACTACATTGCATCGCAAAGGCATTTACACATATTAAGGTACTTAGAGTAAACACATATAAAACACTCGCATTATTCAAATGACTATCATTATCTAATATTGTAAAGATGTTTTTCATGCCCCAAGTGGTTGACAGAGATGAGAACAGGCAGAATCCCAAATGGAACAAACGATTCGGGAACCACTCTCTCTCCTGATGTTCTTTTACTTTGGGTGTTTAAAATGCCCAGCTTGGCTCTGCTAAAGATTGTCTATGGCGCAGCGTCCTGTCCTTGTGGGTTGAGAGATATTGTCGGCTTGTGCGAGCAGTTGATTGCTGACAACAAGCCATTACCAGACTCTGTCCTCGCAACACAGAGAGAGATGCACAAGTGACATGTTAAATATCACTTAAAATATCACTTAAAATATCACTTAAAATATCACTTAAATATTAAATAGCTGTCACTGGGTGCTCCTTTTAATGCACAATACTAACTGGGTAACAATGGTTCTATTTAGTTTAAGTGCTTAATAACTGAAATATACTTATCCTTGTTCCTGAGGTACAGAGTATGTCTGCAAATGTCCTCACGAGCTGATCATATTGGAGATGGTGATGGTTTAAGTGGACTGAGAGTTATCTGCTCAACAGTTTGGCTTGGTAGTACAACAAGCCATGTCTACTTCGCTCTGGCAGAGACTGAAAACGAAGATAGGCCCCCCACGACCAATTCCCGACATCATACGTAGGTGTAGAATCATAGGCTATTATACACAAGATGTAAACCAATGTTACTTCCTAACCACGTTCACAAACATAACATTGTTACAGAAACCTACTCTTTTAATTGTATACGTCTGTGGTGAGGCTGCATGCCATCAATACGTCGTGGGGCCAGCTAGGCAGTGGACCAATACGGCCATCTGCTAGTGACTATCACCTTCATGTTCTTTGAACCATTAATATTAACTTTCACATTGTTGGCAACGCTAAAATTACTTGAGAACTGAATCCAGCAGCTTTTATTTTTGTAGTTTTACGTGTTGCTGCTTTTCAAAAGGTTCTTGTCAAAACAAAACAAGATGTGAGCCTGTGATACACCACCTGTAATCATGATCAAGAAACCTCATGTATCGTATGCACCAAAAGCAACCTATTTAAAAACATTCCAAGGGTTTTTCACACGTTTTTTTTTGCAAATTTTCATTGTGATATTACAGATAAATATTTTTTTTAGATATGCCAAGAAAAAGAAAGGCAAGAAAAAAGTTTGAATTTAACTTAAACCTTACTACGCCAAAAAAAAAAGAAACACAGTTTGTGCCACCACGGAGGGCCTGATGCTTGAGCTAATCTGATTGCATTACATTAGCTGAACTGCTGGGGCGTAGAAATTAATTGCTGCTGGTATAATACGATGAACAGCTTGGTTTGAGTGTGCGTTCTTATTATTTTTATGTAATTTCCATTTCAATATTTGAAAATAATGTCCACCTTTCGACACAAAATGATAATTTCAGATTTTAGTTTTTAAGATTTTAGCTGGACCAACTTTTTGGACATATGTCACAAAAGATGGGGTGTGACACCCTCCCCTTCCCACACCCCCTTAATGTGACCTTTGGTGCCCATATGCCATGCGGTAGGTTCAATTCCTACCAGAGGATCTGGTATTGCATATTTTTGTAGCTGCTCCTTGTTGGATTACAGACTGAAAACAGAATTCAGAAATTGTACTAATTTTCTGGGACAATCTCCCATCCTGTTTGAAAGAATGATGTGATGTAAAAAAAAATGGCACACAATACCACAAGTTAATGGCTGATTAGTCTTTCTAATTGAACTCGTGGTATACTACAGGACAATTTTTGTCAGCATGTGAATCGAAGCCCACAGTATATTAAAAATGGCTTTATATCAATACCATAAAGAAAATAAAATCATGCAACATGCCAGGTTCCAAGGAGTAAACAACATACAGCCACAAATATACATACAATTGTATTTACTACACCTACTTCGTTCTGGACAGGAATAGCTTGGTTTTGAAGCGTAAATGATTCTAACATAATGATTAGATTGCTTTCATCCAAATTCAAAAATTTATGCAAGCATAGACAGCAGCAGCGATTTGAACTTCCAGGAGGATACTTCACGCTCAACCCCTTCTTGTTAGCTTCCAAACAAGCATGAAACTCTTCTTGATTGGTTCATCATCTGTTGAGCATGTCTTTCAATTTTATGCAGATATTAAAATTTATTTAAATGATATACTGAACTATTGCTCATTACAAAAATTTTGTGAAAGGATGAACGTGCCTTTGGAGTAGAAAATGTACTTCTTAAAGCTAGAGTAGTCTTAGGATTGGTGAATATTAGAGGGATTCTTAGACCTTTTCAAAAGCAAAAGATATAAACATCCAGAAGAAACCAGGAAAAAGAACACCATTTTGAGTTGTCGGAAATTTTGTTGGCACCAGTTTTAATTACCGGTGCCCTTTTAACTACCTGGTACCCACGCATCTTTCTCGCTCCCCGCTCCAAATAAAATATCCCAATTATACCAACACTCGTGGAAATTACAAAAACTCAAAATTCGGTGAAAACACATGTTATATGGAAAAAAGTTTTATATTTCTTAACAATAACATCCCACACTTGTCTAACTTTTTTAAACTCATTAACATATAGGCTATAGTCTCTTTTATAAAAATTAAAACTCGGGTCTCAAATGTTTTTTTGTAATTTAAAAGTTGCTTGAGGGTTACAAACTGACGAAAGACTGTTAATTGACACTTTTCATTAGCACTGGCGATACACCGAGAGCAAAATAAAAGAGTTTAAACAGATTATGAGTGATTGGTCTCACTGCTATACCAGCTGATCATAAACAGCGAATATGCAAGGGTTCATTTGAACGATTAAAAATAACTATTACATGAAAGGGGGGACGCCGTGACAAGCTGTCTGGGCATGCTGTCCTATTAGGAGTACGTTCAGGAAATTTATGTGTCTGGCGCAATGATCCACACAGGGGATGTTCAGCCATGCTAAAGGATGATGCATCCCAACTCCCAGTTGGAGTGGCTCTCCCAAACCAGAAAGCAAAGAGGGAAGATGTCAGAAGACTGATGGAGTTGAACTTGCGAAAGACCAACAGGTATAGACAGATGAGAGAGCAGTCATGCTTGGATCACCTGGTCTGAGACAGAGAACGTCATGGCGGATTGGGTGTTGGCTGTTTTGCGTTGGTCAGAATGTTAGCACACTTTTCCCACTTTTTCTCGGATGTCGATGCGATGATGTAGCTTCAACTTGCTGGCAGTTTTAACAACAAGCCTGCCCTGTCTTTGTACACAGACAGTGTACTTTTTGTCATGCCTCCTGACTCCGACAAATCTCCCGTCATGTTGTTACAAGTTCAGGCCATGACTCACAAGTCACACCACAGGTTGTTGACGATGTTGATACTGCAAAAAGGACCCCTGCTATAATCATGATTATGATGCTAACATACCCAATGATTATCTTGGTAGCCAACAGAGTAGCGGTAACAGTCAAAATGATGATAATGATAGTGGTGATTATAAGTTGATATCCATTAACACAATGCCCTGGAATATAATTTGCAAAGAAGGCCCTGTAGGAGAGATCCTTTATTGTTTCAAAGGCCGAAACGTAGGCGTGAGCAGCTGGACCTGCAAGCATTAGCCTTTCAAATCATGAAGGATCAGCTCATGTTGAATATTGGCAGGATTGTTCTCCTACCACCTGCAGAAGTTCTAGAACAAGATCTACTACTCAGGCACCTTCGGTCCATTTCCGAAATGTCTGCACTTAACCCACAGTCCCAGTTCCTCCTCATTCATCTGAACGTAACCAAGAAGTGCTACTACATTGCATTGCAAAGGCATTTACACATATTAAACACTCGCATTATTTAAATGACTATCATTATCTAATATGTAAAGGATGTTTTTCATGCTACAGGCAGGGTGTTAGCCAGGCGGCCGTCCGACCGTCGTATGGATGGCCGCTGGTGAATGTAGACAGGTATATTCTAAAGTACGCCTATAGACGGCCGAATAAATATTTTCTTTAAATAGCAACTTATAAACTTTTCAACATTTTCTTAATATTTTTTATTGTTCTTCCATTTTGTTTTATCTATTTACCGCATCTGTTTTCATCCTTGAGTCAAAAATGAGTTCAATATGCCTGGATATGGCTCATTTGGGCATAGACAAATATGCACCATGTTTGTGCATCCATTATAATAGTTCTTGCATAAGGTAGCTACGTGAGCAATTTGAAACCGCTGTTTAAAATAAAATGATCACTAAGTTTTATCGCTCTAGAGAGCATGTGTTTTATAGCTACAGTTTTGGTAAAGTTGACAGCTGTATAATGAGCGAAACACACAGAAAAGGTTAAAATATAGACAGCTATTTTTTAAAACGAGTGCGAGAGTTACCAAATAATGCCCACAATGACAGTGATCAGAGTGAGGAGGAAGAAGCTGAAGAACCTCAATCAGAACCAGAGTTACAGGAGCATCAGCAAGCCGAAGTTCGGGTACGTGTACATAAGGCATTTAGATTTATGTATCATGCATGTCTTTTATGAGTGTAAAGATGCTGCTATTGCTTTAAAATATCATAATTTTTTAATAATTTCGTGTAAAGAATGAACCAAATTCTGGCCCAAGCAAAACAAAGAAAAAAAAGCACAACACCAGAAAATTTCCTTTATCGTGGAAAATAAAGAATCGATCATGGTTAAGATATGATGAAGGACTTAATTTGATGTTTTGTGCCATTTGTGAGAAGCGCGAGAAAGCAAGGGGCCCTTGCATAAACGGGACAAACAATTTTCGGTTGAAATCGTTATTTGTCCACCTGAAAAGTGCTGAACACAAAGCAGCAGTAGAATCGTTAGATCCCTGTCAAAAATCACTCCCTTCTACTTTTGTTGCATCACATGAAAAGAGAAACAGTGCTATCGTAGCTGCTTTGCGAACAGTATATTGGATTGTGAAAGAGGAAATCGCAAATAGAAACTACTAGAGTTTAATAGAGTTTCAAAAACTGCAGGCATGCAAAGATGTCCAGAACCTCTTTATTGGAAACAATGCTAGCTATGATAGTCCTGATATTTTCAATGCAGAAATTTTGTATCCACTGATACACTGACTACAGTACGGCAAGAGTGTCCGAAAACGTTTTTGTTAATCAAATGCATTATTAATTGTTGAAATTATTATATATTCTTGTTGAGTTATGTTTGTTCTTTGCTACAAGCTGATTGCTAAGACTTCTAGGTACAGTACAATAAGTACATATAAATACACTAATTCAGTCTTTATCGCCAGAATTTTGTTTTGACAAAAAATAACCATTACACCTGCTATAATGCATTTTTCATCATAGTATATAGACCCAGGTGATTATAACATGCATGTCACGGTGTCACGTGTGTTCCATTAATTTTGTGATGAAAATCGGCATCGAAAACTAAATGTAAAAACATTAAACGAATACAGCATCTTAGGACAGCAAAAAATTGTTGCAATATCCCAAAACACTTTTTGGTGCGACCACACAATCAGGGCTCTCAGTTTTAAGGAAATTTTGACTGTTTTAAGGAGAAGTCTAAGGAAATGAGATTTTTAAGGATTTTTTTAAGGAATTTTGAGAAAACACAATATCACAGATCTTATTGGAATAGTTACCTATTTTAAAACTGTGGAACAATTTGAACAAGTAAAAAATACTTCAAGCAATACGAAAATACATGCACAATATCATTCTTATGACTGCATGTTTTTACCCAACGTTCAGTTACCCCCAAAATAGAAAATCGTTCACTATCTTCCTTTGAAATTATTCACTGCTCGAATCTAGTTTATGAAGACTCTATTATTGTATGTACTGATGTATTTATAATTGTCAATTAGCAATCATCTCTTCATCTGTTGAGACTGAGAGTTCCTTAGCTATAAACTTATTAACATCACTGTCAGTAGCATCACTCTTGACACCTTTCACCATGCGTAGGAATTCTGCGTCTAGCTTCATTTGGTGGGCATGGATATTTCGCACTTTCATGCCCTCATGGGTGTGCATCAGCCCAACGAGTGTCTCTCTTTTTAAAGCATTCCTTGACTGGTTCTTTATTGAATTCAAAAGGCTAAAAATTCTTTCCACAGATGCATTGGAGAATGGCAAGGACATCATGGAGATCACAATTTTACGAAGGTTTGGATACTTTAGTGAACCATTCACGTTCCTTGTATTGAGCCGTTTCTGCCAGAAGATAATGGATGATTCATCAGGTGCAAACTCTGTGTACTCTTCCAACGACTGCTTCCGCCATTCTAGATCAGCACTTACGAGGTCTGCCGCGTCAGCAAGGTATGGAAACGTCGTGAAAAGCTCCTGAAGTGATGGAGGTGAACATTTGACAGCGTTGCTGGGAATTAGGAACTCGACCAATCTAAATATCGGCGTCTTCATATCAAAACGAGATCTAATTTGCTTTATCAGCTCGATCAGGAAATCTTGACATGCCTGCTTAACACATAACACAGAAGACGGGTCATACCTGAGTTCGTTTAACGTAGTCGTTGCAAGGATTCCTACATACACGTCTTGTAAGGGAACTCTGTTTTCCACGCAGTCTACGTCGATGATGAAAGGATCCTCTTTTCTAACCACATCTAAAACGATAAAATCGCTCAGAACATCTCGAAGCAACTTTCCGACTTCTTCTCTAAGGTGATGTAGCATGGGCTCTGCTGTTTGGAACTTGGTATTAAACTCGTTGATTCGCTTCAGCGGAGCACTTAAGAACTCCAGTTGTGAAAGAACAAATTTATTGTTAAGACCATTCAAAATGCTCTCTGTTGTGTAAGAGGGGTCTTTCTTTTCTGCTACAAAACTAATAAAATACAGGTGAAGAGCCTCCCATTGCTCAAGAATTCTTGTCACGCAGCTCTCTAGTGACAGCCATCTGGTCTGCGACAACTTCAACAGTTTATGAGGTTGTACTTCAACAAACGCTTGAAACTGTTCCAAATCCTTTTGCCTTAACGACGATCGGCTAAAGTGGGCGTAGATGTTTCTGCACAAATCTTCCAATGTTGTTGACAATTTTAGACATGCGTGAGATGCACATAAATGAATCATGTGACAGCAGTATCCAATGATGTTAGAAAGAGGTATTGATTTCTCCTCAAGTGACGTTTTCATCGATTGATATAGTCCTTTTGCTCCTGTATCAGTGGCCTCGACTATATCCAGAAATCTGTTCACTGGGTTTAGATCATCATCGACATACATAACACACATTGCTAACTGCTTTGCTGTTGATACATCCGTCGTCTCGTCTGGAATGATACTGAATTGCTTTTTACTTAATATCTCAACCAATTCCTTTGCATGAAAAAAGTCCGACGCCTTGGCGAACTATGTTAGTGCACTTGGTAGCTCCCAACTTCATTTCCTGTAGGGATTTAGCCTCTTGAATGTTCTGAGGTGCTCTTGATTTCAGCAAGTCGAGTAGAGATGGACTAAGGCTTAGAGGTAGATTGTGTTCCGTGATAAAAGAAGCCAATTGAACTGCAGTCGTTTCTTTGTATGAGCTGGTGTTCACTTGCTTTTTAAGACTACAATAAATTCTGACTTGGTTTGATGCACTGGCAAAAGCTTCCTTGTGCTGTGCCGGCTCCTTGTGTCTTTGCAGAGCTGTTTTTGAGCAGGAAATTGTTTTAGTGCAAAACTTACACGATGGATCATCATTCGTATTTTTTGGCGCAACAAGCCATAACTTTAATGCAGGATCTGACATCCATTCTGATCGAAATTTCTGTTTATACACTTTCTTTATAATTTTAGGCTTTTTCGGAGTACTTTTGTCACCTTCGTGCTCAGAATCTGACATTATGATTTATGACATCAATGTTGGAAAGTAACCAAGTTATTTTTCCCACGTTTTCTACCCAGCGGACTATATTTAACAGACTGGGCCGAGTCTAAGGAAATTTTGGACGACTTAAGGAATTGTTACCGCCAGATCTAAGGAATTTTTGACATTATGTTCTGAGAGCCCTGCACACAATATTGGGCCACTCCCAAATTTTTTTTGGATGGCAAATTTTGGAATCCTGGCCAACATCCTGGCCACAGGTGGTTGGCAGAGATGAGAACAGGCAGAATCCCAAATGGAACAGACGATTCGGGAACCACTGTCCTTTTACTTCGGGTGTTTAAAATGCCCAGCTTGGCTCTGCTAAAGATTGTCTATAGCACAGCATCCTGTCCTGGTGGGTTGATAAACATTGTCGGTTTGTGCGAGCAGTTGATTGCTGACAACAAGCCATTACCAGACTCCATCCTTGCAGCACAGAAAGAGATGCACAAGTAACATGTTAAATATCAACTGTATTAAATAGCTGTCACTGGGTGTTTCTTTTAAGGCACAATACTAATTGGGTAACAATGAAAAAAAAAAGAGAGGCAAGAAAAAAGTTTAAATTTAACTTAAACCTTAGTACGCAAAAAAAAGAAAGACTGTTTGTGCCACAAACAATGCCCATTTTCACTTGCATTGCAGAGGGCCTGACGCTTGAGGTAATCTGATTGCATTACATTGGTTGGACTGTTGGGGCGTTGCATGCATTTCCAGCAAGCGTAACGATTCTCAGCGCGGACTCAATTGTCTTTATTTGAACACAAGAAGTTTAAAAGCTTTTGTTAAGATGGACGACAACTGTTCCAAAGTTTGTAAAACTAACATATTTCAACAATTGGTTTACTGCAGAGGCTATGGCATTGTCTGTGTATGCAAAACCTGGCTCAACAATGCATGTTTGACAGCAAACTGTTACCAAGTTACTCCATCTCTTGCAGAGACAGGATTGGCAAGATGGGTGGAGGCATGTTGATTGCGTTTACCATTCGTGCAAAACGTCAAACCAATCTGGAGAGAAATAATGTGGAATTTGTCGCAGTTTAACTTTTCAAAGCCAATAATCAATCTATAATTTTGTAATCTTTCTACCGTTCTCCTAGTTCTACTTTGGATTCTATACAACAACTCAATTCATCTCTTGACAACATTCCTGAATTCAGCTGCATCATTCTGATCAGGGTCTTCAATCTGCCTGCCACTGCCTGATCACTAGATCATTTAAACCCAAACAATAATGGTGGGCTTTTAAAAGACAAGCTTTGTGAGTAGTAAGTTTATTTTTGAAATTGTATGTAAAGACATTCAGTTAGATATAAGATTATTGATTAATAATTTATTTATTCCAATTAAACTGCACTGACACTGCTGATGTTTATATCATGAATGTCTCTATCATATCTAGCTTTTAAAGAAACAGAAGACTGTGAAAAAGAAAGCATTAAACTCCTGCATGGCAAAGGAAAATATTCAGATGCTAAAGGACAAATTTCAGCAAAAAAGCAGGATGTGTTTGAGGTATGTGTTTAACTGCAATGAAGATATATAATTATGTATATTTGGCAAAATATATGTACAGTAAAAAATAACTCAGAAACTTACTGCTATTTGTCTGTTTCATCTAAAAGATGTTTAATTACTTTCTTATAGGCTAATTCAATGGGATCATTTGATGAATCTGGTGATTCTGAAATCAGAATTTCAATCAGAGTTCCAAAAAATGAAGAGTAAGCTCTATTCTAAGGAAAAAGATATTGCAGAAACAGATTAAAGATATGAATGGTAAATATTTTAGACCAGCTCTTGAGTAATATGAAAGCCTTTCCAGTTTTATCCTTTCCCAGATAATGAGTTAAAGTTTAATATATGGTTTGCTTTGTAGATGTGCAAGATTTACAAGAATTTAGGGCCATTTATACGAGCGAAAATAAGCTGCAGCCTATTTAAGTCGAGAACGTCTGTATAAATGCACAAATTCTTTGCGACTAAAATAAGCTGCGGCTAATTTTAGCCCAGGGTTCGGGTCTTGTCTTAAATTGGCCGCGGCCAATTTTAGGCGGAAAAGCCTCGTAAAAACGCTTCGTTTGCGACCAAGGCAAGTCCAAAGTAATTTCGTGTAGCTTTTTTTTAACGCGAGCCATTTTCCTTTTGTTGACCTCATTATGGTCTATTTATACGAGGGTTTTGCTCGTATAAATGGCTCTATTGCCTTACAATTGAGTGATTCAGTTCGACAATTGAGCAAAATTTCTACAGTTGGCTGTGAAACATGCAGAGCACGAAAGAGCAAAGTCAGCGAGATGATTGAAAACCCTGCAAAGTTGAAACAACCTTCTTCCCAAACTTTTGTTCGCTTGAAGCGAACCACAAGTTCTGCAAGCTCTCACTCAGAAGACCGTGAATATGACAGTGTAAGTACTATATACTAGGCTGAGGAAGTTTTTCAGTATACCAAAAAAACTTGTTTTTTGGTTGAAAAATTACACAACACCAGATGTACCTCGTGTAACATTACCTTTTTTCAATAATAAAATGAACTTATTGTTAATAATAATAGCTTAACTGCCGTAAAATAGCTGCTGATGACTTTAAGCAATCAAGGACTTGCTTGCCCCTCATGATTTTGACTAATTTTAATTTAACCAGTGCATATTATACCGCTAAACCTACAAGTCAGATTTTGGAGAATCAAATGCGGATTGTGTTTTGTTTTTACTAAATTACACTTTGTCCTAGTGTTGAGATTAGCAAAGGACAGAGAAGTTTTGTTTGAAAAGGCATCAGCAAAAGATTTTGTGTACACATTGTTGCCAATGGTTTGGTCCAGAGAAGAACTTTGTATTTTTGTTCTTAAATAGTATTGAAACACTGCGCATCCTCAAAGACAAGTGTTAAGTCGTCACAAAAACATTTCGTGCACTTAAATTGGATAAGACTCTCTACCTATCCCAGTTGGCTTGATAGCTCAATTGGTAGAGCGGCGGTCTACAAACCTGAAGATGCGAGTTTGAATCCTGCTCGAGAAAACGAATTTTTTTGTTGTTCTCTGCAGTGTCAGATTAACATGAATCTAGAAGTACTTTGCACTCTTTCTGTAACAGGTCGACAGTCAAATGCACACAAGCAACTTGAAGCAAAGCCACAACTTCATGCAGAAAAAGTTGACAGTTTATGTAGCAAGTATACAGAATCAGGCATCAGTTATGTTAAACTGTAAGGTACTGACATTATATATGCTAGATGTATAAAACATGTCTAAGTTTTCTGTTCATTTGTTTAGATTATGTCTCAAAAAAGTTTGGAAGTACTCCTAAAGACGTGAGAAACTTAATGACGACAAAGATAAACAATATTGTCAAGTCGTGTAAGCAGCAAAAAGTGTTGGGACAGAAATTACAATTGGTAATGCATATATTATGATTAGGAACCACTGAGCATGTGTGTAATATCAATGAAAACACCAAACACATTTCAATAATTATTTATAGTCTCTCTCATATGTTTACACGTAGACTACAAAACCCAGACAAAAACACGCCTTCCATATGTCTACATGTCTATTCCTAGGATATAATGTTACCGTGTAGTGTTACCATAATTTGTCAACAAACTTAACAATCATCACAAAAGGTCAGAGGTCTATATAATACACATGTATCTTTAAAAAATACAATAGTATCTCCCAAAACAGTAAAGATAGTTACTGGATTGTTTGACATGTTGATTACTTCTTTGTCATAATCAAATTCTTTACAAGCTTTGGTTAGCCAATACAATAATCATTCAATAATTTCCTTCAATCCTGAAAACCTTTTTCAAGGTTAATATTGTTTTGTGTTTTTATGCATTTATCAGGCATTTTATGTAGCATATATATTTATTACCAAAATGGCATTTTGTATTTGTAATGTTTGTAAAGTTTTTAAGTAAAAATGTCTTAACTTAAACTATCTTTTGTTTTGTTTCAGCATACAATCCTCAACAAATTCTTGCAGCGATTGCACAGTACTGTGGCGATAGAACTGCCGGGTGGAAATCGAATTTGCAGAATAAATATCAAAGCCCAACATGGTGCTTTTAGTAGACCCTTACAAAAATATTCTATAGAATCTTACATAAGAATATTCTATGTAAGATCCTAAAAGATTTTGGAACTTATTCTATTGAATATTTAATGACATATTCTATATAACATTCTATATACCCTTCTATAGAATGTGACATAGAATAAAACATAGGAGGTGCTATTGAATAATTAAGGGAATATTCTATAGAATGATCCATTCAATGTTCTATAAAATATTCAGAGATGATTCTATAGAGGTAATCCAGACCTATAGAAGATCCCATAGAATATGCAATAAGATCATGAATAATTGTACCATATATGAAACACAGTCACGCAAGTTATATAGGAATAAGTTTAATTGCATATGAAACTAATATTACATATTTAGATGTATAAAATTTAAATAGACTTATCCATTTGTGCATGAAGTCTGCTCAAACACAGGACATATTGCAATCATACTCATGCATGCTAAAGTTAAACTTGTAAAAATACTCTATTTTCAACTCACAACACAGTCTAGCTTAATGTTCATTTATTCTCAGCTTTAAGCTTTGCTTTTTCAACTTTCACAATGTTGCTAATTCTTGCCATCATTACTTGCCTCACTTCTGATTCTTTACATCCAAACCTTCTTGCACCGTACCCTATTATAAAAGACATGGAATTAATTGAGTGTCAATTTGAAAAAGGGGTGAGTGCCAGGGACCTCATAAGATTTATGTGTCAAGGTAGCGGATCCTGGGACATATCCCACAGGAAAATTTTGAAATCTACAATTCCTGACATGCCCTTTGTAGCAATTGGGGGGGGGGGGGAGGGGTTCACAGAATCCCAAAGGTTGTGATATAGGTGAAATAAATGATTTTCTTATAGATTATTTTCTAAATTAACTGAATTGGAAGTTACATTTGAGTCAGGTTCATACTCATTATACATATATTACATCACTAGATCACACAATGTAACACAAAGTCTTACAAATTGTTGAAGCCAATTAAGTAACAGAGCAAAATAAGTATTCTTTATAAAAACGACACCAAAATACAATTATATTAATATATAAAAACTAAGGAATGTAATCCTTAAACCGGAAGGGGGACTTAAACTATAATGGAAAGTGGGGCCTGTATTTTCTCCATACAACACTTGGTGCCGTCTGAAACACATGGAGCCAAAATTAGTCTCAAGACTAAGCCCACATCAGATGTGCAATTCCACTTCTTGAAATAAGAACTTTTTTGAGCTTCCACTTTTTAAGACTAAAGATCCAGTAAATAATGGGGGGGGGAGCTTGCACTCCCCCCCCCCCCCAGTGTCTGCCACTGATTACAGATTCACATTAGGGAGTAGTTTTAACATCGCACGTTCCTCCTAAACAAATTACCAAAGATACACTTGCTGTAAGTAATGATTACAACTTACCACATAAGCTCTTGACTTTTTCTGAGTCCAACTGTGGCTTTGCCTCTTTGTCTCTGAAAGCATTTGATGCCTTTCCAGTAATCGAATGTGAGCACAGGACATCTCGTGACCACAACATTCCCATTATTGAGTAAACAAAGTCTTTTAAATTTGATTTTGATGTAATTACACCATGTTGACCTTTTGCGAGCATTACGTTTGGACACAAGGATACCTATAAAATTTCAAAAGGACTTTTAAGTTGCTATTTTATTATCGACTCATTCATAACTACCAAGTTATCTAGATGTAGTTGATAATTTTTGGTTCAAAAATTACTCACCATTTCTGGTTCAACATCTGAATCAGACGATGATCTCTGAGATGATGAGCTAGAAGACCTTGACGGTGTACAGGGTTCCAATACTGGCACTGGTATGGAAGGCTTTTGCAAAAGTGACATTTGCTTCTGTAACTCCTGCACAATGCTTGCTAAACATGGCATTGCTGAAAGAAATTCATATGTGCATGTGTTAATGTATGCTACAAGCCTATTTTAAATCATATGCAAGCAGATAATATATGCAAGGAGATAATAATACAATCTGCAGGTTCCTAGGTTGCAATTAACTACCACTGACAATAACGGCCTGACCGACTTTGAGGTAAAAAAACCTCCATGCTTTCAACTTTAAAATATTAATAAAGTAGGGCACATTGTATGGTAAGGGTTATTAATTTGTAGTTGCAATTAATAAAAACTGCAACCTTTGTACCCTTACCTTTGAGGTTCCTTATAACACCATGCAAATGCTTTACTTCTCTTTCTTTTAAATCAAGTTTCCTTTGAAGTTCTTGGTTTTCCTGCTTCAGACCTTCTATGTTCTCTTCATCAGAGCTGGATGGGTTCACCTTATAATGAAGCATAAAACCATTTAGTAGATGTTATAAACAATTACACACGACATTCATTTATTTGACCAAGTTAATTTTAATACGGCACTCACATCTTCATCTTCCCAATCACTATCAGCACATACCTAAATGTTAAGAAACATAAATCTTCATTCCAAAACAACAGTCACCATTTTCAGTCGGTCAACCAGACTACATATTATAGAAGCTGGTACACACTGATATGAAACTCACCCTTTTTTTATTCAAGTTATATTTAGCCTTTAGCACTTCCATTTGATTTAAATCTGTTTGTTCACTCCTGGCAACAGATCCACCACCATTCTTCCTGCTTCTTTTAGAGGCTACAAAAATTGCAGGAGATGAAAGTTTTTTTTCTGTTATTATAAACCTTAGGTAGTGGTTTCTGTATTTATTTTTAGAAAGTGAACCCTTATGCACTAGTTGTTTGAAAATTGAAATTCTATGAAAGAGGGGTGGGTGTAATATCTTTGATGTCACTGGCCCCAGGGAACAGCTTAGCTGCATTTGAAAGGGGAATCAGATGTCCACTTATAACTTATACATTACTAACATAAGAAATGGACATCCATCCTCTTAGTTTGGAACTGATATTTTTCATATCTTTTGTGGAAAGACAACATTCAACATTATGTTTGAACTCACTCACAATAGAAACAATAATATTCACAATAGAACAACATTGATGCAAAAATTTCAGTCAACTATGAATGGTGAATGCTTCCAGTATACCCCAGATGAGGGAGTGGGGGGGTGTAGTCTGTGGTATGTAGTTTGTGTTGTGCACCTCAAATTAATTTTGCAACTAATAATATGACACTTGATTGTTTATATTATACCTTTTCCTGGGTGGTTTCATGTGACTGTTGACCAGTCTCGTTATCCTCCTCTTCATCAGAAATTATATATCGACCATTTGGTCTTGTGGTTCGTTTACCTCTGCCATGACTGGGAGTTTTGACTGATCCAGTTTCAATATAGCGTAACATATGCAGGCGAGTAGTTTCATAGTCATCTATTTATTGACAGAAGATAAGTGTTTTATATTTTATAAAAGCTGAGAAGGGAGAATCTATTTTAATAGCACTCATCAGTCCAAGTATTAAGCTTGCTTACTATAAAAACACATTCATCAACCAACTTACCACTGAACTGTATTACTTTAGCCACACATGTAGTTGTTGGAAGTGTCTTTGGATCAATGGAATTCTTGATAATTTTTTTATTTATTTTTGCAAACTCTTGTGGCCATGAAACCATAACTTCCTTCTCCCAGTCCCATTGGGAATTATTGAATGTTTCTGAATTTTCTCGCACAATCCAACGTGTTTCACCAACCTCACATGATTTCTCAGACACAAATTCAAATAATGCGTATTTCATGTTCGAAAATAAGAGAAAAAAACTTGCCAAAATCGACTGTTATGATTTTATATCTCCTTCGAATAATCCCGCTTTGAAAAACAACACATGTGACTGAGGTGATACATTACCCATCAACCACTGCGTCATGCGCAATTTAACTGGGTACTAATTATTACCACTGGTTATTTCAAACAAAACGCAGGCTCGCATGAATGATTTATTGCCAATTGCCACGACTACAATCTACAGCATGTGCAAGATTACGTTCTTGTTTTAAATTGGTCCAAATAAGAGCAAATATTATGCAAAGAGGACCTTATAAGCGTTATGAATATGAGCCAAATGTCAAGCTTCCTAAAACAACATCGTACAACCGAAGAAAACGTCAATACGAAGACATTGACAGTGAGCCAATTACAAATACAGTAAGCTCTAATACTTATTTTATAGATATTGTTGGATTTATGGATACATATGTAGAGTTATGTATGTTTCTGTATTATATCTCATATTTTGACTATTGCCTTGTAGATATTCTGTGATACAGAATTGGGATTTGACCATGCCATTGAAAAAGAAAGCGACCAAACTCTAAATGAGGTAAGCAACACTTGGTGACAGTGACACTCTAAACATTGCAGGAATACACTGGTCTTGACTTTGCTGGAGTGCGAGGTTTAATGTATAACATACATTCTTTTGTGTAAACATTCTAATTCTATATTTTATAAATGCTTGATTTTACTTGGAACGTATTTTTCATATATTCAAAAATGCTTTTATGTTCTATGAAAAATCTATGTGCACAATTTAACAGAATCAATCTATTTAAATTTTCACACTGTATACACAAATTTAAAGTGAAGGGGTAGCTGACTATGTCTAAAGGGGCATAGTATGATGAGCATTTCTTTTTATCTACTTTGCCTCCTTGGGCATTTCTTGTCCTTTTCAGATGAATTTTAAATCACTTTTGCATTGAGTGTTCCTTGCTCTACATGTATGAATAAGTCTTGTATCTTGATGGTGTTTTTAAAAGGTTCTGTTTGATGATCAGAATGGTGAAGCTGAAAGTGATGATGACACTGTTGAATCAAACTCAGACATCATACAAGATGGATTTAATTGCAACAATGAGCAGGTAATTTTTATAAAAGCATGTTTAAAACATTTATATGCAAGAAATTACCATCTCACATATTTTTTCAGCCACCACAGTACACATACATACTGTATTAATTGTTTTTATTAGTTGTCAGTTTCTGTATGCAATTTGCATGCTTTAAAGCACTGGCAGTTCTATGACATTTAGAACTCTTTGTTTGAATACCGGAACAATGGCAATATTGACTTTAAAATTCAAATCCCTACCAGCCACCCCTATTACCCTTCCAAGAGTTCTACATACCTTGATGAGTTTACATGTAAACATGCTCAGATTATTTGTGATCATAATCCCAATAGGATTTCAATTATTACTGTTAATTACATGTTATTAATGAGGTGCTTGAACTTTTGTGGTTCTTTAATTAAATACAACTATAAGTGCCAAGAATGATAATAAACCTATTGCAAGAGGCCTATACCTAATTACCTTGAATTTTTTAGATCCATGCCGATGAAAAAGAGCCATTGTACCCAGGTGCAAATGTTACAAAAGCAGAAAGTCTACTGCTGATCCTTAGTTTTGTTCTGCGGCATAAACTAACAGATGTGGCTCTTGGGGATCTTCTTTTGCTGTTGAATACATTTTGCCCTAATGCTATTCCAGCTACAAAGCACAAGTTCTATAAACAGATGAAATTCCAGCAGTCAGAGGTAAGCCAAATTGCATTGAAATTTGTGGATGGACCTGCCCAGATGTGTTACTTAGCAGGGTACTTGCTTGCCTACTCTCTCCTCCATCAGTCAATGTCTGTACTGACTGTTAGTTTGAACTTGTACGTGTATGACAATAATTCTCTCCTTGTAATAACTTTTTATTTACTTGTCCTTATTGTATGTTTAAAAAGCTTTTTGAGTGGAAGAGCCACATAAGTCACATAGCACTTAGTTATTATGTATTTGTTGCATAGTTAATATGTATTTATTTAGTACTTAGTGAGTTACTAGGTTTAATAATTTAATCTTTGAATTTTAGAACCACTTCTACTGTCCCACTTGCATGTCATACTTGGGCAAAGCTATGAACATTATGAGCTGCAGTTCTTGTAACAGTCCATTTAATGAAGATGAAAGCATAAAGAATGGAAATTACTTCATATATATCCCACTGCAACAACAAATTGAAACTTTGTTATCAGATAGTAAGATATTTCCTCATTTAACAAATAGAAACTTAGAATTTTCTCTTAAATCTAACACTGTAACAGATGTAACAACTTCAGCACTATACAAAAACCTTATATGTAAGCACGGTCTTGGTCCAAATGACATGTCACTGACATGGAACACAGATGGCATTCCAGTCTTTAAATCTTCTAACTATGCAATCTGGCCTTTGCAAGCTTTTGTAAATGAGCTTCCTCCTTATCTACGTAGCAAAAATATCTTATTGCTTGGTTTGTGGTTTGGTAAGAAACCTGTAATGAATATCTTTTTGCGCCCTTTTGTTGAGGAGTGTAGAAAGCTGGAATTACATGGATTTACATTTGGTAATGAGGTCCTCTCAAGGAAAGTATTTTCTCTGCTATTATCTTCAGATTCTCCTGCTAGAGCTCTTGTACGCAATGTTAAGCAGTTCAATGGTCAGTATGGATGCGACTGGTGTGAGTTTGAAGGGGAAGTTGTGCCTGGTAATGGTGGTCCTCCTGTTCGTTATTACCCTCATCGAACACCGGTTATTATGCGGACTGCTAAAAAGCAAGCAGCTTATGCACTAGAGGCTACACCTAGTGACCCTGTTAAAGGAGTGAAGGGTATGTCTTTAGCAGATATGTTGCCTACTTTTGACACTGTCAGAGGTACTGTGACAGATTATATGCATTCTGTGTGCCAGGGAGTTGTAAGGCTAATGGTGGATTTGTGGGTTGACAGCAAACATCACGGTGAGGAATATTATATTGGGCAAAAGGTCAAGCTTGTGGATGAACGTCTACAGTTGATTTCTCCTCCCAGTGAGATGCACCGAAGCCCACGTAGCCTCTCTCAGAGACACTTCTGGAAAGCATCTGAGTGGAGGGCTTTCATCTTGTATAGTCTAGTCATTCTGCAAGGGGTTCTTCCTGCCTGTTACTTGAATCACTTCTTTCTTTTTGTCTATGGCATTTACACACTCTTGGGAGACTCAATTTCCGTTGAGTCAATCGCTCTTTCTGAGTTGTGCTTGACGAAGTTTGTCATCAAGATGGAGGAGTTGTATGGGTTGTCAAAGTGTAAATTTAATGTCCACTGTTTGACCCATCTGGCTCACTGTGTTAGAGACTGTGGTCCATTGTGGGCAACATCTACTTTCACATT
The DNA here is from genome assembly GCA_963855995.1 of Muricea muricata. Lineage (NCBI taxonomy): Eukaryota > Metazoa > Cnidaria > Anthozoa > Malacalcyonacea > Plexauridae > Muricea > Muricea muricata. The sequence goes on from OY979716.1 coordinate 84,293,953, forward strand.
TGAGTCCCATAACCACGTGCTGTTAAATCTGTTCCATGGGACACAGTGTGTGCCACAGCAGATATCACATATGTTTTTGCTCAAATACAAGGTTGCCTCAATGACTTGGAGCTGTATGGATGGTGATTCTTCAGCTTCTGTGAAAGATCTTCTTGTGAGGTTAAATGATGCTGTCAGGCATAAGCACAAGAACGGTTCTGGTTGCTTAACTCCTTTGGGTTGTGAAAAGATGGTTAAATTGGATGCTCGTAGGATAGTTGCTTTGCAGAATCTGCTGAATGTAGAGGTTAAGAATGATTCTGGCAAGTGTTATGACAGGTTTGTCTACAATCATCAGGTCTATTCTAGTGTAAACTATGTCAGATCCAAACGCCATAAAAATCACAGTGTTACTTTCAACCATCCAGTATTTAAGTGTGGAGAAATTCTGGGTCTTCTAAGTGTCAAACCATTGTGTGAATGCCCTTTAAGTCTCTCTCAATACTGCAAATGCTCACTTTATACTGTAGTTCTTGTGAAACCTTTGCATGCCAGTCATAGAGTATTGTATAGGGATATAGAATTTAATGTATCAAGTAAGTTTATCATGGAAGTTGAGGAAACAAATCATATTGTTGCACTGTATCCATCACAGATTGAACGGAAATGTATTTCTCTGTGCTTAGAAAATAAGACATACTTTTGTCCTTTACCTTATCGTATTAATGATGACTAAATGGTGAAATAGTGATGTGAAATTGATAAATGTATATAGGATATATTAGCTAAGGTGAGCAAATAAAGTAGGACATGCTATAAAGTTAAACAGTGAGTACAATGGAAACTGACTAATTGTATTCATTTTTAATTCTAGTTATTTATCTTATTATAGTTCTTTAATGAACTATTATGAATGCTATATTTAAATTTCATAACAAAAATAAAACTTTCTCCAGGTTCCTTGTGACATGCATGCAAGTCAAAAATAAAAAAAATGCATAATTAAAAATAGATTTAAAAATAGAAATAATTGTTTCTTGTGTTTATAGTTTTGTAGCATGAACTAGTGTTTTGCTCACTTTACGCATATGAAAGTTGTATATACATGCATATATATCTATATGTATATATTTGTAATATTTTTATTGTAAATAAAATACATACAGTTTGACTGGTGTATGTTTGTCTTACATGATTATTATCTGTTTAATAAATAATTATCATAAATAAGTTCACATTCTATAGACCCCCATAGTATCTTTTAAACAGAGTTTCATAATAAAATATGTTCTATAGAATAGTGTTATAGAACTGGATGTTCTATTGAATAATGTTATAGAATATTCTATGGAACTAGTTCTGTTGTAGAATATTCTATTGGAAAATGAATATGCTATAGCATATTCTATTGGATTCTATAGAACATTTTTGTAAGGGGAGCCATAAATAGACCAGTTTCATAAGGTTATATATGTTTATTAAAAGTGACGTTTCGTCTTAACATAAGACATCTTCAGACTAAATACAAGATACATTAGCATGCAATATTTGTAAAAGCACTATGTTGGGCTTTGATATTTATTCTGCGAATTCTTGCAGCATTCTGAATTCGTTTTTATTTTATGAAAATTCCTTTAGAATTCTATAGGAATTCCTTTGGGATTCCTTTAGGATTCTGTTCAAATTTCCTAAACATTGTTGATAAATTTATTTTCTTTTGACATACTCTAAATTGCAGCACGCTATTTTATTTCGTAAAAAGAACCCTTCAACATAATAAACATATTTATCTTCCATTTATTGATTTTATTTTGGGTGGCAACTATGGGCCACCATACAAAAGCATTTTGTCTTGGATTTTCGGGCTTTTCTATTCCTATTTAGCGTAAAAATTGATCAGGTTGTTTGGCGTTGTTCGTTGAACAATGTGTGAACAATGTTGTTATCATGCATGAACAATGTTGTTATCATGCGTGAACAATGTTGTTCAGACAACAGTCGTTAACAACATTGTTCCAACAACTTGTTCATGCCTGATAAACGAACACTAGTCATTGCAACATGATGGAACATGCGTCGACAAGGTTGATGAAACATTCCTGTTAACTGTTGTCAGAACAATGCTGTTCAGCATTGTTCATTCATCAGGTGTCAACAATATTGTCTAAACAGGCATGAACAATGTTGATGAAAGAACAGGTTGTTTTTAGTTGTTCAAACAGCCGTGAGCAATATTGATAAAATAACAAGCTGTTTTCAGATTTCAAACCAGTGCTTCCACTTTGAAATTTTAGTTTTCCATATATCTTCACAAAAATATCCATATTTTGTGTAAAATTCCATAGAAATTCAACCTGCATTTCCACAGATTTTCCATAAATCATAAACGTCGTAACTTATCGAGAAAGCAGAGTATTAAAGAAGCGATGACACTAAAGTTTTTGTTATGTAATTTGAATACTATGGTAATTAAAGTAAATACTAAAATTTATGATTTTTTTCTAATTTCATTGATACTAATCTAAATACAGTATAATATTATTAAGCAGCATCATGTTCGGGATGGTGCAACCCAGAGACTTCAAACTACTGTTCAGCTTCACAAACAAAACTAGACACTTAACATTTCTATATAGCTTAGACAACGTAAAAATGTTTTGAACAATGAACAGTATAATAAGATGATCGTTTAATATGGTCGTTCTTTCTGACTAATTAGTCTTTAATTAAGTTTTGACACCCGTTATTTCTTCTAGAAACTGGACTCTAAGCTTTCTTGTTTCTTCGCTGTCTGCGTTTGATTTCATGCGTTTATGCAGATTGAGCATCTCACTTGATGGCTCCATCAAAATAGCCTGACGTTTTCCTTTAGGAAGGAATACTTTGTTGAAAGTAATGCCAACAAACTTTCTTCCTTAAGAGATGCCCTGTGATCGCTCTTGACGAGCTTTAACTGGCTGAACACACGCTTGACAGCGGCATTGGAAAATGGCGAAGACAAGGCTGTAGATTCGACTTTTGTAAGGTTGGGATAAACTTTCTCCTGCCCTTGATTTTTCTCATTAAACACTGCCTTCCAATATTCTTCCAACACATTTCTCCACTCAAGTTTGGGCTCATTGCATGTTCCTGCCATTCCTTATCAGTTTGTCTTAAGTCTGCAACATCTTTCAGACCTGGTATCTGTTTAAAGACTTGCACCAAAGATGGTGGGGACAGAGCATGAGCAGATGCAGGTGCAAGAAACGATAAGAAATCAAATTTGCTACAACCATCAAATCGTGATAAAATTTGCTTCACAGCTTCGATCTGAAAACTTCTACAATGTCTGTAGAATAGCTGAATATCAGGGTGATTCTCACCAAGACCATCTTCAATGCTGTGGATGGTATCTGTTGCACAAGGTCCAATGTAGACTTCGTTAAGTGAAACATAATAGTTTTGGTCATGAACATCAATTTTCCATGGATCTGCTTGTCGTACAAATGACACCTAAAAATTGAAACACACAATGAATGCTACAATAATCATGTATTTTATTTGTGGAAATATAAAAACATATTTGACGACTGGTTTAAGGTACCTTCATAAAATCAGAGAGAAAAGAAGTTAGCAGTGTCTTGAGTTCACTATTCAGCAGGTAGAGAACAGGAATACCACTTTGAAACGAAGTATTAAAAGAGACAAATCGACCAAGATTGAAGGCCATGAACTCAAGATATGCCAGTGTGAACTTGTTGTTCAAACTCTTCATAGTACTATCATTTGTATGCGTAGGATCTTAAATCGCTGCACCAGTGAAATAAAGCTTCAAGGCCTCATACTGCTCAATGACTCTGTCAATACACATCTTCATCGAGAACCACCTGGTTTGTCCAGCTTTCAGCATCTGATGTTTTTCAATATCAAAGAACTCTTGAAATTGTTGAAAGTTCTTTGTATGTAGTGGAGATGAGTGGAAATATGAAGATATATTTCGACATAAATCTTCTAGAGACTTTGGCAACTGTAAGGATGCGTGAGAAGCACAAAGATGGATAAGGTGGCAAGCACACTTGATGGGTATTATCCATGGGTAATTGGCAACAAGCATTTGTGCAACAGAATGATGTGCACCAAACATGGCATTACAGGTGTCAGCCCAAAGCCTATGACATTCTCCATTGGAATCCCTTTTTGCTCAAAGCATTTCACAACAGCATTATAAATTGTGTCAGCTTTTCCATCATCTAGCTCAACCATGTCAATCAAGTAACAGTCCATTTTAAATGAATCTGGATTGAAGTAAGACACCAATATCGCCAGTTGGCTCTTTTGTGTCCGATCTGTTGTTTCATCAATAATCAATGAAAATTTATGGGACTTCAGTTCTGCAATGGACTCTTGAAGTGTATTAAATCCCAAAACCTGACGAATAATATTGGTCGCTTTTTGCTTTTCTAATGTTACCTTCTGAATTGTCTTATCTGTGGGAACCAAACTGTGTACAAGGGCTAACAAATCATCGCTTAAATGGATGGGAAGATTATTTTCCACAATAGAACTGCAGAGTTTAATTTCCACTTTAGCAACAGAACTTTTTGAGGGACCAAATAAGTACTTAATATTTGGATGCGATGTAGATGTACTGAGGTCGGTAATCATCTTAAATGCATCTTTGTGTCCTTTTCCTTGCATGTGTCTGCTAAGAGCAGTTTTCGAACAGGACAATTTTAATTTACAAACTTTGCAGAAAGGCACACTACGATTATTAGCTTCCCTTTTCTCCTGTATCCAATTCTTGAAATTTATATTGTGAAGCCAGGCATTACAAAATTTCTGCTCATACCTTCACTTTTCAGTTTTCTTTGGCTTATCAGTAGCGTTTTCCTTCTCATTATCCATAATGTTTTCATCGCTTGAATTATCTTCACACTCCATCAGCTAATCTTCTCATTTACATAATAGCATCCGTGTTGTATTTTTAAATATGCATACTTTAAAGACACCATGTTTGCAATATTTTGGCGCCAAATTCTACGATCATTCGTTCACACTAAGCTATACTATATCTACTATATCCCCAGAAATTACTGAATACCCCAATACGTCCCCTCAAACTTCCCTAAATTCTGCACAAATAAAAAACTTAAGCTATCATAAATTTTTGGTTTTGCCATTTTTCAATCGCATGTCGAAATGTAGCAGTAAAATATAGATCAACCACAGGCAAATATTAATTTATTAACCAGCAAGGGCTATTTCCAATTTTCCATAGAATTTCCACATTTATCTCGATTCCATAAAAATTTCCATTTTATGCTAAAATTTCCATAAAATATGGAAAATTCCATAGAAGTGGAAGCACTATTTCAAACAACCGTAGACAACATTGTTTTAATATTTTTATATTATTTTTTAGGCATTGCGATAACAAAGAGGATAAGTGAGGATATTTCATTGACAGATTAACTTCCGCTTTGTCTCAAGCTTCCGGCCTGAATTTTGCTGCTACAGGGACAAAGTCTGACAGTTGTAATTTTGAGTTTTTATTTGAATTGTTTCATCGATTGTATTCAGAGGATTGTATTGCAAGTAGTTCTTTTCAAGCCACTGATTGTATGGATTATACTTAAAATCGCATTCTGGCATGCAAAAGAATATATTCGTATTGCACATATCGCTTGATTCCTCACATTTTTCAGCCACGTTATGTAAAAATTATGTTTCCAGAGCAAGACTCACCACTCATACGGAACTTAAGCAATCAAGCTGTTGTCCAGGTATTTAAAGTTCTATTTAACAAACCCATGATAAAAATGATTTTGTGGCAATAAAATTAGTACTTTGGAGTATTGTGTGGCATACAAGACAGGACATTTTTGCAAGGGAATTAAGTTCTATAAAATATATTGTAGTAGGGAAACTTGCTTGCATGGGTAACCCTTCTGCTAAGGTCACCCTTCCTCACCTTGATATTGTGAGATTGATTAGGGTGAACACATGAACATGTGTTAAATTTAATAACTTCATTTGTAATATAAATAGTATGATTTTCATCGATATGTATCATATAATTAATAGTTAATTCTTGTTCATTTAGAATTTCAGCCCATGCAGATGGGGAAGGTCGGCGTGCACCGTCTGTTGCTCTCTCCCATGTCTCGTAACTAATCCACAATTTGTCATCTTTGGCACACTCATCCTTTCAAGTTTCAGCTACATAGTTTTTCGGGAAAAAGGAAAGATAATGGTAAGCTTAAAGGACAATGGCACTAAAAATTTTTATTGGCCAGACTTATCAGGTTCACCTATGGAATACTTAATTTCGTATTTTTACCTCTCTACGCCATATAGTTGTGAAGAAATATCGAAGTAACATTCGCGAAATTTTAACTGCCGGGCGCCATCTTGAACAAATTCTGTGTATGCTAATTTTTGGCCGTAAGGTACATATATTTGTGATGTGAGAAGCGTACAGACATTGACTAAATAAAGGCAATGGTTTGTAATTCTATAACATACTACACATATATAATAGTTTCCAACGTGCATATACATGCTTCGCTGCAAAAATAGTTACGCAAAACATAAGATATGAACTAAAATAGTCTGGAAAAACCTGACGTTTACCTCGTAACGGCACTTACTCATGACCAGCTTTGAAAGTATACACTATATAATCTATATATGTCAGCATGTAACTAGCTCCAGCATCACAACAAACAGAGTATTAGCGCATTATACACAAATGTTATATTTCCTTTGTGTGTACTTGCCATGTTTGACTGTAAACTAAATACGCAAGTTTAATATACAGAACAAATAATAGAACATTCAATTATTTCTGTGTGCATGCACTTATGCATGCGTTCATAGTGACACGTAATATTTCATAGTGACACGTAAAATCTGGAAAACCCAGCGTGAACATCACTGGTACGCTACCAGTCGATACAGTTTGTGTACCCGTTCCAGATCTTCGTCGTCAAATGGCCAGTTTTCTTCAAGATAGCGACATACATCTATCTTTAAAACACTTTCTGACAGCATGCTGTCTTGAAAGTGTGGGTGCAATGTCACGCACTTCTGTCCCTGTGTTTCACAATGGTCAAGAAGATCATCATACTCATCATACTTTAACGCTTTCTCATGACAACAAAAACATTGAATCAATTGTTTTGATATAGTGCAATGTCCACATTTACACCAGCTAAGAGTTTGAAGGCGCCATGCGTTTGCTGTTTCAAACTCTTGATCGACTTCTTCGCTCGAGGACGACGTATTGCTCTCTCAGTCCGAGTCGCTTTCATCGCTTATATTGGTGCCTTTTCTTCCTACTTCTGGCTCATATTGGTACGGTAACACTTCTCCTATTTGATTCTCGCGAATATTTTCCATAACAATGGTTTAAAAGCAATAATTTCTTTACAAAACGTTCGTAATCTCGACAGACACTGAATAAAATATATTGCGTGTTTTGATTATACCCAGCCATCTACGTCATTCTGGTCACGTGACGCAAAGATAATTTTTCGAAAATACGAGCCAAGATGGCTGCCAAGAAGTAAATTAGCAGTCAAATAAAATGCAAATAACCCTGGGACGAAAACGATCGGTGAGGTTTTAATATTATATTCATTACCAGGAAAGGTAACACTTTCAATCTGGGCAATAAAAAATTTTAGTGCCATTGTCCTTTAACTTTTCTTTTGTTGTTGTTTGTTGCAGTTTTTGAGGACATTTTTGAGGGTATTATGTGAAGGGAGAGTGTCGTGCTGGTTATCCATGTTGCCTAGTTAATAACTATAAATATACTTTTTTAATTATAAATACCTTTGTCAATATATTTTTATATAGAATTGGGACACTTATCTTGGTGGTAGATGTACTAAATACTTATGATAATCTTACCACAAGAGCAGTTCAATGAAATACTGCTTCCTCCAGTATTGCATTAAACTTCACTCCAAGGAGTCCACACTCCATTTTGGATGCCAACTCCTTGGTGGATGCTTTCTCCAAGGGAGACCAGTTTCCTATACCAAGAATCTGAGGACAAAAAAAGTAAATATTATAAATGCATGAGCAAATATATCAGATTTTTTTTATTTTAGACCTTTAAGTGAATGGCATTTAATTAACGAAGTGATTGTAATATTATTTAATGAACACTTTTAAATAGGATTTGTTTTTAAAAAAGGATTGATAAAATTTTTACCCTTCTTTCCTCAGCCCTCCAATATGTAAACTTTTTCGACTCAAATAGGTCCACCCAGAGGAGGAATGAGGGTCTTCCCAGGATGCATTGCGCTCATTAATATTCAAAAATAGAATTTTTCCTGGACGCTTGGCAGAAAGTAGTTGAAATACATTGCGATTTTTGGCAACGAAGATCTTAATTTTTTGAAGGTATGTCTTGACACTTGATTTTTATAGTGAACATATTGCACTACTTTTTACTTGTTTTGTTTAAGAACTAATTTTGTGTTATGTAAATTAGCCATTGTATTCATGACCTTTTCGGGTCAGTGTACACGCCACAAAAATAGCTTTGAAACAATGCAGAAGCTAATTCGGTTTTTTAAACAGAAAATAAAAAAAAAGCACGGCATCGAATTACGGATGCTCTATTCTTTCTTTTGATACCTTAAAACACGAGATAGCTCCACAATAAATCCGTGTAATTGCAGTTTGAAAATGGGTTATTTTTGCTATTTTGTAATGCCGATGGCGGGGAAAGACCGCATGATAATCATTATGGCGCGAATAACACTTCTGTACATTGCCTCTATTATTTTTATAATATCTGCCTAATTCTTGTTACAATATCTCAGTTTAAACTTAAAGTCACTTACAAGATTCAATATGATGCTGTGTAACTGTATCGACTTTGAATTTTTATTTTACTATAGATATCGTGTAGTTTGGAGTATAAAAATGGAATCGGATAGTATCAGCAATGCTGCTGCCATTGCTGATAAAGAAAATGATATTGCTAAGCATGTGCACACTTCTAAAGGTGATACACCAGGGAAACCTAAAAATAAGGCACCAAGACTATCTCGTAAGAAGTATCCAAGATCTAGTTGGGCTTTGTTTCAGAGTCCTGGAAAATCACCAAAGGTAAAAACATAATAATACTCTAGTGCAACTGGGCAAGTAAAGTGCAAGCATGTATTATTGAAAATGAGTTAAGGGGATTAGTACATATACTGTACCAATCTGGTACAAAGACATGTTCTAAATATTGTTGCTTTAATCATTTTACATTATTGTTTACATTGTAGTCTCCAACTAGTAAACAGTGAGATTAACTCCCACAACGTCTCCAGTGAAACTTCATAGATGGACCTTTGAAAAAGATAAAGCATTTATTGAGTTTATATCAATTGCAAAAACGGATCCAAAGTATGGAAAAAGTTCTTTCAAAGAATGGCCAGCATTTAGTGAGAAGAACAGTTTCTGGGATGATGGTGCAAACCAACATTCTCCTGTCATGGACAGTGTGACAAAGACCTATAATATATGCACAATTTCATTGGACATTTGCATTACAATTTGACAGAAACATGCAGACGTGATTGTTTGTGGTAACAGCTGCATAATTCCATCCCAGTTTTGAATTGTACATGTAGAAAAATACTTCACTTGAAGTGCATGCTTTAAATTTCATCACATGCTTATTTTTAGTGTGCAGTAAGTCAAAAAATAGTGGTATCAGTAAAATACTTTAGGCATCAGATAGCACATGCAAACATTATGCATTCATGCAAATGATTACTATTTTAGAGGCGTACCAAGTATGTATTTTCTCTAGAATGTTTTAACACTTCTTGTAAAATTCATAAATGATTAATAAGCTAATTACCCAATAAATGAACCATATTTATGTCACATGATATCTTTTTAAACCCCAATACAGGTCAACAATCTGATAAAGCTATGTCCTAGTTAGTATTCTTAACCTTTGATACAGCTATATCCTAATTAGCATGCATTTATTGACAAAAATGTTCCTGTATTTTATTAATATTAAATTCATTGCCTTGTGGCTTCTAAATCAATTAGTACAGTAAATAATAAAAAATTTCCAACAATAATTACAGAATTAGGGTTTATTAGAATGGGAAGAACATTCAGTGCAAGTAAACCTGGTTCATGAAACAAATCCCACCATGAAGCAGTTCCCCACATACTTCACATGTTGCTTAATATGCTTATAAGTTTTTTGTAATAATCATGATAGACATTAAATTGTTAATGTTTTGTTTGAACATTGTCAGCCCCCAAATATGAACTTGTCACATGTCATTGACTGATAAGAGTACCACATAAGTGGAAATTCTTGTTTGCCTTTCAAAGGTTACTTTATTCTTCCTGTTTATGGAAGAATTTTTTTATTATTTCTTCCTACATTTTTACATACAAATACAAATAGACACACATGAGAGAGCAAAAGAAGGCAAGACAAGTAAATTTAATAATTTATCAGTCATGACTGGTGAACCTTTTATATCTATTTTGAGGCCTCAGGGCTGTACATCACCATACAAATAATACAACCCTTGCAAATGGTTTATGCAGTCCACCATTGCATGATACTGGTAGTCAGTACTGGTACTTAGTGTTATTCAATAGAGTGTCTGTAAATATTAATGTAAATACACAAAAAAACCCAACTGTTGCTAGAGGTTCCTTATGTCTATAGTGCACCACATCCAATATTTTATCATGTCCATACATGTTTAAAACTTCTTGATGTTCACCATATGTCCACATTGTCCTGATCTTCATACCAGACCAAATTCCTGCACATGATACCTTATCCAGTTGTTCCTTGTGTCCATACTATGCATATCCACCACATCTCTGAAAAAACAAACAAGAAAAGTAGGATCTGTAGAAAAGTAGAATCAATTGTGGCATTTAGCACATGCTCATTGTATACTGGCGAAACTAAAGAGTTCATTGCCAATAGGGCAAGTATTGCAGTTAATATAAATTTGATTAACTGGATACATCAGCATTAATGTTTTAGTTAACCTATTCAGCATCAGCACTCTTTTCGACAAGTAAAATTTTCTGGTGTTAAACAATAAAATGGAGGGTGTATTGCTACAGTCAGTTAGTTGCCTGACGTAAGTCAACTGGAGGAAGTACATTATCCAGTTTATCATCTTCAGTATCTGAGTATGTGATAAAATATCAAACTCCCACAAAATAATATTACTGAATAGTTTTTCACCTCCATCTCGCTGGTCATTAGGGTCAAAGAACTGCATATTAAATATTAAATAAAACATGTGTACAGTGGGTGTGCAATATATAAATATACAATGACAATATGAATACAAAGACCACTCAACTTCTCACACTAATATCTAGTTTCAATATAATATGCAACCCATCAGTACAATTGAACCTATAAAATTATTTACCTTAAAAACACGACTAGAATGCACTACCAGTGTAGGACTATCGCAATCAACGAACATTTTGTCAATATTTACATCGTTAACCATCGATCGGAAAAGGGCAATCTACAGACGTTCAAACTATCCATGAGCTAACATGAACTTCACGATATTCGAGTTCAACACACGGTAATCCATCAGGAATCAAGACCAAAGGCTGTTTTGATACACAATGAACAAGTAAAAGCTTGTTTTCCACGAATGGTGCGAAAATGCGCCATTTTTTACACAGTGAAATAATTTTACTTGTGATATTCCACGAGTTGCGAATTCAGCGAAAGCCAACCGAGAAATGACGGCACATACCGAAAAAGCGATAATATGTAATGAACCGCCCATCGGCGCGTTGCATTCTGTGAAGATCCTCACTCCTCCTCTGAGGTCCACCTTATTCATCCTTTCCTCCACTCGTAACCCATATGGGGAATTTTGGAATTCTAACTTCAGTTGTTCCTTAATTCAAAATCAAATCATATTATATAAAACTATGATTGGTGTATTTTCTGACAGTTTTTTAACAATTTATTCATTGACATGGTAAATAATTATATCATATAAGCTTACAGTTTTGCTGTCATTAGTCTTGGAAAATTGACCAAGTTGTATATACGCCTTTGCCAATATTTTCATTACATTTGCCTGTTATAAAAATTTTAAACACATTGTAAAACTAAAATAAACTACGTAAGTCTGAAGGTACGGTAATAAAAAAATAAAGCATTATTGCTATTTTTTTGAGAAAGAGATGTTATGTACTTACTGCATGGCTTGACTTGGCCAGATCAAATTCCTGCATAGAAAATTTAGTAGCCAAGTTTTTGAAGAACATGGTCGGGTCTTGCATTTCGGAGTGGTCTGACAAAAAAGTTGGAATTTTATTTCATGCATTCACAGTTTTAGAAAAATATTCGTTTGAGAAAATTTTCATGTATGTACCTTCCAATAAGCTTTGAGGAAAATTTTCGCGGACATAAGGCTTTCTTCTTTGTGCGTTTCACGTATCGCTGCTTAGGACATTGTTAACGCCGTGCTGCAAAGTGTTTTCGCTGTAGTTTAAGAAATAATAAAATAAAAATATTGAAAAATACTAATGAAACATGTCAATTTTATATTTTGTTTACCTGCGTGAAGCACCAGCTGTTCTTAATTCATTGTACGTTGCCACTAGCTCAAATTTTTGAGATTTAAAAACAAGCAAGCGCGAAGGCGAAAGGCTTCAAAAATCCTTGCATTGTTGCTTTGCTTACTATATCTATATTGTAGGTCATCAGCAACCGAATAGAGTTAATGGCCAAAATAGAATATGTGCACAACGAAGGAAATGGAAGTTATTGCCTTTGTCCTAATGTGACAGTAGCTATCCCTGCATTTGACATCAAGAATAAAGTGAATGTCCACTATAATCAAATTAAACACAAACGTGTAAATGAAGTGATTACAGAAGTAACTGAAAAGGTTGTCATAATTATTAACTATAATGATAACAAGTGTGGTAAAATGAAAGAAACCACTTGTTTAAAAATCTTCCCACATTTTGTGACACACTTTTTGTTCCTAAATGCCATGACGTCATTGTGATCTATTTGAGGCCTGTTTACACGGGCATTTTTTGCGACGATTTTATCCTTTTGGAGGATGTAAGTTTCAAACGATTAATTAACTCTAAACTAATTATAAATCAGCGTTTATATAATTCAAATTAGCGTTTAAAAGATAGACTTGTTTGTCTAACCGCCAAATTCTAAATTGAACTTGTAAGAGAGATATATCATTCTTATCTATCGTTCTACTTCTCGAGTGAAAATATTCTACCATTAACATGTCTACCATAGTACTCTAGACGCTAAATTTGTAAGTATATGTTTGTAATTCGTTAGTTATAATGTCCTTGTATTTATTCGCGTAATGTTTATTGTTATAGTTGAAGCGTAATAAAGATTGAAAAATTTCGTACGCGTTCAATTTGTTCAGAGACGAGACAGCGACCTACATAGTTCAAAAATTTAGCTGCGTTATGTCTATAAGTGACATGTCGACAAGTAAAGAGTCAACAGAAGGCGACGCTGTGCTCGACGTTCGAGCAAATCAAGAGGCTATTATTCTACAGTTGAGTCGAAGTTGTTCGGTGGCAAAGGCAAACAACAAAGAAAATCAAAGAGCTTACGGAATGGCAAATGACCTGTGGGAGTGTATACGAAGCTGATGAGAAATTAAGAACGTTTGTTGATGTAGCGTCAAAATTCTACCTAGCGCATTCAAAGTATCATTTGCTTATTAAAGATGAGAACGATCTAGCCGATTCTGAAGAGTATCTCGAGAAAGAATCGAGAATTTTAAAGGTTCATTTATCGATTGGATGCACAGACTAGAAAATACGGTTCTTTTCAATCAAGTTAACATTCAACCCAGTGACTCTATAAGTAATGTTGGAAAAGGTAAACGTAGCTGCACGGCAAGCATGCATTCAAAAGGTGCTTCGTCAGTGGCAAGCGCTCAGACTGCAGCTAAAGCTAAAAGAGCAGCCCTCGAAGTGGAAAGAATAGAGCTGGTAAAAGAACAGGCCCTGGAAAATGAGAGACGGGAGCTGGAACTTAACAAGCAACTGGCAAAAATCGAAGGCGAAGAAAAAGTGTATAACGAAGCTATAGGCGCTGGTTATTCGACGAACGTGACACAATTACAGGAAACCAAGCCCCATTTCGTAAGTAGAGAGATTCTATGCAGCTAAGACCACTAGACCTGTACATCGAATACAGACGAAAGATACCATAAGCAATGCACGTTCACATGTGGCTGAAGAGTTCCTTCGTACAGTAACCAATATTCAACAACAACAACAGGATCAAATGCATGCAGAGGCGTAGGAACGAATTAAAAGTTGGGGGGGCTGAACGTACGAGCGCCAAAGGCGCGAGCTCTGTAGAGGGGTCCGAGGGCATCCTCCCCCGGGAAATTTTGAAAACTAGAACCCCGGAAATGCCATTTCCTGCGATTTAGGCACTCCATTTGGAGTTTATTTTGATTGCAAAAATAAGCTAAATTTGGCACATTTTTTAAAAAAATGTGAATAATGTATAACGATTTCAAGAAAAAATGCATCAGTTGAAGTTTGGATCTTGATTAGTGAATGTGAATTTCTGACATTTATACTAAATGCTTATTGAAGTCAAATACTGATTTTATGAGTCCTATAACAATGTAAATAGATATTGACACGAGAACAGGGAAATTGTGAAACTATCTGGTTAATCTTGGTGTATTCTTCCAGGAAAATGTAATCTTTTAGGCTCTAAATTGCTCTAAGAACCAATTTGGGAACCAATCTAACATTCTAAGCATTCTAACGCACTATCTAACACAACATTCATGTGATTAAAATCACGCTGGACAGATTTTTTTTGGAGGGGTTAGCCCCTCCTTAAAAAGTTTTGGGGGGCTTGAGCCACCACCCCCTCCCCCCGTCTGTTCCTACGCCACTGAATGCATGAGATGTACAAGATACAAGACCGTCGTGATCATCAGCTGCAACAGATGTTTAGCTGTCACAATCAAATGGCGGCATCACTTACATTGCCAAATGTAGAAGTTCTCTGGAGACCCTGTCGAGTACTGCCATTTCTTAAGATCATTTGAAAACTTAATAGAAGCTAAGACACCTAGTCCTAGTTCGAGATTATTTTACCTGGTCCAGTACACGTCTGGAGAAGTTCAACATCTGATGCGTAGCTGTTTAACGATGAGCCCAGAGACAGGTTATGTAGAAGCTAAACGGCTACTGAAGGAGAAATACGAGCAAAATTACAGCATCGCCACAGCCTATGTCAATCGAATTATATCGGCACCTCCAGTTAAGTCAGAAGATAATCTTTCCCTCCAAAGTTTCGCAGTGTTGCTTAGCTGCAGAAATGCTCTGAAAGAAATAGGATATCTCAATATGATTGAAAACCCAGACACTCTACTGAAGATAATTGAAAAGCTTCCGTTTCCAATGCATCAGCGATGGAGAGAAGTTGCAGATGATATATCCTACAATAAATCAAGAGAGATTATGTTTGATGACATGGTAAAATTTGTCGAGGCAAGAGCAAGAGTTCTCAATCATCCAATGTTTGGAAAACTAACAGGCAATAGCTGAAACAAGCCAAGGGAGACCCCGAGCAGTAGAAGCCGTCAATCCTTTGGTATCGACAGTTGTTCAAATTCTCAAGAAATCCAGCAGAAGAAATTATTCAAATGTTCACTATGTAAAGGTAACCATATTTTTGTGCAGTGTTGTCACTTCCAGAATGAATCCGTTGAAGGAAGTAAGAAAATTGTTCGTAAACGCGGGCTACGCGATAACTGTCTTTTGGCTGATCATATAGCAAGATTTTGTTCAAAGAGTAGCTTCTGCAAAGTCCCTGGATGCAATCATAAACATTCAACATATTTACATTCCAAGAGCACTTCTCGTTTGGTGGATAGGGCGGCTGGTCTGGACAATGTCAGCAAGTGCGAAAACGGATTAGATTTAGAACTTGGTACAAATCATAACGCTGCAAGTGTCAATGCTGCAAGCGTTGGGCGTTATTCCAGCGGGGCAGGTTATCTAACAACAAGTCTGCCTCTTGTGCCAGTCAAAGTGAAGTCAAATGTGCCAGTCAAATCAAGTAATTATCACCTACGCGTTTCTAGACTGCCGGTCAAATACCACATTCTGTACCAATGAACTATTATATCAGCTCGGTGTCAATGGAAGGGAAACATTATCGTTGACAATGCTGCAGAACGAAGATTCCTAACCAAGTGCCGTGTAGTTAGCTTACAAGTTTACGACCTGGATGAAGAAAGTCTTGTTGAGCTTCCAACAGATAAGATACCTGTGAGTCAAGCATTCCAAGACAAGAAGATATTGAGAAATGGCCTCATTTAAAGGATGTTCTCAGCTGAAAGAAATATGCAGCACAGTTTTTTAATAGGAAATGATGTGCCTAAAGCTCTCGAGCCCAAAGAAGTGATTAAATCTCCTGGAAAGGGTCCCTATGCAGTTTGAACAGTGCTTGGTTGGACAGTTAACGGTCCTCTTGAACGTTTTGAAAAGGATAAGCATAGAGCTAACTTTATTCGATCTGATAGTAATCTTAGCGAGCAGTTTTAAAACTTCTGTGATATGGAGTTTAACGATTCTACATATCCCGCACGAACCGAAATGTCAAAAGAAGATTCCCGCGCTCTTGGTCTTATAGAAGATTGGGTGATCCCGAAAGAAGGTCATTATGAAATTGCTCTTCCTTGGAAGAAATCCCCTCCAACCCTGCCATATAATCGTCCACTGGCAGAACATCGTTTAAACCTCCTTAAGAAACGCCTTCAAAAGGATCATGACCTTTTAAAGAAATATTCCGTCAACATTGACGAACTTCTATCAAAGGGATATGCAACCAAGGTTCCTGAATGTGACGCGGAGAATCCTCAACAACCATTGTGGTATTTGCCTCATCACCCCGTCTATAACCCAAATAAATGGGACAAGATCAGTGTCATGTTTGACTGTGCTGCAAAATATCAAGGGTCATCGTTGAACGATAATTTGTTACAAGGTCCAGATTTAACGAACGGGCTAATCAGTGTCCTGATACGTTTCTGGGAGGGTCCAATAGCAATGTTAGCCGACGTGGAGGCGATGTTTCATCAAGTGTGTGTGGCGCTCCTTGATACCAACGCCCTTCACTTCCTCTGGTGGCCAGAAAACGACTTGAGCAAAGAGCCAGAAGAATTTAAGATGGTTGTTCACGTATTTGGAGCTACATCTTCTCCATGTGTTGCGGATTTTGCACTTCAAAAAACTGCTGATGATAACAAGGAGTTTGGAAAGATTGTAATCGATACCGTAAAGCGGAACTTTTACGTCGATGATTGTTTGAAGGCCGTTTGTGATGAAAAGGAGGGAATGCAAATCTGAAGCAAATTACCTGAGTTACTTGATATGGGAGGATTCCACCTCCGTAAATGGGTGTCCAATTCGCCTCATGTGATGATGTCGATACCAGAAGAAGAAAGATCTGGATCCATAAAGGATATGAACTTTGATCAGCCGACAATTGAGAGAGCACTTGGATCACATTGGGATGTCATCAAGGATAAGTTTGTTTTCAAGGTGACGATTAAACCAAACAACCAACAAGACGAGATTTGTTATCTATCGTAAGCTCGATTTATTCTGCCGGCAAAGATCCTGCTGCAAGAGCTTTGTAAAGACGAACTGAAATGGGACGATTTAATCGAACCTAGTCATCTTTAACGTTGGAACAATTGGTTACATGAATTGCCAAAGTTAGAACAGCTTAATGTGGCTAGATCTATGAAACTGGAGTTATGGAATGAAGCCTACGCCAATCCTATTCAGTTGCATACCTTCGCTGATGCGTCGCAAAGCGGTTACGGTGCAGTCAGTTATCTCAGATTCAGTGACCAGCAGGGCAACATTAACTGCTCTTTCGTCATGGCGAAATCTCTTGTCGTTCCTTTTAAGGCAATTACCATTCCACGACTTGAGCTGACAGCAGCAGTTGTAGCTTCGAGACTTGATAGAATGATTCTAAAGGAGACGGACATTCCAGTTGAAAGCTCATTTCTTTGGACGGACAGTTCATGCGTATTGGGTTATCTTTACAATGAAAGAAAACGGTATCAAACCTTTGTGGCCAATAGAGTAGCAACCACACTTGAAACCAGTTCCCCAGCTCAATGGAGACTAGTGCCTGGCAAACAGAATCCAGCTGATGATGCTTCCAGAGGGCTTCCGGCAGGTGCCTTGTTGAACAGCAAAAGATGGTTCGCCGGACCAGAATTCCTTTGGCACAGCGAAGAATATTGGCCAAAGCAACCCAACCATCCATGCCTGCGTGATGACGATCCAAAAGTAAAGCAAACACATCAAACTCTTCTTGTCAAAGCTGATACACAAGATTTGATGGGAAGAGATCTTTAAAAGATTTGATGGGAGAGATCTTTAAAAGATTTTCATCATGGGGAAGTCTAAAGAAATTTGTGTCCTGGATGCTTCGCTACCGTGCAAAGTTGCGTAAAGCTATTGGTTCAAGGATTACTAGAGAAGAGTGTAGCCTCAACATTCCAGTCGTTCCTATCTCTGTGGATGAAATGCGGAATTCTGAAATGGAAATAGTTAAGAACGTTCAAAGGAAACACTTCCATGACGAATTATCCCGCCTCGTGTCTATATCTGGAGAATCTAAGAAATTCCTTACAGTAAAGAAATCAAGTCAGCTTTATAGGTTGGATCCTATAATGGAAGATGACATAATACGTGTAGGCGGACGTCTTCTCAACTCGCCATTATCGGAAGAAAGTAAGCATCCAATCATCCTTCCAAAAGAGAGTCCAGTTTTGCAACTTATTGCCTTACATTTCCATCACATATTTGTACATAGTGGATTAAAGCATGTTTTATCGTTAATACGAAAACGGTTTTGGATTAACCTCCATTATCTGGTTGCCAGATCAACCTCCATTTATCAATGTCCGTGTGGATTGCTTTGGTCCGTTCCAAGTAAAAAGGGGAAGAAGCCTGGTAAAAAGATACGGAACTTTGTTTACGTGTTTGGCAATACGGGTCGTACATATCGAAGTTATTTACTGCCTGGATACGAACTCATTTATTCACGCACTGCGTCGATTTATTGCAAGAAGAGGACCACCCAAAGTAATAAGATCGGACAACGCAACCAACTTGGTCGTGAAAAGGAGATCCGCACCGCCATTAATCAATGGAATCAAGAGAAAATGCATCAGTCCCTTCTTCAACATAATATCAAGTGGATATTTAATCCCCCATTTGGGTCACATTTTGGTGGAATATGGGAACGCTGTATTAGAACTATCAGGAAGATTTTATCGGCCCTTCTTAAACAGCAACATGTGGATGATGAATGTCTAATGACCATCATGTGTGAAGTTGAATCCATCATGAACAGTCGCCCTCTGACGAAGGTATCCGACGATCCCAGAGACTTGGAAGCCCTTACGTCTAACCATCTACTCCTCTTACGACCGGGTACTTCTCTTCCTCCAGGAGTATTTTGTCAATCCGACTCATACAGCAAGCGCAGATGGAAGCAAGCTCAGTACCTGTAAAATTTTTTTGGCGCCGTTGGCTTAAAGAATACCTGCCTGAATTGCAACGAAGACAAAAATGGCTTAAGCCACAAAGAAATTTTTCACCAGGAGACATTGTAATGATTGTGGAACAAACTTCTTCGAGAGCACGCTGGCCGTTAGGACGTATTCTAGAGGTACAGATGAATCCTGATGATGGGTAAGTAAGAAGCGTGGTCTTAAAGACAAAGGACTCAGTTTTAAAATGTCTAATCGATAAAATTGTTCTGTTGGAAACAGATACTTGAACATCAATAATAATTAACTAGTTTGAAATCACACGAATATTATAAATGTTCCAGTATATGGCAACATTTAGGGGCCAGAATGTAAGTTTCAAACGATTAATTAACTCTAAACCAATTATAAACCGATTATATGCATGACGTAACATTTAAATTTATTCAAATTAGCATTTAAAAAATAGACTTGTTTGTCTAACCGTCAAATTCTAAATCGAACTTGTAAGAGAGATATATTGTTCTTATCTATCGTTCTACTTCTCGAGTGAGAATATTCTACCATTAACATGTCTACCATAGTACTCTAGACGCTAAATTTGTAAGTATATGTTTGTAATTCATTAGTTATAATGTCCTCATATTTATTCGTGTAATGTTTATTGTTATAGTTGAAGCGTAATGAAGATTGAAAAATTTCGTACGTGTTCAATTTGTTCAGAGACGGGACAGCGACCTACAGAGGATACGAAAGAGTACTTAAGAGATGTTTTTATTAGGCCTGTTTCAGACATTGAACTTTTCATATGCTGATTCTAATGCAAATAAACTGAGCCCTTTGTTTCAGCTTATTTACATCAAGTTCGGCACATGAAAAGTTCAATGTCTGACACAGGCCTGATATAAAATTTGAACTGGCATTTGTAACTGATCCACTTCACATCCCCAAAAAGAAAAAAAAAACATCTAAAATTGCAGCAAAAATCGCCTGTGTGAAAGAGCCCTAACGTCGAAACAACCTGTGCCAAAACATTTTTATCAAGCCCATGATTTTACAGACTTTATATAACTTGATGAAATCGATAGGCTTGATACAACCAATTGATAACTTGGCATCAAGTCTGTTGCTTTCTTGACTTAGAAATGCACGATAAAAACTAACTGACTTTATAGAAATAACTCACTTTAAACAATTAAAAATTTTTTTGCAGGAAGCAAAGGACGCCCTTCAGCCACAGACAAGACACAAACGAATGGGGAAAAGTTGTCTTGTACATTCCCAATACTAGTCTTCAGCAATGAAACTAGTGGAAATACCACCAAAAAATGGAACCGACTGGAGAGTTATTTCATGAGTATGGCAGGTTTTCCACGAAACGAAATTCGCAAAACGGAAAAATATCAGCATATGTTATCTAGATGCAGTATATCTTATGTTCAATGCAGGCAACATCAGATAACGGCACAGAAATTCAAGAAATACGGACTGACGAGTTTGTTCAACAAAAGATTAAAGAAATTAATGATTGTCCGTAGGTTAATTATACAATATGGCGCCCCAAAATTACAAATTGAAATAGGCTAAATAAGATCCAGCTTATTTTATATAACAAAGAAGACGTTAAACTTATGTCAGTTTTCAAATGACCTTATAGATCTGAAAAACAGAAGAAAAGTAAGAGAAGCGAATCTGGCGTGACAGAAAATGGTGGTGCATTTGATATCCTTAAGTGCTTTTGTGGAAATAAGTAAGTCAAAAAGTATATTAAAAAGGAATGGGAAATCGGCAATATACAGGGTGTATAAAAAAAAAGTAGACAATTTTGAAACGGCTCTCAACCTCGCGAAGCGGCTTGAAGTATGAAGTTTTTTATTAATGTACGTTGCTTGGGTACTTATGGTGTAGAATAAATGAAAATATTCTGAAATTTAAATGTTTCAAACCCAGGGGTGTGCGTATTTTGAAACACATTAAAAATAGCTTGCGCACGAAATTTAAAGGCTTAAAAGTAATTTTGAGCTGGTAGGTAGAAAATATGTTAGGTGTTTTATTGCTGCTCAAAATTTCAAGAAATTTGATTGAGTTTAAGGCACTCAAAACGTCGTACGAACGTATATTTTTTCTCAATAAGAATCGTTTTTTGGAAGAAATGTTCCAATTTTAATTAAATGTCCCGTGGGAGTTGTATGCAAATTAAGTAAATACATAAATTAAACATGCACAAAGCTAATTTTGCTAAAAATATGGAAGATCACGCGACGTTTTGAACGGCTTAGACTCGAGCAAATTTTTTGAAATTTTGTACAGCAATACAACACCCGGCAAATTTTCCATCTACCAAGTCAAAATTACTTTTAAGCATTTAAGTTTTGTGCGCAAGGCATATTTATATTGCCGTAAAAGGTAGAACCCCCCGGGTATTGAAGTTTCAAATTTCTTATTTTTTCGGTTTATTCTAGATTATAAGTACCAAAACAATCTATTTTAATAAAAAAACATCGTATATTGAGGCGCTTCGTGAAGCAGAGAGCAATTTCAGATTTGTCTACTTTTTTTTTATACACTCTGTATATCGCCAGTCTTTCATCACATATTAAATATTTATTTTTTTATGTCAATTTATGTAGCAAGACCCCAATTGAAATACTTCACACCATATTTCTTGGACCCGTGAAATATTTACTATCAAGGACAATCATAGCCTTCTCACAGCAAATGAAGGACAAGCTGCATGCAAGGATTCAAGCACTAGACATGAGTGCCTTTCCAGCAAAGGTAAGGGGGAATATAACCAGGAACTATGGTTCATATGTAGGCTGGGACTACAAACTGTGGATGCAAGTTGCTGTATTTGTTTTAAAAGATATTGTACCATATGAGCAACTATTGGTTTGGGAATTTTTAAGCAAGGTAAAGTATATAATGCAGATTAATATATGCACAGAAATCAAAATTGCATGAAAAAAACAATTTGATTGTCACTGGCCTACATGTAAATTGCTTGAGCAGTGAAGTCATTCTGAAATTTTCAGCATATTTCACAGCGAAAGTTTTTTTCGTTCATACAGAGCTGCAAGGCACCCGCTGTATACTGTAGAATAATGCAACATATTTAATATTCACATGTACTTGTGTTATCTATTTTGAATAGATATTTGCCTTAGCATATTCAACTGGGTTTGATAAAAGAAATTCAGAAGCAGCAAAGCAGTTGCTAACTTCATTCACAAAGACAGTGCAAAAAACTTACCCTGAGCTTGTAAAGAAAGCAAAACTCCATCTTCTTCTCCATCTTGTCGATGATATCGAAAATGTGGGACCAGCTAACGGCTTCTGTACTGAAAGGTAAAAAATTGGTATAATCATCAAAAAGGATCAACTGACTGCCTAGGTGACAAAACAGAATTTGATGTTACGAGCAATTAGGGCCTTTCAATAATTCCTAACAAAGGCCTTCGTCAAATGTCATGTTTTGTCATAAAAATGCAACACTTGTAGCAGTTCTACAGACAAGCTAATTCGAAACTTGTTGACAATATGTAACAAGCTGAGCGAGAATATTAGACTTGTTGCAATTATGTGACATTGTTGTCCTTACAACTTTGTTACAGCCATTATTGTAAGAAGATTGTAACATATCGGACAGTACAAGCTGTATGAAGAATAAAACATGGGTGTGTACACAAAAAACCCAGATTTTTTAAGTGTTGAACATGATGTCCTCCACAACTGAGCACAGTGAACAAGTGAGAAATATTATGATCAACACAAGAAATATTTCCAAGCACCGAATTCATGTATTTTTCTGTTTATTATATAAACTACAGTATTTTTTAGCAATATAAAATATCCATATGCAATGAATGATCATGATTGTTTGAAAAGCGATAATTTTCACATGTGGGATTATCATATTGATAAATAATCTACGATGTAAGATTATCAGTTTTATCGGTGTCCAAAATGGCAAAAACCCTATAAAACAATATATTTTATACAATGAAATGAAATAACAAGATTCATAACTGTTCCACTTTTGTTGGAACAACCCTGCATTGTAACCACTCTGATGAAATATAGTCATAGACATCATATGTTACAAATTGTCAACAATGTTTGCTGTTTGTTTTCCACTCTCACTCTGTCAATGGTTTAATTTTTTACATTACTAACATAATTATATAGTTTTACATATTACATTATTAGTTCTTTAGGTTTGAAGCCTTCAA
>OY979716.1:84322731-84324447 GCA_963855995.1 Muricea muricata
TCCCTGCTGGAAGAAATTCAGAGCACAAATGAGTCCAAAGTCCTACGTACTGCATTTCAACAGTCTAGCTCTCAACGTAATGCACACCCACAGACGCCCCCCAACACCAGGGTCCCAGGCACAAGACGAAAAATATGCCCTCTGTGTCAACAAGCAAACCGATCACAGTTTTACCATTACCTTAGCAAGTGTCCCTTCCTTCCAACTCCTGATCGCCAATACTTGACCCGCGCACGACAAGTGATGTCCGAAAGCTTAGATATCGAAACTGCATCTGATTACAATAAAACCCCTCCTGGCCACATAGCAACTCCTCCTAAAAGCATTATGGAAGGTAGCTCCCATAACTTCCGCGTTACGCCTACAACGCGACGGGTCTGTACCAAGCGCTCTCCTCACCTTAAGGTATTTTACCACCATCATGCTCTGCAGCTTACCCTCGACACAGGTGCCGAGATAAGTATGATCAAAGCGTCAGTGGCTAGACAAGTTGGAGCCATTATCCATAAGACCAGACAAACTGCCCTTCAGGCTGACGGCATAACCCCCCTTACCGTAGTTGGGGAAGTCCACTTCAATGTCAATCGCGATCATGTTGACCTTCATCTTGATGCCCTCGCAGTCGAGGAACTCGATGTTGATATCTTAGCAGGAACGCCCTTTATGGCACTCAATGACATCTTGGTTAGACCATCCCTCCAACAGATATCCATCCAAGGCTCCCACATCTTGTATTATGGTGCTGAAGGCCCTGACCCTCCACAGAACCATGTACGGCGCACCCAGTCCCATGTCTTATGTGCTTCACATCATCTACAGTCATTTGGCCAGGAGAGTATATAGACATTCAGTTACCTCCCCAAGTTCACCCTGATTCTATCCTTGCACTGGAACCTCGCCCAGATTGCGCCAGATCGACTCGTAATTGGCCTCATCCCAACATCGTTGAAGCTGTTGCTGGTCACGTTCGTATTCTGAATGACACGACTGAACCTCAACATCTTGCTCGCCATGAACACTTTTGCCAGGTCCTACCCACCTTAACCTCAGACGTGTCTATTGTCGATAACACACTACCTCCTGCCCCCCCCCCACCCTCCACACCAGCAGAACCCATTCCCCTCCACTCCTCTGCAGTCCAACTAGACCCTGACCATATCCTACCTGAAACCAGTCGTGCCGCTTTCCAAAAGTTACTGCACAGTTACGACTCTGTATTTGACCCCTCCATTTCCGGATACAATGGCGCCGTGGGTCCTTTCGAAGCCATCGTCAACATGGGCCCAGTGCAACCGCCCCAACGAAAGGGTCGTCTCCCCCAGTATTCTCGCAACAAGTTAGTTCAGCTGCAGGCAAAGTTTGATGAGCTGGAGCGTCAGGGAGTATTTCAACGTCCAGAGGACATTGGCATAACGATAGAGTATCTCAACCCATCCTTTCTAGTCACAAGACCATCTGGTGGACACCGGCTAGTCACTGCCTTTGCTGACGTGGCCAGATACAGTAAGCCTCAACCATCTTTAATGCCCGACGTGGAGACCACCTTGCGCACAATCGCAAGGTGGAAGTACCTGATCTTAACTGATCTCACTAGCGCATTCTATCAGATACCCCTAGCAAAGGAATCTATGAAGTATTGCGGCATTGCCACACGTTGTGCAATGGGAATGCCAGGTTCCGAAACTGCCCTAGAAGAACTCATGTGTCGGGTTCTCG
>OY979716.1:84327147-84361370 GCA_963855995.1 Muricea muricata
CCATGCAAGAACTAACGAACTGTCTACAATGGTCATAAACGTGTGCACTCTTTGAAATTCCAAAGTGTTGTAATGCCTAACGGAATGATTGCAAATCTGTATGGCCCCCTAGAGGGAAAAAGACATGATTGCACAATGCTTGCTTTATCTGGTATTCTTCCTAAGCTTGAAGAAATTTCTTTTGCTCCTAATGATGATCCATTATGTATATTTGGTGATGCAGCTTATCCTCTACAAGTACACATGCAAAGACCATTTAAAGGGGTAGGGTTAACACCAAATGAGAAAAAATTTAACAAATCTATGAGTCGAGTTCGTGTATCTGTGGAGTGCTTATTTGGAGAAATCATAAATTACTATAAATTTCTTGATTTTAAAAAAATCTAAAAATTGGTCTCAGTGCAGTTGGTAAAATGTACTTAACATGTGCCCTCCTGCAAAATGCCCATACCTGTTTGTATGGAAACAACACTTCACAGTATTTTGGTATTCACCCACCAAGTCTGGAAGACTATTTCAATTTACGTTGACAACCACTTGAAGACTATAACTTAAAATGGTTATATAATGCAAAGGATGCAAATTTGTTTGCCTTTAATTTAAATCACCAACAATAATGCATCAAGAATATGATGTAGTTAAATAACAAATGGGTTTTTTGCTAAGCAAATCACATTGTCAAGAAATAAAGCCCACCATGCAGTACTGTGAAAACAAGGGAAAATAAATCAGTACATTTTGCTTGACCCATTATTATACAGAACTTCTGTGATTATTGGGTTGTTCCAGTAAAGGTCTATAACCCACCCACAGAGGCAATTTCTGTCGACGTTCAGCGAGGGGGGGAGAGTGCAATGCTAAAAAAATGGTTAAATTTCTATTGAATGTCCAGAGAGGGAGAAGGCATTTTCAATTTCCTCCATGGGGGATGGATTTTTTCTGGAATGACCCATAAATTGTCTGGCAGTGTACAAATAACTAGGATAGACAACAGCTCAATGGGTTAAATATATCTCAAATAATTGACAATATTTTTCCCAATAGAAGAAGCAAAAGAGCAAGCTGTGGAGATTTATTCTAACCAAAAAAGCACATGAATGCAAACAGGCTTGAAATTATGAATGATGGGTCATCTTACATTTTTATAATCAACAATAACATGAACAAAGGAAATTATCAAAAGGTTAACAGTAAAAGTAAACAATTGTATCCTTGCCAGGAAGGGAAACTTTACAACTGTAACATTTTAAATCTACACTTTTAAACATGCAATTAACAGTTAACATTAAAAACCATGATCAAGTGTTTTCACTTGCCTGGTTTATTCATCCTTTCAATCAAAGCCATTAAAGCATTGGTTTGTTGCTGTTGTGACTAGATGATTGCTTGGGAAAATTGCTGCTGATTCTGTTGTTGTTGGAATTGATTCTTGGAATTGATTCTTGGAATTGATTCTGTATCTGAGTATTAAATGCCTTCAAGACTTTCTATCTGCTGTTCTGGCACTCTATTTTGCTGCTTTTTCATTTCCATTTGTTTATTTCAGTTTGCTTGCAGTTCAGCCTGCCTAAGTTCAATTTCTTTATTTCTTAGCTCAGTCTCCTTCTCTAATTTCTCTCTGAGATATGCAACAGTTTGATTCCCACCAATTCTTTTCTTTTTCTGACCTGTGGCTAGTTCTTCGATGCCTTTTTTTTGCAGTTTCTGCAAATGTTTCCACAGATTTTCTTCTTATTTCTTCTGCAGTCTGCTGCTCCTGGTTCTTACGGGCGATGTCTGTTTTGTTAACTTGTAGAATATGTCTCTCGTATTCGGTCGCACAAGTACATATTTCCTTGAGCAACTGGTCCAGTTCGTTATTTTCGGGATCGATTCCAGAACTTTGTCCCTCGTTCGACATGTTCTTCAAAAAATTTCCTTTCAATACGTTGTATCTGTCGCGAACTGATCTTTTATTTACCGAGAACTTTGGTTTTTCAAGAGAGTTAAGGTTTAATGCTATCTGCTCCCAACCAATTCCACTTTCTCGAGTTTAAACTCATACGGCTCAATAGTTCGGATCTCAAAGCAAAACATGATGTCATGTTGTTCTGTTCAGTGAAATGGTGGCCTGTTGTAAACAAGCAAAATATTGTTGTATAAATAATGTGTTATTTTACAACAAATTATTGTAAGTATAAATGTCCAAATCAACATAATGCATTTTTAAACACTTACGTTCGTTTTGCTTTGGTTTTGCTTTGTTTTACCTGTTCTACAGTGGTCATATTTACTTCGTTCTCCACCTGAAGGCAAACAGTAAGAATTCACGTTGTGAACGAAGCAACACGGCAAAGCGAGGGATTTTACGCATGCGCGGTTATTGCAACATCTGATCACGTGAACAAGAAACACCGTCCTGTAATACTGCCGTCTTGTTTCTAAAGGTTGCTATTATCTAATTGGAGCAAGCGATGCGAACACATCCTGATACCACCTTGACAACAAGTCTGATGCAAGTTGTCAGCAGACTTGCTGCAACTTGTTGTGTTTCTGGCTGTGTAGTGCATAATACTTTACTGTACATCGACTAATTGGAGCCAAGCAGATAAGTGAAAGGAAACACAATGATGTTTTAACAGTTTTATTCTCACAAAATATATAACATATTCTTAAATAGTTAAGATCCATAAATAATTATTTGGTAAATTAGGCTAGAAAGCTTAATAAATTAAGTATAAATTGCGAAAACGCTGAGTATTGTTTAATACAAATTAATTCTTTTGTTTTGTCTTCTACGTCAACAACTCTGGCTAATACCGGATTACTTCCGGCAACTAAACCAACAACTAAACTAAACCCCCTACAACATGACCATGCTTAACACTTTCACTAATAAGGGTCATAAGATTGTCACTACACAGGCTGCATGCCTCCCAATCAGTTTTTTCCAAGCCACAATAACAATATATAACAATATATGTCGTCATTTAGAACCCTTGGTGGAATATAAACAAATTTACTTTCACTGTGGAGACAGGGTTTATGGCTTTGGCTGGGCAACCAAATTAACATGATATATTCATGCCGAAAAATCTCTTCCTATCTATTCTGATAAGTGGTGTTTGCTTTGAGCCTTAAAGCTAAATGTTTGGATTCTCTGCCTTCCATATTAACTATAAGTAGGCCAACCTCGTACCCAGGGTCCCTGTGTTTAATCTCGTGTACGCGTGAGGGACCCTGGCAAACTCTGATTGCCAGGTTACCAAATAATCCAAAAATCTTGGATTATTTGGTGACCTGGCCTTGTTCGGCAATAGCATACCGGGGGACGGAATGCTATTTTATTTATTCCAGATTGAAACAGAGAGTGTGTTTAAAAGTCAGCTGTTTAAAACAATTTAATTTGTACGCATTGTTCAAATTTTAAGCATATATTTGATCGTGATACAGTTTATCGAATTTTGATGTCATAAGTGATCAATTGAGTGGAAATTCGTTCAATTTAACACTGATGTATGAAAGAGTCTTAACTCAATTATCAAATTTTATCCTCCATGGACCCATGAGAATATAGCAATCTTGTACAGAGCTGTAAATAAAAAAATCAGGTACTGTAAATGCCACCATATAAAAGTATGATCTCATGCTGTATATAATGTTTACTCAAACTAAATGCATACAAAATCCAGTCTGCAGAACATGGGCACTGGCCAGTGCAAGCGTGATATTTTTAAGGGCTTCATTTTTATGCACTCCAAAATATATCTATTGCATTGACATTGTCTTTGGAATATGGTTTAGTATCGCCAACTCTTTTTCATGTTTTTTCTCTTGAAAATCAAGAATGTATGCAATTAAGGTGTCAATTTTCAGAATCTCTTTTATGTTGGATGCATTCAAATATTTCAGTCAAGCCTGTTTCCCAGCAAAGCATAAAAAGGTCAAATATGAACACGGCAGGTTTGCTGGGAATAGATAATAAATTAATGACTAAAAACTTATAACCAACCACAATTATGGTTCTGAGCATATTGTTCTTATGTACAAGTGTTTGTGCTTGAAAGGATTTCAAATTTCCCACCTGCAATTATGTAGCATCTTATGATGAAAATGAGTATGCTAATTTGTGGAATACCAAGTGAGTTTGTCCACTTTGTTGTGTGAATTGTTTTATTTTTGTTCATGTATTGTTGTGTCTTGTTCCTATGTTTTATCGCTATCCAATATCATAGCAAGCCTTTTGTGCTGGTACTTGACTTCTCCGCTTTGCCATGGACAACCGTAATTGAAATAGCTGTATACAGCATGAAAATATTTTTATGTGGTAGTTCAGACCTCTGTATATGATTTGTACATTTACATGGGTCCATGGCAGATATATTTTAACAATTGAGTTAAAACTCTTTGATACACTGGTACTTAAATGAATGAATTTCTAAATAAACTAAATGATCACAAATGACATCACAATTAGATAAACTGTATCACTATCAAATGTAATGCTTAAAATTTAAAATGACACATTCAATAAAAATCATTTTAAACAGTTGACTTTCAATTTAAAAAAAAACCCTTGAATATTTGTGAAATATTCTTTATTTTCTATCCAGTATCATAAAGAGTGTGAATAACACAATGTTATAATCTCTATGCCCAAAATGCCATTGCTGAATGGTAAGGTTGCCAAATAACCCATGATGTTTGGATTATTTTTAACCTGGCAGTCATAGTTTATCAGGATCCACAATGTGTTATATTGAGGTATATCATATTTTATGTTTTCCAATGATCTATGGACAATATTATTGGTGTAATTTTTGTAACAGCTGCATGGGGTCAAGGAGGGAGGATCAAGAGGCCAATAGTAAGTTATAAATAAGGAAATATTAGTGCATTATTGTTTAAGTCATAAATAAGCAAATATTTGGTTATTTGATTCGAAATGTATATAGTTTAATTTTTCACATAGTACTTGTTTATTAATTCCCCTGCCCCCTATCTTTGTGGTGCTCAACTTTTTGAGCTGGGATGATCACATTGAGCAAAGCATAACATAGATTTTGTTTGTCATTTGGAACTTGTCTACTAAAGTAGCAAAAAGTGTTATCTAGCTTAGAATGTGCAGTTGCAGAATATTTTAAATGAAAACTTACTTCATACCATGCCAAGTTGCAATGATCAGCTGTTAAATGGCAAAGCATGCATGTGTATAAATCTACAATTAGTCTGATATGTATATTAGTCATTGTAAAACTCTCTTCCCCCAACGTGGGCTTTTGCAGGATTAGTTGGGATTAGTTAGCTCCTTGTCTTCTCATTGGTGAATTAGATCAATAAGAAACCAAATGATTCCTAATCCTCCTTATGTTGGGGGAGCAGAGGTTTATACCGACTGGTGCAATCCACTACAATGAACATATACACTTCCACTGGTCTGTGATGGACAGGGGGGTTGAAACAACTGGCAAATTTAATTGCTGCCAATCCTATTAACATATTAAATAACTATATCAGGATTTTGCTGACACATAACTGTACAAACATCATAGTTTTATGATCATGAATTATATATTTAAAATCTCTACATGCCAAATTGAAAAATTCCAAGATATATTTACATAGACATGGACTGACAAAATTAAGAATTTTAAATACATACAATTTTTAGATTGAATTCACAGCAATTTATTAACACAATTTTTACACTGAACTCATGCCAATTTTAAATACATGAAACTTATACATTGAATTCTGTCAGGTTCTTAAAGTTGTCCTTTTATCCAACAAGAATTAATATTAATTGCACTTTAGATCTTATACATTATATCATCATGAACGTACACACAATTAGCGCCACTTTGATTGTAAAATTTGATTCATATAATTTTCACCTTTTCTTCGTTTGGACTCCTGCTGCCACTGGGTAAACAAAATTATATGAATAACCGTGTTTACATATCTTTCATGTACTATTTAATATGAATTTATTTGCTTCTCGATTGCAAAGTTGTTTGCTCTTCCCAACAATGGCCATCGCCCCCCTGAACATAAAGTTGGAAATTGCATAATCTGCAAGATTTGTGACGTCACGGCATCAGAGTTTGCCAGGGTCCCTCACGCGTATACGAGATTAAACACAGGGACCCTGGGTACGAGGTTGTAAGTAGGCCTAGTTTGTATTTGTCATATACTTGCTTAGCATGCAAGGGTACCACATTCCCAATTGTCCAGATAGTGGGATTAACAGAAGTTGGGAGAAATAATGCATTTGCACGATAGTACTCTTGAGCCAACACAGACAATCCGTCAATGTCTGCTTGCTCTATGTCGTATCTATTCATAAATGAACAACAGTCGCATAGCCTTAGACCTACATAGTGAAGTGCTAAAATTGTTTGTGTCTGTTTCTTACTGTCACTTGGCAGTTTTAAGAGAGCTAAAAGTGTTGAAAAGTGGTGGCAGAATGCTCGGGACTCCTTCCCTGTAAACCGATATTGCAAATCACTTTGCCCACCCTGAGTTTCATCAAACCACTTTTTTAAATTTTTTGCCAATCGTCCTACATGTAATACATGTTGTAAAGCAGTGATGAGTTTTACAAAAGAACTATCTTGTGGAAGTTCTGCAAATGTTTTACATGCTATAGAAATCTTAGATTTAGCCATTGCTTCTTTGACCAACACTTTAGAAAAGTAGCCCCGTGCATTATTCTTTAAGTGGAGTGGCTCTACATGTGCTTTGTCGATTAGTTTGCCTAAGAGAGGGCTGAACTCTTGACGACTCTTATTCTGAGCAATGAATTCAGTCTGGCAAAAACTTTTTCCATTTTGATTAAGATCCAGGCTAGGAGTGCCATCTAGGTCTGTACAATCAGAAGTATTAACATTTCCCAACGTGGAAAAATACGTAGCAGAATTGCTTAGCTCACCAGCCAACATTCCTAGCATTTTCATATCGTTGGGGAGTTCCTCAAAACGAAATGTTACATAAAAATCGCAAATTTCACTTTACCTTCCAATTCAGCAATTTGTTTATACACATACTGTGCATATTTTTTAACAACAAGTGAACTCTCCTCAACATTTGCTTCAAACACTAAAAAGTTGTCAGAACTAGATACCACTCTTTTCCTGTATTGAGGAAGCTTACATGAAAAGAACATGCTGTTTCTGATTTCCCAAATGGGCACCTGTCACCCCCAAAAGCTACTAAAAAGGTGCTCTCACAGTCTCACCAAACCACTTCAGAGCCTCTTTCTGTTTTATTTTCATGCTGAGATAAAATGTTGCAAGCCTAGGTAAGTACTCCCTAAGATCTCTATAGCAACCATTTACATTTTCATCTTCAATGAAAGCATAAAATTGCTCCTCAACTGGGTAAATATTACCTATATCAATTTCCTTAATCTTTTTGTATGTTACTAGCTTTGGAATAGTACAACTGGCAGTAAACTGAATAGAAGTGTTCCCACCTCTTTTGTTATCAGCAAACGTCATGCTTTTGTTGCTAGCCTCACGGCTTGATATTGTCTCTTGCCCAACACTTCTGCATTGCAATACGTAGCAATGCTCTGCAAAATGTTGGCATCTGAATTTTCATGTCTTAACATCCACCTTACTGCTTTTGTTGACAACATAGCTTGCAACTTTACGATCATTCAGAACATAGTCCCCAAAGTTTTTTGTTTTGTACTTTTTTGACAATGTGTCATATAAACCAAATTTTATAGACTTTTGCATCATGATATCCAAGTTCTCGTAAATAACCAAGAACGGCATTCCAGTTCTGATGGGGAATATGGTCATCGTCCAACAATTCATATAAATTCCTGAGACCAGACAATGTCTTTTCTTGGGACATGTCATGTTGCATTTTGTTCTTTAGATGCTGGAGGACAAACCATTTTATAACTGAGTCAGAGTTATTATCAAGTCCAATATCATCGCTATTACTGTCCGAATCCCAAGTTGCTGGTTCCAGAGCACTGTTGTTATGACTACAATCACTATCACTGTCAGGCCAAAGTTGACAAGGAGTGTCTGCATGACTGCTGGCTACCTGTTCTTCTACTAATTTTCTGTGTTTAAAGCGGCACCTTACTGTCGTTCAATTACGTGGTTGTCCAGCACAATCGCGGCAGAAACATGGGCATAAATTGACTGACGTGTTTCCTCAAGCATGGGACGTGTATAAATAATATATTTTGCTAAAAACATCTACTGCTTTCTGCAAGGCACGCCAGGGGAATAACACATGATAGCATTGATTTAGTGGCAGTAGGTGGGGATAAAAACGATGACCCCCATGAGACTTTGCGAGCTGAAAAACATATTTTTGGTATTTGCCGAAGACGTTTCGAAAACGAAAAATAACTTGAAATATTTCAAAAAATTTACAATATTCTTGCAGGTAAGTGTTAAATCTGATTAAAGCTTGAAGTTCCAAAGAAATTCTGTAATATTATTTATTGCTTTTGCTATCACAGATATTTTTACCATTGTCGGTATTGATCAGTGGTGTTGATACTGATTTTTTATCAGATTATGGATGTCCATAGCTTCCTAAAGAACAATGGACTTGAGGAATTGATAACAATAGTTGTGGACGACAATAAGGTAATAACCCTGGCTTGGAATATAGTTTGCCTTTTACAGATTTATACTTATTCTGTTATCCAGTATTCTCTCTTTATATGGCCCTCGACTACGTCCCTAGCAACGGGTAGCAACGGGTAATTACTCCGCCTGCCGTGGGCGAGGCGGAGTTTTAAATTTGCTCTGTTTCTGTTTTTATGTTTTTTGTTGTTTTTCGATGTCGCAAGTTGGCGCAGCTCTCATGGGTGATACCGCTGGCACAAGCCACGTGAGCCGACCTAAACACGGCGTTTAAACTCAATTTCTAGCGGAATATGTCAACAAAACATGCATTTTGACATGTATGCTAGAACATCTAAACCACAAGAAGTTGTTAAATACTGGATGTTGTTAAATATGACAGGAGGGCACTTAGGATCATGCGTGTACAATCGAAGGCATTTGTATTTTTCGCAGGTACATGGTCGATGCAAAGAGCGCCACTGGTGAACTGGAAGCAAATTTTATAACAATTTCTTCAATATATTGAGCAGTTTTTCTTATATTTTTCTTGGAATATCTAGAGGTAAATTACTGGTGTAATTTAGTTGATCTTCTTTGCATATTTTTGCAAGAAGAATGCATATTAAAACTTTATTCATAAGTTGTTCACATGTAAATTAACATTGCTCATTAATTATTTATATCAAACATGAAACATCTAC
Organism: Muricea muricata; assembly: GCA_963855995.1. NCBI lineage: Eukaryota > Metazoa > Cnidaria > Anthozoa > Malacalcyonacea > Plexauridae > Muricea > Muricea muricata. Next base: position 84,336,428 of record OY979716.1, read on the forward strand.
TGTATAGCCTGCAGTGCATAGTATTAGTTGTATGCATCAGAGTACCACTTCTATTGGTGAACTTATCTCTGCACTTCTTTAATGTGCCTCTGGATTGTCCAATTGTATATAATTAAATACAAAATGTTTATTTCTATTAATGACAGTATGAAAAGGCCGCATAAAGTGGGTAGTTCTTTCATGATACGACGTTAGTTGATTTGCCATGCTGCATCTATTTCATTTCAAAGCTCGTGACTGCAAATATAGTGGCCTACAGGTATTCTTGGCTTAATGTTTTGCACTAATGATTAATGACACATATTCACTAAGGGTGTACAGTATCTGGCCTGCCCTTTTCGGAATGAAGTTGTGATTCTCATTTAACTAGTATATACATAATGCTAGCAAACATATTTTGGTTGACTACTGATCATTTTGATGGCTGCATTTGGGCCTAAGTTAAATAATTTTGTCAACCAATCCAAGACAAAAAATAGGAGAAATCATCCCGAGCACTACCATGATCGTACAGAAAGTGCAATTATGAGACAAGTGTAGCTTCATTCGGATAGAAATGAGGTGGTTGAACTGAAACCGAATGAATCTACCGGGGGTAGACGTGGTGCGTTGAATAAATCGAACTCGACGTTAGAATTTTGACAACAAGGTTATAACACTTTAATAAACAGATAACAGGATATATATACAGGTGTGAAATATGTACAATACAATGATATCACGATACGACGACTTGTACGAAATAGGGTGTCGAAATGTAGACCAATGTTGAAGGTGTTGTTGGTAGGATAAGTCCAATATCAATGATTTGAATCTTGACGAATCGCGGTTTTAGATCGTTTAATTGTTGTTTATCGCGGTATATTGTCCTTGTAGATAGTATTTAGTCGATATAGATTATACAATCGCGTAGAAGGGAATCGGTTGAGTCGATTAGGATGATTGAATAGAATCGAATCAGTAGAGTCGGTTCGAACTAGAACACAATGAGTAAAACAAACTAACTATAGTAAACCTTATAGAAACTAGGATAAATGCTACAAGAAGCTAATACTAAATATACACTTGATAATAAACATGCAAATATTTAACTATATACAATTAGCATGCACTAAACTAAACCCGATTTTAGCGGCGCGTTGAAATGAAATTGCTGCCTTAGCTAGCGCAGAGTTTTGCCCATAGAAGAATACATATACATGCGCAAAATGAACAAATACAAAACAAGTCAGAAATTAAGTCATGCACGGAATAGCGCAAATTATTCTAAAGTCACTTTTATGTGAAACGTTTCGCACAACTCTTAATATCGCAAAAACAGATTACTATCTATGTGCTTACTTTGGTTTGCTAACGCACCAAACTTTAACCTTTTATAGCGTAGATTTATATACAGCTTCTTCTTTAAGCCAGGAGAGTAAAGGTAGACAGTCTTCTTAACGTGGATAGAACTTGGCCAATATGCAGCCCAAAACAACTATTGCTTACTCACAAGCGTCCATGTTAACGACTTATTGCAGAATGAAGTTACAAGCTGGGTAGATTGTTTTTGTGCAAGAACAAACCGGAATTTACTGCGTAATCAACAAACCTATGTTTTTTGCAACGGACATAGTGTGGCTAGGCTAGGCAACCGCATTGCGCATTTGCTGACCAAACTTACGCATTTTGATGGGAACTTTGCTAGCAGCGGAAAATAACAAACTTGTTTGTTTCCTATCGAACTTTTCGAAAACATTATTTTGACCTTCTGTTTCGAAACCAACAACAAGAAATTCTCCAGCAATGAAATTCTCATCATCAAATAAAGACATATAATTAATAAGTTAATGATTCCCAAAATTGTTGTAAAATAATGTTTTAACTACAGAGAAAATATTAAATAAATAATAAATTATTAAATAAAACATTTACCAAATTCCCTCAGAGCCCTTCAGGGGAAATAATTGTCTAATTGAGACCTTACCCTGTTCATGATGATAATGATATTCCAAGTTTCAATTGTGTTGTATTTTGTTAAAATGCTGTAGTCAGTGGTTTGGGAGCATAAATTTTAAATGGGAGCTTCTCATTTTAGGTCATTCACTAAGGTCAATGAATTCATGGAGCTATCTTAATAGATACTGAGTTTGATATTCAAAGTGCTACTGAAACGAAATTTTCATATTCTATTTTCTACTATAATCCATTTCTATACGTTCTACTGATCATTTTGAGCTATCGCACACTAAATTCTGTCAACGAGAACGTATCTAAAATTGCGCTCAAAGTTGGCATTTTTGCTTGTTTTGATGCGAAATTGACTTTGCGCACTTGACGTCATTTAAAGGACGGAAGTTAAACTTGATAGCTATAAGCCTATATAAGTACATATGAATTTGCGATGAGTTCCAACATGAGTTTTAGCCTACATCTAATTTTTCTTTACGCAGAATGTGTAAATTAGCAAAACAAATTCCATGCATGTAGGTCGACCACACTAGCAGTCACTTTTAGTTCTTAAAATTGCCTTATAAGTTTACGAATACAGATAAAATTCTCGAACGATAGCTGCAACATCCTTTACGTATTTTGTGGTCTTAATCCCCATGCAGACTATATCAGACAAACTGTAACTCACTTGCTCGAGAATGATAAAAAAGAATATATTTAAAAAAAGTCAGTCTGTTAGGATGGTCTCTCACAGAGTGATACGCTGCAAAGTAAATATAATGGCGAGTACAGAAAAAAACCCTCGAGGAGGGCAATACTGTGTTGCTGGATGGCCAAACAGGAAAAGTTGCACTAACAGCCAACATACAGAGGGAGTATCAATGCATCGATTCCCTTTGAAAGACAAAGAAAGATTAAATAAATGGACAGCATTTGTGCGAAGACATCGTCCAAAGTTTATTCCACAGCAGTACTCTGTGCTGTGTTCAATGCACTTTGCAGATTTCGCATTTACAGTAAACGCAGAGGTCACTAAGTCGCTAAATATGAGACGACAGCCATGCCCTGATGCTGTTCCAACAGTAGATTCTGTACAAAATTTTTCCATGCCAGGTGAATTGAGTGACCATGATCGTAGGATGGTATGTACAAACTATAAACATATTTTCAATACAATATTTTCATATGTTGGTAAACAGAAGTGCGAAAATGTCACTTGTCATCTTCAACAGGCATTGCGTGAAGTGTCTCGCATTGAAAGGGATGCCGATCCTGTCGCTGAAAATATTGAAGAAAAGGAGACCGAACAAATTGCTAATGTGCCCGACATGGCAGAAAGTATTGGTACTGAACATACATGTGATGCAGGACAAAATGTAAGTACATGTAGTAAATGTGATGCTCTTGCAATCAGAGTTATCAAACTACAGAAAAAAGTCAGTTGGCAAAAAAAATCCAGACAGAAGCTAAATGACAGTCTAAACGCAGTATATATTTATTTCTTGATAGAACTTGAATACTAAATAGCTACATTTGATAACATACTTTGAATAGAGTTAACATCCGTCTTTTTACATGACAGTTTGAATGAATGAACTTGAAATGTTAGCATTAATTTCTTTTCAGGAACGTTTATTATGTTTTTGTCCATTTACACACTATTTACACATATTTTTTAGGAAAGTGGTGAATCAGGTGCTGAAAGTGAGGATACTCTTGCTAGTCAGAGCAAAACGAGTTTTTTGACATTGATGACATCCAGGATATTATTGGTGATCTGGATGGTACTAATATGGACTGGAAGTATGAAGACGAACCATTCCAGTTAGAAGAGGAAAACGTTGAAGATTCCCAGTCAAGAAACACTGCTGGGTGAGTCAGAGAACATAAATGACTACAAAAAACGAAAATAATCTTATAGAAACATATACGTAACTTTGTTTAGCATGGAACCTGGTACCCTGCCATGTGATGAGCCAAAATTTATTGTTTTTTATGGCATGCTCCTATCGCTGTTCAGCATGTTTTGCTTGAACATTTTTGCAACGTTTTTATGTACATATATTGTTTATAATATTAGATAAAAATTTAATTCTGTGTGGAAAGGTTCATACCTAATTCATTAGTTTCTTTTCTGTGCAGATTTGTACCCAGCAAATTCCCGGGGATTTCCTAGTGGAAATCTTTTTCTGATGTCTGTGTAGACGCATGCAGGTAAAGGCCTAGAATTTTCCCAGCCAAGGCATCCACACAGCCACCGAATAATCCACCGGTATGCAACTGCTCTCAAGTATCTATGAAGATATTTTCAACCCATCCATCACAATAATGTATGGCATTACAAAAAACAAAATAGAATTATTAATAAATTCGGTCTCACTCATTCACTTACTCATTTTCATGGACTCTACGGCACAAAGGAGATATATACAGAGAGTTCACTCAGGGGTAAAAAGTGTGCCAAAATGTCAGCCGACTTCCGGTTTGGCCGCCATGTTGAAAGCAACCAAAACATCGGAAACTAATATGTCGGAATACGAAAGAGACCTACTAAAAGCGCCCTAACTTTTTCTGTTTTGATGCCAAACTCATGATATTTTGAAATGTTTTGAAGAAATGGCTGCTCTATGATGCAATTGTCAAAAAGAGGAGAAGTTAATTTATTCGTGGAATTTGTTGTTATTTCCTATTGTTATACATCGCCTGATTAATTTGACCTCGGCTCTCGGCGAATAACGTTCTTGTTCCTCAACTAGAAGTTAAACAAATAGACATGTGTTGTGTCCCTGTCGACCTGAAATATGAAGTCAAGGATTTCTTGGCAATTGTAATTGGCTCAAGTCGCGTGCAGTAGTTTGATATAAAAAGTACTGCGATAATTTCTGGAATGTAACTGCTGTCTTACTTTGTTTGTAAACATATATTTGGAGGATAATATATCTTTACTTGAAACATCAAATCCTTTGGCTATGGCTTTACGAACTTGGTGCCACAAGGCCTCCAGTGACCTTACCATGACTGTTTATTCATATTGGAAAATGCTATAAGATAGACCAAGGAACCTATTTACAGAACTGACAATAAAAGACTGACCGTCAGAGTCACTTCGAGTCGTTACGAAAATTCTAGTAGAAACTCGTAATCGTTAGTTTTTAGGATTTTTTAACTGTTTACTCTACAATAAAGGGAAAATAATCTAAAGATAAAAACTTTTCTGTTACTCAAGTTAATGTACTATTTGGCATGGTCAAGTGTGTTGTTGCTATCATCTTAGTTGTTAAAACTTGTCAGTAATGTATCAGGCATTAAACCTGTTTCAATTGCAACAAAATCTGGCTTTGATGAATGCAAGTTTTGCACAAAGGAACTAAGTAAATGAAATTGGAGTATAATCTATCCTGGATTGAATACAAAAGATGTAGAGGCCCAATGGAAAAACCCGCACATTAATTCGAATAATAGTGCTTGATCTTATTTTACAGACTGCTTTATGAATTTTTTCTATATATTCAATTTATATTTGTGCAATATACATTTAATATTAGTTACCTTAGAATATGGCCGTTAATTTTTTGGTTGTTTCAAAATGCTGCACAGACTTGTTGACTATTTTGATAAAATCAAATACAATTAGAAACTCCCAAACCTCAAGAATTTTATTTCTTTATTTTAGTTCTGTCATCTCTAGACGAAAACTGGTCTTACATCTTTGGAAACTCTTATCCACAAAAATTCGGTATAACAATAACAAAAGTACAACAAAAGACAAAAAAATTTGAATGTATTATTTACAAAAATATTTTTTTTGTAAACATCTCTTTCATACATGTGCAGGTGTTTATTGGTAAAATTCATTCATAAATAAATGGCTAGTTCAAAGTCTTTGGAGCCACCATTGCAAAAGAAATCAAAAACAAAAACATGGTGTTCAGCTGTGAACTGTTCTAGGAATAAACATTCTAATCCAGAACTAAGTTTTTTCAATTTCCGTCTGACCCAGCAAGGTACCATAAGTTGTCTGGTTTGACAAAAATTATTCTTTACTTCGCCGTACATGTTCAGACCTTAAAAATTCCAATAACATATAAGTTCAAAATAATGTACTATAGATCAAAAGAATGGGTGAATTTGTGTAGATTGCAGACCTGATGGACAAGACTTCAAAATATTTGAACAACAATTGTAAATTGTGTTCGAAACACTTCTGCGCAGACTTGTTGACAATTTTGATAAAATCAAATACAATTAGAATCTCCCAACCCTCAAGTCTTTAATTTCTTTATTTTAGTTTTGTCATCCCTAGAGGAAAACTGGTCTTATATCTTTAGAAACTCTTATCCACAAAAATTCAGTATAACAATAACAAAAGTACAACAAAAGACAAAAATGATTTTTTACTTCGCCGTGTGTAGACTTTAAAAATTCCAATAACATACAACAATAAGTTCAAAATATTGCACTATAGATCAAAAGAATGGGTGAATTTGTGTAGACGTGCAGATCTGATGGACAAGACTCCAAAATATTTGAACAACAACTGTAAATTGTGTTCGAAACACTTCGAAGATTGTATGTTTTACAACGCTCTCCGAAACCATTTAAAATCAGACGTAAAGCCAACTTTGATCGATTTACCAAATCCTCCTCCAACCGTAAGTTCAAAACGAAGACGACTGCAAAGGGAACAAACTTTCACTGGCCCTCCAGGTATAATTCCACTTTTAAACCTTTAATTATAAAGATCATGAAATAGTTTTGTATCACTTAAAACCCAGACAGCTACGTATTTTTAATCTACTAAGCCAACTTTCAAAAACAACCCATCTTGGTTTAGAAAAAAAGAAGAAAACGGAAAAGCAAATAGATAATAACGCGGGTCTGGTCAATGAAGAAATTTGTAAGTCTCAGCTTTTCGCAGCACATGCTTTTGTTCTTGTTAAACAATATAAACCTTTATTTTCTGATTCTATTGATTATATTACAATTCTGTTATTCACCTTGTATTTCTGAATACATGGAATTGAAATCTGAATGCTTTCATTATCTAGTGGTAAGCGAGACAAAGAAAGAGGCAACCACCAGTAATGTTGAAGGTCGGAAATCTCTAATATTAATGTAATTTGCCATTTTTATACTAGAGATGCATAATGCATCTGGACGCATTATGCGTCCTTCTATATTGTTACGTTCGTTCATCTAGTATAAGATTCCAGTTCGTCTGGCAATTTTTCGTTCGTAATTTTTTTCTCGCTTTTTGCATCAAGGTTTCAGAATAGCCGGATTATTCATCTGTGTGCCGTCTTTATACACACAGACGCATAATACGTCTAGACGAACTATCGTCGATAGTGCGCCTGTTTAGACGAAGAACCGAACATAGTTTGTCCAGACGAATAATGCGTCTTCTGCCCGTCTTTATGGTACAGATGCATAATCAGACGAATCATAAATTCTTGCCCAAGTTCGTCCAGACGTATAATGCGTCTCCAGTGTAAAAACGGCCATCATCATCTGACATCTTAAGCGTATGTCACAGAAGACGTATCCTTTCAATCTTTCCTCGCGATATTAACGATTATTATTTCAAGCCAGACTTCTAATTGAAAACGTACTCATAACGCAATTGTCGAAAGGGTGATCAAAAGAGTACAAAATTAAACTTATACCGCAAATTCAAAAAGGTAACTTTTTTGTCCAGCAGATAGATTAACATGCGCCTAGAAAGTCCTTCCTAACTTCAAGGTTCTGTCATGATTTTTTAGAAGCTCAAAATGTCAAAACAGATACAATCTTAACATCGACCAGCAGCCAGACAACCGACGAAATTTCAAGCAACACCCCTAGAAAAATGAAGCAAAAAAGGGTTATAAAGGCCCAAAAACAAAAGATAAAGAGGCTAAAAGAAGCCATGGGCAAGGCACCGAAAGGAAAGGAATCTCGGAAAGAAAAAGCCTTGGAGGAAGCCTTACAAAAGCTACCAGCAAACCCAGCAAATTTTGTGAGGATGCAGATAAAATTGCACGGGAAAAAGAAACAAGGTAGAAGGTACTCACCCGAGTCGAAGTCGTTGGCCATATCAATATTCCATGCCAGTGGGAAGGCGTATCGTCTACTTTCAAAGCTATTCATATTACCATCGAAGTCATCTCTTCATCAATACATTTCAAGAATGCCCGATAAAACCGGTATTTCCCAAGGGTCCATAAAAATAATAGAGAAGAAGGTTATGCAAATGAATCCTCGAGAAAAGGAATGCACTTTGTGTATGGATGAGATATCGCTGAAAACAAACTTGTTTTACAGTGTACCTTCCGACAAGATCATCGGTCTGGAAGACTTTGGAAGTTATCGGACCAACAAAGTTGGGACGTCAGCATTTGTTCTTCTCATCCGCAGCATTTCTGGAAATTGGAAGCAACCACTTGCGTATTATTCGGTAAACGGAGGATGTCCGCGTGATGCCATGGAGGATATTGTCAAGGAGGCCATTGACAAGCTTGAATGTATTGGCTTGAACGTGGTAGTGGTAATGTCTGACCAGGGATCCAATTTCTATAGCCTTGCCAATCACTTGAATGTCACTCCTGAGGAACCTTGGTTTATCCACAATGGAAGGAAGATCTTTTGATGTTTGATCCACCTCATCTTATAAAAAGCATAAGAAACAACTTGATGAAGTATACTTTCAGGTTTGGAGAAGATCATGTCGCGTCATGGAAAGATGTTGAAGCAGTATATGCGAGAGATTCAGCACTGCCTACACGATCGACTCCAAAATTGACGAAAAACATATAAGACCAAATAATCTTAACAAAATGAAAGTGAAATTGGCAACGCAAGTCCTCAGTCACACGGTTGCAGCTGCAATTTGCACGTATGTCAGCGTCGGAGCACTTCCATCATGTGCCATGGGTACAGTTGACTTCATTGAAAAGTTTGATTCGATTTTTGATTGTGTTAATAGTTCCACACTTCACTCAACAAAAGTTCTGAAATGTGCCCTTAGCGACCAAACAAAGCATCAAGATTTCATGAAAGAAGCAATTGATTTCATCTAAGAACTGAAAGTCTTTAATGGAAACGAAGAAGTTACAGGCCGTACCAAGTGCCTCAAAGGATGGGTAATGATACTGAATGCAATACTTCTGATATGGGGACACCTCAGAACAACAAAGGATTTCAAGTTTCTTAAACTTTCTTTTGACAAGACGGCTCAACACTGACCCAATTGAGAACTTCTTTGGCACTATAAGACAGCAAGGAGGGAACAGTGACAATCCAACGCCATCGCAACTCTCCAGTGCCTTCAGGAACTTTTTTTAGCTCCTTCTTTACATCATCAGAAGGAAATTGTGCTGCTGATTTTGACAAGCTCATTGCAAATTTCGAAACGAAGCCAAAAGCAAAGCCGCTTATTGCCAAGACCAACATGCCTCGCACACTATGCATTGGACCAACTGACTATAGAGATCAATGCAATGTTAACTCTGACATTGTTAAGAACAATGCCACTGCATATGTTGCTGGTAACCTCATCCACAAATCTATGAAAATCCACAACTGCTCCACATGTGCCAATGCCATCCAATGCAATGACCTGGATAACAGGAAGCTGTTGTTTCTTCAAAGCTTTTGATGAAACAGAAAACGCATTTGGGGGTCTTCACGCTCCAACAAGTTCCTTTTTGGACTACATCATGAAGTTGGAAGACGTATTTTACAAAAACTTTTCGATTTACACAAAGAGTTTGTCTGTTGGTAAAGATATTCTCCTCCTGCTCAACAAAGTACCTGTACCATTTAAATGCTGTGATGAATTTCCACTAGAATTTATAAGAAAATTGTTTGCAAGATTGCGGATTTATTACTGCTTGAAATTTGCCAATAGAGAGCTTTCTAGAACAAAAAGGAAGAACAGAAAATACTTGAAGGTAGCACATCTGTAACAATATACACTGGACAATATGCTGTGCCAGTGATCACATGCATATGAAATTATGATGATGTTGTTTGCTATTAAATAAATCTATGCCAGGCAAGCTGAAAAACACCCAACAGGCTGTATATGGATTGCTGATAAGTAATAATGTCCCATAAATGTTGAATCTGATCCTTGGGCCTAACTTGTTTAGCTTATATATGATCTGCCTACTGTTTTACTCAAAATATGACATTTGAATGGTGTTTTATCAACTACATGCTCACCAACCTTACTACGACAAAGTTAATCATGGTACCTCAACATGTTTGAAAGTTACCCCAAAAGACATTCATTTACTTCAATACCATACAATTTACACCTCATCAAATGCGAAAGACCTTGGTTGCTTGGTAAAAACAATAGACACAAATCTGAACTACATATATCAATCATGATGGAGCATACTGTCATTTTGTCAATAATCGAAATCCTAAATTGCTTGGTGTTCAGTGAACTACATTCATTTACTGTTCTTCTGTTTGGGTGACAACATCAAGAACAATTGTTGGAAGCTCCAGTGTGTTAAAAATGTTCCTGCTAGGACAGTGACAGGAACAAAAAAGTTTGAACATGTTACTCCCATTTTATAAGACCTAAAATATGAATCTAGGTTTTCATATCTCTGAGGATGGTTCTGAAATTACAATGCTTTATGACATTTAAATGTGTAAAAAAATTACTGGTCATATAACCAGACAATCAAATATGATTTTCAGACACCAAACTGTAAAATTACAGCTGGGAAGAAGTTCTTTAACTATTGCCCTGTATCAATTTGGAATTCACTCTGTGTTTCTGTCCAACAAACAAACAATTATCATCTATTAAACATTATCTGAAGAAACAATTTTTTGTATGTTAATAAATATGTATATAGTACCTAGATTGCATTGTAATATATTTCTTTTGAACATTGAGCATTGCATGTATAGCATAACAATATAATCCTTGTATAGAAATCATTTGTAAATGCATTATGAAAAGCTGATGTTGATACCACAAAAATGTTTGTACATATTGCAGACTGCCTAGTATAAATGTTACCAATTTTAGTTACCAATTATATAAAGTTTAGTAAACAAATTTCCGCCTGAATTTTTTTCAAAACAAGAATTGACCAACTTTTGTTCAAGCTCATTCGTATCACACTTACAATTCAAAGTACATTTAGCAAATGACACATTATATCTATCGAGTGACCTACGGATTTTGCGGGTCTCAAAACAGCAAATAGGCAATGCGTTTAAATAAAATTTTAGCATCATTAACAACGCTTGTATTGTAATAAAATGAATAATCTACCTCTCTTTAGCACGTCCTGAAAATTTCAATGGCATGCAATGTAAAATAGCGACGATATACTCATTTAAAGTCATGAGATATAAGTTCAGCCATATTAGTTGCTTTCAACATGGCGGCCAAAATACCGGGAGTTAAATGCGTGGCACAAAAACTTCAAAGGCTCCGATGTAAGTGAACTCTCTGTATATATCTCCTTTGTGTCTACGGCGCTTGTATGACCTTCCATCTTTGTCCTTCAAAAGTGGGCCAACGTTTTTAAAGACTGTTGGATGAGTCATAGCTTTGTATTCTTCATGAAGGGTAATACAAGTTATTTTTTCAATGCTACCATCAAACGTTAGTTCATGTAGAGTAGGCCCAACCTCTCTGCAAAATCTGTATTCGATAGCATCCGACAACGTCTCCGTTCGACACAAGCTACATGCGCACCTATAAGTCAAACAGTACTGAAATTATGTATTTTATACGCATAATATTGTGCTTATTAATGAAACACTAGCAAAATAACATTTTAAACATCTTTCTAGCATTATATTTAATAACTTACCATTTATCCAAGGTAACTGTTCCTTCGAATCTCGCTTCTAATGTTTTAGAGTCAAAGCCGTCAGCGTCTTCTTCGACAGACACAAAATTGTGTTAGCCGGCTGCGTTTGCGAGGGGCTCGTTTTCATACTGAGTCACAACTGAAGTTACAACTAATACATCCTCATCACCTGAATCCATATGTAAATTTTTGCTTCCCGAATCGGAGTGCTCGTTATCAAAACTCTGTTTGCTTTCACTGCTTGATGAACTCATGTTCATTCATGAATATACACAACACTAACAAAATACTAGCAAAGCTATGCTCACACATCAACTTCGGTCCTTTCATGTAGATCACATTGGCATCATATTTCAGGAGCAAAAATTCGCACGCATGACCCAACTTTAAAGCAAAAATTATCTGTGTTCCCATTCTTCAATTTTTTTAAAATATATACCAAATTGATCAGGAAAGATTAAACTATTTGATTAAGGGAAAAAACGGATACCCAAAATTTCGTTTCAGTAGCACTTTAACATTATCAATGTCTTGTTTCATGACTTGTTTGTTGGTTGACTAGATTTGAAACAATTTTTGGTTAATTCTGAATGTGTTGCTTTAATGTTTGCTGCCAGGAAGAAAAATAATTTACAGGGACTTGCCGCATATAAATCCTTCGAAGAATATAGATTATTCGACGAAGGCTATGTTGAGTCATTACTAAGGACGACACTAGCACATGAGGGTATGCATCTGTTTGTGGGGAAAGTACGGCCAGCCATGAAAGACAAACGGACATTGGCGAGAAATTTTACGATATTTGGTTTTTGTTGGAAGGCAGAGGAATCAATGGGGGTAGCATTTTAATGGCAAGGTGCGCATGTAAAGGAGGGCAGGTTGGAAGCTGCAAACACATTGCATTATGTATGTATTCCTTGGAGGATTTGTTAAAAAATCGTGGAAGCGTGACGACAGGTCCATGCCAGTGGGTGAAACGGCCAACATCTGAAACCGAACCATGTGACATTAAACATTTCATCGCCAACTATCCCGGTCTTGTGTCAAGCATTTTGCACAGCGGAAACTCCCGTGGATTTACACAGGGTACCCAAGAAGTATCCATTCTATTCATTGCTCGTTCGTATGCGTTTTCAACATGGTTAAGACAAATGTTCCCAGTGTTGACTACGCTCAACTTAACAATTTTACATTTGTTGTTTTGTACAATACGGCACCAAAAAGGACTAGGAGGACTTTACCTGGTGTTTATAATGTTGAGAGGATTATATCACGGCAAAATTTCAACAATGTAAGTGAGAAAATGTACTTATAGTCATATTTTGATAATGAGAGCATTGAAAGCTGACAACTATTCAGTTTTCATTTGAGATTGTTTGGTTATCGGAAACTTTATTTTTAAGGATCACGAATATCTAATCAAGTGGAAAGGTTGGCCACTTGAATGTTGCACATGGGAACCGTCAAGTCACCTTAATGATGACCTCCTAAGGTAAGGGTATATATGTTTATTAATAAAATTGTATCCTATGGTAATAACTATGTAATACTGAACATTATACAGAAGGATAGAGCCAGAGCTGTTAGTGTTATATGCGATCTCTTCATCTGTATATTTAGAGGTTATGAAAACCCACCAACACCAAGTGTCCTGAGGTTACATGAAGCTGGATGACAATTTTACCAAGGGGTCATCTCAGGGCTTAAATCAAAGTCAACAACCCCAGTGTATGTATCAATGGATCTGGACATTTGGCGCTATGTTTCCTGTGGTAGAGGTGAACTATCCCACCATAAAGGTTTCATGCTGTACACGATACAGGAAATGTCTCGCTTACCCTTGCCAGATAAATGGTGGTATTGGCTAAACACTCATGGCAAGGGTTATGCTATTGACCCTCCCATAAATTAAAACCAATTTTGAGTTGGACGCCAAAGAAACATGTGGCAGAAAATGGCAAACTGTCCCAAGCAACTCAATTACCAATTGAGAAACTGTGTTTGGACATGTTAAAATATCCCTGTAATTTAGAAAACTTGTAGATACTGTACATATACATATATTTTTTAAAATTTAAGTACACCTCAATCTCATATATTCAATCAGCTAGTTTAATCATTTAATTAAGTGGCAGTGCACCTTAACGCTGTCCTACTTTATTTTACTCTGGCTCACCGCAAATGATTAATAACTTGTAAAGGGAAGTTGAAGTATAGGCAGCCCAGCAATAAGATGTACTGTAGCTTCCCTATTTATATTTTACTAATTTGTGGAGGTGCTGGCTTGATTTGAAGCATCCTGGTACATTTCTTGAAGCTGTTTTATGTTTCTTATTCTGGTTGAAACTCCCAAACATTTCAACTCCTTTCTGAGCTCTGTTGGTGACATTTGTATGATATCATCTATCCTGTTATCAGTAGCTCTTTCAGAGGAGATTGCCAATCTTTGCCGCTTGTGCTTCTCTCGCCTTTCCTGCAAGTCATTTTCCCAGTATTGCATGCTCCTTTTTGTGTATTCCCTTGGAGTTCGTTGATGCTCTAAGGTCGCTTCAACTCTTTTCATGGCAAGTAAAACATCTCCAGCAGCATCCCACTTATTTGATTTGCTCAAATGAATTCTGCGGCAGTCATCATTATTCTTTTCAGTGCCTTTAAACATTCATTTAATAATTGTAGTTACAGTAGAAAAACCATCTGACAATCTTAGTTGATATAATTTTAAAATTAGTGAATGCATTAATAATTTACCTTGTCCTGTGAACCTCTTTATACCACTATGAATTTTCATAAAGGGTGGGACATGGTACACCATTGCATGCATATATGGAGTGACATTTGCTTTGCCATAACCCTCACATACTCCCCCAGAGAATTGAAAAGCACAATCCACATCTTTGCCTGAAATATTGTGTTGTAAAAAATAAATTACTGCAGGATTCATTATATTGCAAATGAATGCCTGCATTGATTCTCAGTATCCTAGTATTTTTATTTCATACAACCAACCTTCTCAAAATAGCTTGCAATATAGTCATTAGAGGGATTTTGTTTATCCAACATTTGGTATATTTCATTGAACTCCTGTAGTTCAAAAAGGGAGAGAATGACAGCTGTTAATACACAATATGTGTCATAAGGGGTGCCAGATGACTGAATACCAACCTTCCAAATTTTTATCACTGTGGCACTTGAGTCTTCTGTAGTCACTCCTTGCAATTTTTCAGGGAGATTCTTCAAAATGAGTTTCTTATCTGACCCCATCAGGCTTGTGAAGTCATAAGTCCCACTATGTTTACCATCTGCATCTTTCTTCTCCCAAATATTGAAGCATACACCACAGCTATTAATAGCAGACAACAGGGATTCAACATGCAAATTCTTTCTTTCACATGGTGGTTTGTTGTGATTCTCTTTCTTGTCCCAGTTGATAGCTGCAGTCACTAGATTCCTGGTTAATACATCTGTTGAAGGAATATAAAACACATGCTCTATATTATGTTTGTTCCCAGACTGTGTTTTTTAACTCATACCAAGCTTCTAGATTGTAAAAATCTCTTTTTACCAGCAAGATATTTATTAGAATTTCTTCAGTGCGTGCTCTTTTGTGTCCTACTAATAATTTAACAGATGAACATACCTGTTACTCTTAACATCAGGTGTAGCTCATCAAATACTATATTTTCTAAAGGTATATCCAACAGTGGTTGATGAACACAAGAAAGATTCTGTTTCCAGGCAGAATTTTTAATACTTTCTAATGTTCGGCTCATGGGTGGCTGGCAATAGTGATCATGTGACTTTGACATATCAAATCTAAATATACAGATGACAGACAAGTATATAACTACATGTAGTTCCAGACTGTATCTTGGTTCATAATATCAATAAATGGGTATTGATATTAGTCAACATGATATCAATCACTAATATTTATTACACTATAGACATATACAGTACACACTAATGAAGATAAAAATAACCTGTTGTTCTTGTGAATAGTACACCAGATGCAAGCATGATCAGATGTTGCACCCTTCATACCAAGAAGTAACACAAGAAACTGAAAATATATGTAAAGGTATTCTAGTAGCTGTTTTGAATAAAATGAATAGAATCCTGCAACACTATATATCTCTACACTGTGATGAGAAACAAATACCTTGTAATCACCACCAAGTAAAAATTCAACTGGGACATCATATTCATTTACAGAAATTTTCCCATCTTTAATTATGTGGTTGATTGTTTCAAAAATATCTGCAAATGAATTCCTCAAAAGATCATAACTTTCCTCCCCTTTTACAACTGCAATTGTGTGACTTCCTGTTAATTAAAGCATATTAAATGTTATGGTATGGTATGCATAGTAACATCAAATAATTACAAACAAATAAACAGTATAGTTTATTTTTCCTGTCATGCCTGTTGGTAACTTATGCTTCTTGTGACCAAAAATGCTCATACCTTTGGATGACATGACATCATCAGAGTCAAGGAAAGAGAAAGACATGATCACAAAGCTAGTCACCCTGGTCATTCTTGCCCCATCACCACTGATCTTGATTCTCAGCTTGTGATTAGGATTTTCTTCAAACTGTGTTAGGTCAATCTACAATTCAATAATACATATGATATCAATTAAGATGGTAACTGCTTTTTTCAGCATAATTATAGTTTGTAGTTAAGTCATAACTCCCAATGACAGTTGCATGATTATCAGCTCAACTGTATACATATCTGAACAATTCAATTCCCTAGCATAAAATTATTCCTAGAAACACAGTTAAATGTATACTCAATATTCACTACACACAAAATTAAGTAAGAGCAGGGTAACTTACCTGTTTTGCAATTGTACTTTTTAGTTCAGTGGCACATCACAACGTTGATGTAGTTCATCATTTTCTTGCTATTAAAACATTCACTTTCTCTTTCAAATTACCCAAATCTTTCTCTAAATCTCCTACTTTCAAAACTTTACCATTGCAAATTGCTGTACTTTTTCTTTGTTTAACAAACTCGTCATAGTTTTGCCCTCTTTTCCTCGAGGAATTTTTCGTAGAATTTGAAGCCAATCTCCTTAGGTGCTCATTGATTCTGGTACAGTCTTTTCTTATTAAAACTGCGTGGTTTTGAGCCAGAAAAAGATTCAGAATTTCAACATAAGTAGTTTGTTGTTTGGTTGACCTTCAAATCGTGCCACTGCTTCAAAACCTTATTTGTTATATGCAGTGTAAAAACAACTTCTTCTGTATTAATGCATTGACAATTCACATAGGTAAGATTATGGCTTGTATCAGTAACAATATCCCTTTTAAACTTTTCAAAATTACAATATTTATGAATTACGTCTGACATTTGTTATTGAAATTACTTTGTTTACATATTGGAATTTCGCGCCAGCAAGCGAAATACCCGCGGAAGAGCCGGAAGTAGAGGTTTAACCGCTGATAATAATGATTGTATTTCACGTATCCCAGAGGCGTTTGCAGGTTTGAAATCTACACATCATGGCGATCATTTTGATACCAAATACAAACTACCTAGAGTGGGTTTTTGCCTACAAATTGGTTTTTTATCCCACAAGAAATTGGCGGCGCGACCAAATATGCATATATTCTAAGTGCGCAGTAAAATTCATGATATTTAATGGCATTTTGGAAACATTTCTCCTATGTTTCATCAGCCGAGTTTTTGTCAGCAGCTAGTGAGGATAATCAAGTTTGGTGTTCCAATTTGGCAAATTACAATCCAGTAACAAAAATTTTAAAATTGACCCATGAAATTTGGTAATCGTGTGGATTTTCGCCATGTTTGTGTACAAGTCTATAGAAGCAAAGCGTTCATTGAGTGAATCTCGAAAGGAAACATAAGATGAGGTTTTAGCTATTAATTTTTTAAACAGTGCTGTTCGTATACGATATAGGAATTCTATTCCAATTTGGCAAACACTAAAATCGAAATAATGTTTTCTCAATTCAATGTTTTTCGAGCCCTATGTGTTTTATATATTTCTTTGCAAAAATGTATTGAGTTTCATGGGGGTATCCGCTTGCGCACTGCAGACTCAATGTCCGAAATAGTTGGCGATGTGTAAATCCGAAGATCTGACAAACGACCGTCTGAATACAAACGAAAGTACCAACATCTTTATGCTGAAAATATTGATGTAGATGTCAGGCACAAGAACGATAGAAATCCTCCCTCAAAAAAGTCTCTTGACACATTTGCAAATGCTCTGTCATCTATCAGCTGTAAACCCTGTGTTTTTCCATTGCTTCAAAAGTTTTCCCAGTCCTTTCAAAACCATAAAACAGATTTGCAACCCAGCCAAAACATAAAAAAACAAACAATGGAAGGTGAGTTATTGTAGAGCAATGTATACTTTTAGCATACTAATAAAGTGTTTTGTTTATGAAAAAATAGTGTATGCTATTAGGAGGCTTAATAGTTTTTGTTAAAGATGTGAAGTGGTAAAAGAATGCTGTATCATTTGGTAAAATAGTGTGTAGTGTGCTTTGCAGCTTAAAAAGGTTTGAAATGTTTTGAAGTTCAAAAGATTCCATAAAATTTTATCTTATTTCTAGTTACAAAAGTAGAAAAGGAAACATTGGAGTCTGATCATGGAATACTTGAAGAAAAGCTGCTTAATTATCACAGAGAAAATAACTTGCATGGAGTAATTTCTGCTGAGCACCTTTTGGCTAATATCTCATTAAGTGATGAAGATGTAGAAAATGTCAACACATGCACAACTGGACGGTGGAAATCCAAGGAATGGTATCGCCACAAAGCTGGCATTATTACTGCCTCAAAAGCAAAAAGAGTTTTCAATGCCCAACTTAAGTTGGCAAAGGGTTCTAAATGTAACATTGTGAAGCTTGTAAAAGATATTACATCTCCAAAATGTGCATTTAGATATTCTCCAAAGATTTCATGTGAGCCACAGAATGCAATGGAATGGGGTTTGGTTCATGAAGATTCAGCAAGAAATGCATACAACAGAGTGGAAAATAAGAAGCATTATAAGCTCTGTCTACTTTCAAAAGGAGTTTTGATTTGCAAAAACAAACCAATGATTGGAGCTAGTGTTGATAACATACAGACGTGCAAATGCAGTATTGGATGTCAAGATATTGTGGTGGAGTATAAATGTCCATGGAAACATAGAGATAAACCTGCTAAAGAAGCATTCCTAACTCCAGAAATTGGTGGGACAGTTATTAAGAAAACATTTTCATTAAAGAAAACTTCCTCCTACTATTCCCAAGTACAAATTCAAATGTTTATGTGACTTTGTAGTGTGGACGAAGAAAGGAATTTTTGTTGTTCCTATACCATTTGATGAAGAATTTGTAACCTCTTTGTGCAAAGAGATTGAAAGCTTTTGGTATCGACATGTTTTGCCTGTCATGATACACAACTTATTAGATAATGATAGTGCATGCTTCGAAGCTTCTTGTAAGTATTTTCCTCTATATTGGTACACAGGATACAGAATCCTGGAGTTTTATGCATGCTAATGTGTAAGAAAGCAATGTATAATATTAATGTTTGATTTGTTAATTTCAGTAAATGTTTCCAATGATGTGCCTGTAGAAGAAAGAATTGGCAATCAAAATGTAACAACAGAAGTGCAAAGTATAACTGTTAATGACGTTAACATTTACAAGACCTGTATAAGAAATCTGGAACCAAAGCAAATGAATAATGATAACATTGTTCTTATGCTATTCAGGTATGTATTACTTTTAACAATCAAAACATTTGTACCTACATGGAGTGTTCAACCAATCAGGCTAGCTATGTGATATTATGTGGGGGTCTATTGCAGGAGAATCAAAGATTGCCAAATCCCATTTGTGAGCACATTCTTTTACACTGCTCTTTCTGGAGAGCAAGGAACCAACTCAATGAGGTAAATGTTGAAAAATATTCCTCAGGTACTCAACACAACTAAGGAAAAGTTTTACATATAGTAGTTCTCCCACTCCTTTAAAGTTACTGGTGTTCAAAACTTGATTAACCATAGTGTTTTTCTCTGAAATTATTACAGAAAATCACAATATGAGAATGCAGAAGTTTTCTTCAAACCAGATTTATGGAAGAATGATTTTCTGTTCATACCAATTAACAGGAAGTAAGAAATATTATGGTCTAGAAATAACATATTGAATACTTGCAGAATGTTTAACCCATTGGCTCGCCAGAATCAGGAACATGTTCGTAAAGCGACTGATTTCCAAATATCGTATAAGTGTATTTAAAATATAATTCGATCTACAAATAATAATAATATTACTTTATCACTCATGTTACAACTGTAAATTTACAGAAATGTGCAGTGTATCTAGACTTACTTCTTTGGCCTCTATATCACTTTACAAACATAAATTTAACTTGAATTTTCCTGATAAACTGTCCGACTAAATTCAGCGTGCTTTTATCTCACTGCTGTTTTCCCGCTCTAATTATCTCACGTGTTCTGATGCATAAATTATCATATTAAGTATAACATATTTTATTAAGTAAACTGAACACCCATCAAGTTGCAGACAGGCAGCACTCTCATTGAGTAGGAAAATTTTCTGGCATTAGACTGTAAAATTATCTGGTGTTTAATTGGATAAAATGAGACCCATTCGATAGAAGTAATTATATAAAATTATGTTAATTTGGTATGCATTGTTATCTTTCAGTTATCATTGGCTGTTAGCAGTCCTCACTCCATGGTAAGCATTAAACTAGGAAAAACAAAATGAATTTTTTTATGGAATTGAGCTGCAAACTCTGGTGTCACTTCAGTTTTTTAATATTAAAAATATTTGTAGACTTTTCTCCTAGGCATGTTTTGTTAATGGACTCCTTGACATAAGATATCAGCACTAGGAGAAAGGAATTTAGTCTCCTTTTCAGGTTACCACTATTAAATATTTTTGATACAAATCATAAAATACAATTTCAGTATTCTTATCATTAACACACTGCCTCAGATGTTCAGTCAACAACATACCAACTTGTTGTTTTTTGATTTGTAGATTCTTTGAGCATATGTGTGAAAAATATTCACTACCAAGAAAACACATCAAGTAATATTTTTCCTATTTGTTTTATCTACTGCAAAGCAGGGAATATGATATTACAATGTATAGTACTGCATTGCAATTTTGCTCTTTAAAATAGGTACCTCAACAGGAGGTTTCAAGCAATAATTGTGGTTTTCATATGGTGCTATTTGTGCAATACTTTTAGCAGGTACAGTACTGGGAATTAAAATCATAAGGTCTTAAGAGGTTAGTTTTATTGTACACTATACTTTTTTAAATAGGACTTGGAAAGTTACATGGACAAAAGTGAAGAATATTGTGGAAAAGTTCATGAGTGGTTTCAACCAAAGCATGCTGAACAAAAAAGAACACAGACCAGAGAGCTTTTAAATTATTTAATGAATAAAAAATATTTGACATGATTTATTTTGACATGAGTCCTTTGTCCACTGTTTCTAGGAAGGTTATACTTCCACATTGTCCTCACTATAACATGAATTGTCCTTAGATTCCCAGTCATAATGCTCACTATCTTCACTTTGCACACCTTTGTTATCATCATCATCATGGTCATCAATAATACTTGGACTGAGGTTGACAAGACAAGCACAAACATGAATAATACTGCTTGCATATGGCTTTAAAGCGAGTGGTATAACTCCTCGAATGAGTTGAAAAAATTTCAATTTCCTCATTCTCTCCACATGGACACGTGATCTGGCTATTCTCCTGGTCCTTGTTGTTGCCTTTGATGACACTTTGCCCTTGCCCATCATTGGGGGAGCAAGCAATCTGACATTCTTTAATGCAAGAAGGTCTTGTACATTTAAGCCCTTATCAGCCACAATGACATCACCTGGATTTAACTGCTCTATAAAGCCACAGTCTTTTGTAATTTGCTTGTCACTTATACTTTCACTGTATAAATTTGACACAAAGTTAATATGTGGCACTGGTGATATTGATATGAAAAGCTTAAAGGGGTTTCTGGATTTGTATGCACTGAATGTTGACCTTTGGCTTGAGATTCGGCATGGCTTTTCAATGTAAAACTCGGTGCAATCAACTATTCCCCTAAGGTTTTTAACACTAGCTAATGAACCTGAAATGTAAGCGTCCTTTAATTCAGCCACTGTTGGGAATGATAACAGGAATGATGGCTCTTTCTTTAAAAAAAGTATCCATGTTATAAAAATTCTGCTGACTGTTCCTGGAGCAATGTCAAATAGGTCAGCTAGCATTTGAATGCTTGGCTTTCTCCTAAGCCTTGCCAAGTTGCTCCCAAGGGGTCAGTTTTCTCAAGTTGTACTTGTTCTAAAAATATAACACAAACATATGTTGAAACACGTATTTTCATTCTTATATGTTTTCCTGTTACACATGTTAATAAAATCACAAATAATATTTCCTTTCAGTAATTACCTTCAAATGCCCATTTTGAACACCCTTCATTCTAGTCCATTTTACCCCTTTCACATATATAAGTTGTTTGCCTTTTCCTTGACAAGAACATATAATGCTTCTAGTACTTCAATATTCAACCCTAAACAAAGAAAGTAAACATTCAGGTAACAGAAATTTAGTTAACAATGGGACTATAAATAACTCAAGCAATGTCCACTGCTCCGATGTATTGCCATGGAGATATTTGAATTTCACCATGGTGTTGCAAAAAAGTAGTAATAATAATTAACTTCGGTGCCAGGCTTTATTGGATTAAATATATTTACCTGTATAATGGACACAGTTCTTTTGCTCCATTACTTTCTGAATAAATGAAGTCTTTAGCTTGACACACCTATCAGTACATCCATCACTTTGCATAGTAGCCTGATCCTTTAGGATGCCATCTTTACTACTTTGTAAGGAAAATGAAAAAAATCATATACCTAGTTTCCCTGTTGCAAAATTACTATGTTGCACCCTAGGCACAGAGTACCCTAATAGCCCAAAATTGTTTAGTTTTGATAAATTCAAACATCCATTCAGTTTTATATTGAGGTCTGTGAATATAAAACTGAATGGATGTTTGAATTTATCAAAACACTAAACAATTTTGGGCTACAAGGGTTGCACCTGTGTTGCACTTGTGTTCTCAGTTTTGGTTAAGTTGCTCAACAATAGGGACCTTAAGATGTGCGACGGGAAACGAGGACGACGGGTAACCGGAAGTTGACTGCGAAACTGGGCATGCGCAGATAATCTTTTATATCTGTTTCTTTCCTGTCTCTTCCCATCAACTACGGCAAAAATTACCATATCACGTTGTGCGGACTACGGCTGGAAGTTTTTTAAGAAACCTGATAAACACACATACAATGAGCAGTTCTGTAGAAGTTATCGAAGAAGAGACTACTAAGGGGAAAAAGGAGTCAAACAAACCTGCCAAGAAAGCAACGTGAGTACCAGATATTTATTTTGGAAAAAGCATACTCCAAAAACAACATCTTGTAAAACTCAAGATACAAGCTTTCAAAACAAGAGCAAAATTTTGCGAAATATTTCGATTTGATTTCAAAGTCATTGTCAAACTATTGCCAAAGTTGTTTTCCAGAGTATGTCTTTTTCTTATATTTTATTTTTTATTTTTAGACTGTCAGCTGGCAAAGGTTGTTACGACATATTTATCGTCAAAATGACTAATTGTTTGATATTAAACTTTCAAATTATATGAATGATGTAAGAAATATTTTCCTCATGATGAATAGCCTTTGCCCTTTGTAAATTGGTTCGTAGAGTATTTGGTTCTGGAGCATTGTGAATGTTTATTTCACTCTAACTCACCAAATGTTTACTTTACCAAACAGGGCAATGTTTTGGACTGAGGAACATGACATCATGCTGTGTCATGAAATATTGGCTGTGAATCCTTTCACTGGAACAAAAAAAGGAACTGTTCAAAGAGGGGCCAAGTGGAATGAGATTGTGGATAACCTCATGAATATTGAAAATCCAAAATTCAAAGTCGATCAAAGAGCAGTGAGGGATAGGTATACACTCCTATCACAAAAGCTTAGAAGAAAGCTAAGAGAAGAAGAACAGGCTAGTGGCATTGACACAGATATGACAGAAGTAGAAGATGCTTTGGAAGACATCATTGATATCGAGGATAATTCAATAAAACAAGTTGAATATCAGGCAGATGTAAAGATGAAGGAAATGAATAAAGAAAAGCAAACGGCAGAGGATGTACGAAAAAGAGCCATGGAGAAACTTGGGGAAACCCAAAAGCGCAAAGGTGATGTAGAGAATGAAAGGCATTCAAAAAAGAAGAGGTCCAATGGAGGTGACACCCTAGCATTCTTAAGAGAGAAAAATATAATGGAGTCAGAAATGAGAGAAGAAATATGGAGTTGCAAGAAAAAAAAACATGATGATTTAATGAACCTAGTTATTCAACAGCAACAGCAACAAAGCAAGCAAATGCAAGACTTTCAGACTATGATGGGTGGGTGGGTGGGTGGGTGGGTGGGTGGGTGGGTGGGTGGGTGGGTGGGTGGGTGGGTGGGTGGGTGGGTGGGTGGGTGGGTGGGTGGGTGGGTGGGTGGGGTGGGTGGGTGGGTGGGTGGATAGATAGATAGATAGATATATCTAGATAGATATATCTATGTATATATATATATATATATATATATATATATATATATATATATATATCTATATATCTATATATCTATATATCTATATCTATATATCTATATCTATATCTATATATCTATATATCTATATCTATATCTATATCTCTATATATATCTCTATATATATCTCTATATATATCTCTATATATATCTCTATATATCTCTATATATTTCTATATCTATATATCTCTATATATCTCTATATATCTCCATATATCTCCATATATCTCTATATATCTCTATATATCTCTATATATCTCCATCTATCTCCATCTATCTCCATCTATCTCTATATATCTATCTCTATATATCCATCTCTATATATCTATCTCTATATATCTATCTCTATATATCTCTATATATCTATCTCTATATATCTATCTCTATATATCTATCTCTATATATCTATCTCTATATATCTATCTCTATATATCTATCTCTATATATCTATCTCTATATATCTATCTCTATATATCTATCTCTATATATCTATCTC